>CM053593.1:3659344-3681358 GCA_028646575.1 Pseudocheirus occidentalis | reverse complement strand
ACTATAGTCAAAAGAATAAGAACTAGTTTATAGAAAGTCATTACAAATGAGAAAGAATATTGGTTACATAATATGTGTTAGCAAAAATGATATACTTTCATTTTCAAATGTTATTAAATGCTTAATACAATGCCATACACTGTGTTCAATTTAGCTGAAGAAAAACAAGGATTTAATTGCCTGGTGGTGTGAGGTTAGAAAGGCAAAAACAGAGGTCTTTATGCTCTAGGACATTATATTTTAAAGAGTAGACAACACATGCAAATCTAAGAATATTAAAATAAATATGAGGTAATTTCTATGGAGGAAGACTTCTTGGTTGTTGTTCTTCATTCTTGAAGAAAGCCAAAATGACATCAGTATGATAGATTGAATTTACAATGTGTCTGACCACGAATGATTGGATCAATACGAACTTAGAATTCTCTATCCCAGGCCAGGCACAAATAGTTCATACAAACATTTTAGGTGGATTATCTAAATTTGTGCATTTTGCATTTCTTTGTTGCTTCTTCAGTTCTGCTTTGCTCATAGAACATGGTACCTTCATTGCTATGGACACACCATGCTGGATGATACTGTACCAGTGTCTCCCACGTCTTGTAATCAATCCCAAAATTCTTCAGAGACACCTTGATAATGTTCTTCATTTTTTCTTCTAACATCATGTGAGTTCTTTGCACAACAAGCTTTCAGGAAACTGTACATTTGGTGTTCAAACAACGTGGCCAGCTCATTGGAATCGTTTTCTCTGCAGCAGATTCTGAATGATTGGTCTTTTAGTTTTCCAGTTGTGGTGCTTGGAGACTGTCTAGGTTTCACAGACACACAACAATAAGATCAGCACAGAAGCTTGTAGACCTTCGGTTTTGTAATCTGTCTAATATCTCTTCTCTCCCACACTTCCCTTCACAGCTTCCCAAACACTGAGCTGGATCTGGAGCTGCATGCATCAACTTCATTAGCAATGTGTACATCCCTTTAAACCAGTGGTTCTCAACCTTTGTAATGTCATGACCCTTTAATACTTGTCTTTTTTTTGCTTTTTGGAGGGCAGTTGGGGTTAAGTGACTTGCCCAAAGTCACATGGCTAATTTTTGTGTTAAGTGTCTGAGGCTGGATTTGAACTCAGGTCCTCCTGACTCCAGGGCCAGTGCTCTATTCACTGCACCACCTAGCCGTCCCCCTTTAATACTTGTAAGTGGGCGTATCTGCATGTGGGCAGACCCACCTAGAGAAGGATAGAGGAGCAGTGTCTCGGTTCCTAAGACGATAGGAAATATGTGTTTTCCAATGATTTTAGGTGACCCTTGTGAAAGGGTCATTAAACACCCAAAGGGGATGTGACCCACAGGTTGAGAATTGCTGCTTTAAATTATACTGCCCAAATTAGTGAATATATCCACTGTATTCAAAGTTTCTTAATTTGCTGTAACCAGTGGTTACATATATGGATTGTGTAGTGCTGGGTGATGGAGTACCTGTGTTTTCTTGGCATTAATTGTTAGGCCAAAATTAGCACAAGCACCATACTTTGCTGTGTCTCAGCTTCAGATAAAGAATTGTATGCACAATCATCTGCAAACGGAAAATCAATCACTAACTCTCCCTCCACTTTAGTCTTGGCTTGTAGCCTTTTCAAGTTAAATAATTTAAAATCAGTATGGTAACTGACCTTGATAACATATTTATCCTCAATGAAAATGTCTAGCAACATTGCTGAAAACAAATTGCTAAAAAGCATGGGAATAAGCATACAGCCTTTTTTCCACTTTATTAGTGACTGGGAAAGCATGAATGCATTGTCCCATTATCCAGAACCCAGGTAAGTATAATGTCATGAAATTGACATACAATACTGATGAGCTTCTCCAGACAACCAAAGTTCGAAATAATTTTTCCTAATCCCTCATGAATGACTGTATCTAAGGCCTTGGTCAGATCAATGAATGTGGTGTCAAGACTTCTGTTCTCTTCCTGGAATTTCTCCTGCAGTTGTCTGGCAGCAAACATCATATTGACTGTTCCTCAGTCATTTCTGAAGCCACACTGGCTCATCTTCCATGTGAAGGATCAGCCTATTAAAGAGCCTTTGGCAATAATCTTCCCACCAAGGACTAATATAGTAATGCCCTTGTGATTGGCACAGGATTAACAATTTCCTTTACCTTTAAAGAGATGGACAATGGATGAATCCTTGAACTTGTGGGGGATAACCTCCTGTTGCCATATAACTCAAAAAAAAAATTCAGACAGCTTTTGTAGGAGCAAAGGACCCTCCCACTTTGTAAATCTCAGCTGGAATAAAAATCAGCACCAGGTGTTTTGCCAATCAAAATTAACTTAATGGCATTCAAAGCCTATTCTTCAGTGGGAAATTTGTTTAAAGAGGGATTGATTTCAAACTTAGGTAAATAGACAAAGGCTTCAATCAATGACATCATTGATTGATGATGGCGTTTTAAAAACACAATGGAAATATTCAACCCATTTCTCTGGGTTCATGCCATTATCACTAATCAATGTGGCTCCTTCATCACTGAGTACTTGAGATATACCATATATCTTTGGTCTGTAAATAGCTTTTAAGTCATCATAAAAGCTTTTTGTATTATAAATATAAGCATAAAGCTGAATTCTCTCTGCCTTCTTAATGGACCAAGTATCCCACACCTCTCTAAGTTTTACTTCTACTCTACTTCTGAAGGACTTAAATGCTCCCTTTTTAGAGACAGATGAAATATCCTCCCAGTAAACAATGTGAAGTTCTCTTTTTTTATTTATCAGCTTCTGAATTTCCCCAAAATTTTTGTCAAGCCAGTCTTAATATTTGCAAGTGTTCTCATCCAGATGAGTAAACACAGTAAGGTATAGCAAATTTCTGAAAGCTGCCCACTCTTTTTCTGCTCCATGGTTGTCAATTGTGTGTTGGCTCCGTTTTCCCTCCAACAATCTGTTCATGCTCAAAGAAGCACTCCAATATGTTGACATTGTCTTCTGGTCATCATCTTTCCTTGGGGCCACTGCTTTTGTTAAATGTCAGTATTTAGCTTGAAGAGGATAAGTCTATGGTCAGTCCAGCACTGTACACCACGCATTGCTTTCATCACTCTCACATCCTGTTTGTCTCTTCTCCTTACAACTACATACTCTATAAAATGCCCATATTGGCTGCAAGTAGCTGTCCATGAAGCTTAATTGCATTCAGGTAAACTGAACACAGAATTGGTGATGAGAAGGTTATGAGATGCACAAGTTTTCCGTAGTAAAGGACTGCTGTTTGTGCTGTTTCCAACTCTATTCCTCTCAAGGACTCTCAGCTATATCTGGTAGTCTGTGTGTACTCTAGTATTAAAATTATTCAGAATTATAAGCTTGTCCTCTTTCGGCACATTGATGATGAGAGTCACCAGGTCTTCATGCAATTTTTCTTTGACCTGATCAGAATTTGTCATGGTGGGAACATAGACACTGATGACAGTGACATGACATCTTCCTACAAGTGGCTATCACATTATCATGAGCTTCCACACCTTTTGATAGGCATATAAACTTTTTTTGACCAGTTTAGTTTTAATTCCAAAATCTATAACATTTTCACAGCATTCTGCAGTCACTCCAGAAGAACATATATCCAGCTCCAGCTTTGGTAAGATGACTTTCCTTTACCAGACTTGTTTCACTCTGGGCTATAATTTGGATGAGATACCTGCTAATTTCTCTTGTAACAAGAGCTGTTACTTTTTCAGGTCTGCTAAATTTGTGCTTTCCATAAGTCTGTGCACATTCCACATCCCAATGGTAAATGGAATAATAGTTTCAGAAGATTTTGCATTTTTTTTCTGGTGTTTTACCTGCAGGGTTGGGTTTCTACCTACCATGGTAAATTTGCCAGGGTTGGGCAAGCAGACAAATTTAGGGTACTTTTTAGGACATTTTAGGGTACCTTAGGGCACTGTGGCTTGCAGTGAGAAAACTGTATGACCTGCATCACCTGTGTGTGGGATTATAAATATAGCTCCAATGTGTCTGTGCCTGTTGTTTCATCATTTCTCTGTTGCCATTGTAGTTTGAGATAAGTAAATATTGTATAAATAGTATGGATGATGTCTTTTGATCCATGCATAAGCTGGATTTAATTGAGCTGGAGTTACACAAAATCATCAGGCTCACTCTCTCTTTCTGAGTCATTACATCCCAATAGTAGGACAGATTCAAGACAACTGGTGATGGCTGGGGATGCAGTGAATTACTTGTATTTTTGATGTTGAACCAAGCTCTAAGTGCTCTATCACACCCACCTCAGTCGTCATCACGGCCATTGTAACAAAGCCAGCCTTCTCATCTACCCATTCTACCAATAGAGGTCTTCCCATACTTGGGGTAGACACTCCACCAAACTAACAGAGAATATTCTCTTTCATTCCATCAATCAGTTGTCATTTGGATTTACTGAACAGCAGTGATATGAGTCTGCATTTTGCTTCAGGAATATCATATCATCAGCTATATTTTGCAGGGTAGGTTGTCTATAAGATGAGGGTCTTGAAGTGTGGACGTCAATTAGAATAACTTCAAGTCTATATGTTATAGGATACATTATTTCATTGAACATTAGCATAGATTCTCTAGAATCACAGAAGAATTGTCACATTCTACACATATGTTCAAAATTCTGGGGAGAAATTTGAGTTAAGCAATGAGTCACAAGAAGAACTAACTGCAAAAAAATGGGAAAAGAAATTAGAGATGAACTCTAGCACTTTTCAACGTGCAGTGGTTGGCAGTGGACCATGAAAAAGGGTTTATCTTTTCTCAGTTTTCTCATTTCTAAAATGGGAAGAGCAGTGTGATTGTAAAAAAATTCTGCTCTGTCCCTTGTGCCCTTTGACTGTGTGGTGGGGCAGGGCAGACCATATAACTGAGGTCTTTGTCACTTTGTTCAGCAAATGAGAAACAGAATTTTTTTAAAAAAACATCTGTAAGGTATCAAAGTACTGATATGATGAGAAAGATTTAGAAATTATTCCTATACATTTCTTAATTTATCTAGATATGTTAGTGAATCAATCTAATTTATACATCTAGCTAATGCATCTCTAACAGATCTCAAGCTCTAATATTTACCCTCCTTCTCTATCATATATATCTATTCAGGTACATGATCTATAGGGAATTACTGTGGAGGAAACTTTTTCTAACTGCTATGCCCTTCTGTAATGGGAATGGGAATTGGAAGATATTCCCTGCCCCTTAATAGACTAAGGGTAGAGTTTGAAGACCTCCCTGTTTTGAGAGCAAACTCTGCTCCTTAATAGGTGAAGGTAGTCACATGCAGCCTGTGGTGGGAGTACTTTGCTGAAGAGAAGCAGAGCCCACAATAAGGTAGGAGTCAGAGCTAGGAAGACTGTGGGAGTGAGAGGATGCTCATAAAAGGAGATAGAGAAGTTTGTGAGTAAATATTGATCTTGTATTGGTTTGTGGGAAGGCTGAAGCATGCTGTGGTTCTCAGCATTATTATGGCTTCTGGATATCTTTGGTACTATGATGGAAGCAGCTTACTGGTTTTAGGATTCAGTTTTTTGATGTCTAAATAAATCCTTCAGTGCTATACTCTGTCTGTAGAATCTGGCACATTTTGTGACTGAATGTCATGCAATACTTGTAGTCACCGTGTTTATCATGATTGTGGGCATTGTAAATATTGCATTGCAGATACACCCTCATAGGATTAGAAAGCTTCTAGAGAACAGCAGTTAAGTAAGTTAAGTAAGTGACTTGGAGTAGCTAGGTAGTGCAGTGAATAGAGCATCAGCCCTGAAGTCAGGAGGACCTGTGTTCAAATATGGCCTCAGACACTTAACACTTTCTAGGCATGCGACCTTGAGAAAGTCACTTAACCCCAATTGCCCTTCACTCCCCCCTATAAAAAGCAAAAAAAAAAAGTAAAGTGACTTACCCAGAGTCACTTTTGTCAGCATATTGGGAAATCTGAACCAAAACCAGCTCTTTATAACTCCAAAGCCATCTTGTTCTGCAGTACTCAAAGGCATGCTGCCTTTCATGGAAATATTTTAGTAACATGAAATTAAAACAAGCACGAGGCCTTAGTTGGAAATTACTATATATAATAATATATATAGTAAATATATTTATAAAATATGATCATAATTATACCATACATTTGTAAATATAAAACGCTGTCTATATTTTGATATTTATGCATATATTTGTTAGATCTTTTGATCAACCTATATTTATGTGAATATCACTTTATTTATATTTATGCATTTCTATTTGTATGTAAGGCATTGATTCATGATTTCATTAAATTAGAGGGAACTTCTGAATGAGGAATCTCATTCTCCCAATCAAGATTGACAACTTCTCTTTAATGGATAGTCTTAGAATGTTACATAGAACCAAGATATATCTCTATCTCTAGCTCTTAATCTTTCTTTCTATCCATCCATGCATCTGTTGTTTATTGCTATGTATGTATGTATGTATGTATGTATGTATCTATCTATCTATCTATCTATCTATCTATCTATCTATCTATCTACCTACCTACCTACCTACCTATCTAGCTCTCTGTGCATCAATCTATCACGTGTTTTTGGGTGTCTGCAGTTCTAATTAATTTGAGGTTTTTAAGAGTTACAGATTTCCAAGAACTTTGTTTCTTCTAATCATATTAGTATACTGATGTGGTTGGTAAATGTTATTAGCATTTTTCTTTTGCAGGTAGTTGAGGTTCCAAGAAGATCAGTACTTCGAGCTCTTTTACATTTCAGGTCAATGGAAGTTGCTAGATTCAACTTATTTCTGATGCAAACATGTCCTGTATAGATGAATCTCAGGATGAGTGCCCTAGTTCTTTTCAGCTCTGAAATGCAAAATGTACATGGATTAGTACTTAATAAACTAATTATCTCCACAGTAATCTCTTTTTGAAAGATTAACAGGGTGGGGATACTTTACAATATTTTATTTTTTATTTATATAAATGTTTCAATAGAAGAAATCATTTTTTTGCAATCTCTTTTACTTTAAACTTTAAAGCAACACAAGAAATCCACCTACACAGCCAACCAAAAGAGACAATTCAATCTAAAACAATAAATTTCTATTGCAAGAATACCTATATAATGAATACTACATGTTATCAATATTGTCTAGGTTTTCTTTGCTTCTTTAAGGCTTTTCCTTGGTTCTCTGCTATTCCTTTTTTACTTTATTTTCCCCTCTCTTCCTTCCCCCCAACTTAAAGAAGGTGACAATTAAGCGTCAATATAGATATAGATAGATACACATATACGTATAAATGCCCATATACATATACATAGATGAATATACACATACACATATATACACATTCTCTCCCACATACACACACATATGACTGCACTATGCTAACTTCCTCTTATCATCTGTTTCTTTGAGGGGGGCAGCATCTTCCTTCATATGTCTAAGTCTTTCCATGTGTTTCTAAAGCAACCAGTTCATCATTACCCAACAACAGAAATATTCTAACCCAACCACATCCTCACATCCTTTATGAAAGATTGTCTTTGAAAGTCCCCCCTCCTCAATTCTCTCTAATCCTTCAGTTATTGTATAAGTAGGTTTTATTTATACAAGAAAATTTTAATTTGAAAGAAACAGAATTATGCTTTTATAAGTTGGCAGTGCTTTCACCTTACAATATGGCTTAAAGTTTAATAATGCTAAGTCTACATCTTTTACATGCTCTGTCCCCCAACCCCACCTGCACAGGTTTATTTGAAGTTCCTGACCTTTTGTTCTTACAAACGAATTTTATTGGTTTTTTTTAACTCAGTAATTTTGGGAGTTTTTTTCAGAATTTAATTGAGAGGATATTGAATAAATAGATTAATTAGGTTAAATTGTCATTTTAAATTTTATATTGGCTTTACCTAACCATGAACAAGAAATATTACCTCATTTATTGAGATCTGAGTTCATTTGTATAAAAAGTGCTTTATATTTAGGTTCATACAGTTCCTACGTCTGCTTTGGCCAGTATGCCCTCAGGTATTTTATACTATCTAGGTATTTTAAGTGCTCTAAAACAATGTTGCATTATATTGCTGACATATGGTGTAATTTCTTTATTTTTCATTTTTAATTAAATTTACTTTAAATTTTCTGAGATAATCATTACTATCTCTGCTTTTTTTTTAACATACTAAATTCTACTCCTGCATTTTATTTTATCTTTGTCTATATCTTTCATTTTTATAATGTTTCCTGAAAGGGACATATTGTTGAGTTCAAATTTTTAAACTACTCACCAATGATGATGATGATGATAATGATGATGATGATGATGATGATGGTGATGTTTAAATCAAACTTTTGAATATGTTAACTAGACATGTGTGACAAACTTGAAACAGATACTTATATACTCAAAATTAATGAACAAGTGACCTTTCTATATTATGGAACTCCCACATATTCCTCTAGTTGACACACATAATTCGCATGTCTAGTTGGCATATGGAAAGGTGATAATGTGTGTTCATTCTAATAAATATTAGTAAATCTTATTTTTTCTATTTTATATAAAATAAATCATAACAATACATATGACATTTTCTTCCTTCATCCAAATCTATTGTCTTATGTCTTACCCTAGCATTTGCACACCAATATTAGAGGCCACTCACCTCTTAAGATAAAATCCAAGCACCCTTGACTGACAGTATACTTACACCCATCTTTCAAATGACTGCCTTTCTCATACTCTATATTTTTGTTATTGTTCAGTCGTGTCTGGCTCTTGGTGACCCCATTTGGGGTTTTCCTAGTCAAGGTACTGGAATGGTTTCCCATTTCCTTCTACAACTCTTTAATTCAGCCAAACATTTACCGACCCCCATGACAAAATGTTGCCTTGAGCTTGAGTACTTTCACCAAGACAATTCCCTTCATTTGGAATGTGCTTCAACCACTTGAATTTTATTTTCTTCTCCAGCTAGGTTGATGTGCTGTCTCCTTTGTGAAGTTTCACCTGACCACTAAAGAAGCAAGTATTCTTAACTCCCTCAATCTTTCATAGCATTTTAATTTTTGCTGGGGAGGAAACTTGATTGTATTCTGTCTTGTATTGTCCTTCTTTGTTTGCGTCTTTTTTTTATTATTACCATTTTATTTACATGTTTGTAGTTTTCTTAGGTCATGTTTATACCTCTTTTCATCTTTGTACTCTAAGTACCTACCTTCTTCATGTATATTCTCACATACCTAAATGCACAAATAGCTATGTGCTCTCTTCACAATTGTTTACTTCCATCTGCAATGTAGATTTCAAGTCATCCTCCTGGACAAGTCTGAAATCCCCTTATCTCATCACAATCTGTTGTCATTCCACATTTCCCACTGCCTCCACACTCCCAAATCTATTCTTAGTCCTCTCTGTGAACATCAATCCATTAAACCCCCAATTCTTCCAAGACTATCATCCCTGTATGGAATATATTTTCCAACCTTCCCCTTCTTGACCCTTTGGTCAATCAATTTAACTATACACTCTTCTCTCAAGTTCCTGTCCTCTGTATCTTACTGCAGATCTTTTCAGGTTAAACCTCAGCTGAGATTGTTCCCACCATCTTCTGTGTTCACTCCTACTCACACGCAGCTGAATATACCTGGAAAACATAGGGAAATTGTGCTTACTGCATTCACTATAAATTTTTATTAGATAATATAGGATGGATTTCCACTAGGCCAAGGCAATCCTTTGGCACTTCCCTAATTGACTCACTACCTCACTCACCTAAGTGACTTTACCAAACCTTTTAATTTCTCCTCAATCTTTCTCTCCTCTTGGTCCCTCTGCTGAGAACACTGTCTTACATATCACTACTGCAATATCCTTCTGGTTGGCCCCCCAATATCAAATCTCCTTCCACACCAGTTTCCTCATGATCTGCTTCAAAGTAATATTCCTAAAATCTGGTTCTGACTAACTCCATGTACCCTAATCACCTCCAGCTTCAAATATAAAATCATATTTGACATTCAAAGCCCTTTGTAAGTAACCTGTCTCTTTCCTAGCTTTCCAGTCTTCCTATACTTTACTGATACACCATGCAATTCAGTAGCACTGATATCCATATGGGTCAAAACAGGACACTATCCCATATCCAGGTGTTTTCACATGCCTGGACCCCCCCACCCCCATTAACTTCACCTCCTGGATGCCTTGGCTTCCTTCAAGTCTTGTCTAAAATTATAAATTTTCTAAGACTGTTCCTCTGCTTTGTAAAGCTAGTGGGCTTCCTCTGAATTTAGCTCTAATATACCTGGTTTATAACTTGTTTAAAATAATTTTCTGCCCTTTATATCCCTCATTAGAATGTGAGTTCTTGAGGGCTTACTTCCTCACAGAATTGTTTAGAGTATCAAGTGAGAAAGCATATTTAAAACACTATTCTAAAAATGGGTCCAAAGTCTTTACCAGACAGTCAAAAGCATCTGTAACAGGTTAAGTCTTGCTAAAGATCTATGATCTTAGAAAATGGCAATGAGTTTTTCAAAAATGTAATGAAGAAGAGGAGGATGAAGATGAGGGTAAGGTTGAGGAAGAGGAGGAGTATCTAAGCCTATCACAATTGGTTGCATAAGGATAAGAGCTACCTCTCTAATTTCACTGTCATATTGAAATCCTTTGACATGAAGCTCCCTCTCTAAGTCAAGAAAACTCCATATTCTAAAACATAATCATTTTAGGGGGGTTGTCTGGAGAATTGAGAGATTACATGACATATCTAGGCATCACACAATAAATACATGAGACAGGCAGGACTTCCATCCATATCTCCCTGACTTTGAGGCGCGTTCTCTAAATGTTACATGCCAGTACTACATTTCTTACCTCAATGCATTACTTTGGGACTTACCTGATATCACTACCATGCTCGAGGAAGCTCATTTTTGGGAAAACAAGCCTATGAAGATCAATACTCTTCTTATCTCCAATTTAGAAATAAGAAAATTGAGGCCCAGAGAAATTTAGCGAGTTGCAGAAGGTCATCCAGTTGCTAACTATATGAGGCAGGATTTTAATTCACTTCCTGCAACGTCCTGGTCTGATGTTCCAAGCACCGAGCACTTGTTATCAGCTAGATGAGTTAGCATCCAGAGCAATCAAATTGTATTGGTATAGCTCTAGTACTTTAAAACTGAAGTATCTAAGCCAGTAAGTTGAGCCCAATGAGATGAATTTTTTTTTAGGAATAAATGTAAAATTTTATCCTTTGGTTCAAGAAAACAGCCTCCTAGTTCCAAGATTGGGAGGGATAACAAAGCAGATGGGGATGGGGAAAAGGTTAGTCAGATGGGTGGTACAGCTAGGCAGATGGGGGCACAGTGAGGCAGGTGGGGGAATAGGTAGGCACTAGTTCATTCAAAAAAGACTAAAGTGGGGAAGGCTTGGACTAGAAGCTGGGCAGGATTCAAATGTGATATGATTACTAAGTTTGGCCCTGAATCTGGGTCTCATTAGAAGGTTTATAGGATTGTGCTGCAATTAGATGTTTTGTTGTAGGTAGATAATCATGCCACTGACCCTTGGAAATCTCCTCAGGACCTTTTAAGGGTCAATGGACTCAACATTAAGAACCCTGGATCAAGAAAGGGTATTCAATATTCAATATGTGGACCTTTCTTTTTCTAAATAAGGTACTTGGTCTAGGATGTAAATTAGTTTGGGGTCATTAGAGCAACCTACCAAAGGTCACAGAGGTCATTCATAGAAGAGTCAGCATTGGACAGATTTTTAACAACCAAGTTTAGCCATCTTTATGCTAATGTATGTTGCTTCCCATTTGATAAGCCAAGTGGATGATATGAATAGAGAAACCTGACACACTCAGGAAAACCTGAGTTTGATTTTCAACCAAGCCATGTAATTATTGTGTGACCCTCGGCAAGTCTCTTAGCCTTTCTGTGACTTGTTGTGGAGAGATCTATCCATTTAAAGATAGAAATGTTGCTGTGTCTGTCTATAAACACAGAACAATCCATAGACACATATAATATATATGTGTATATATATGTATTTACATATACATACATCTATATTATGCACATATATAAACATACACACATATTATGTATGCATATATGTGTGTGCACGTACATATATGCACACATGCGTGTGTGTAGCACATGCGAATGTGTATACCTACACGTGGTTAGTCAGGTTGAGTTAGGATATGCTGTTGGACCCAAAGATCAGAAATTCCTGAGTTAAAATGCTGATTCGTATAGCTTTTTGTGTGTGTTTGTATATAGCTTTGTGACTATAGGCAAAGCATTTAACTTCTATCTACATTAGTTTCCTCATTTGTAAAATGATGAAAAACATAGCACCTACTTCCCTGGGGCTCCTATGAGAATAAATTGATATAATAATTGTAAAACTCTGCAAACCTTAAAGCTTTATATAACAAATGTATTATTGTTATAAGATGTTGTTATTATTATTATTATAACATTCTTGTACATGTACATGTGTGTGTATGTGTGTGTGTGTACAAATGTCTATTGGGACATGAGCAGTAATGATCTTATGAAGTAGATAGATGATCATTGGAGAGCCTCTGCAAATGGGGGAGATATTCCATCACTCTTTCTGATTTGTTAATCAAATGAGGAGTTTATTGCTTGATGGTGGCTGCTGAACTGAACTGGGTGTAGGTCAAGTTGCAAAGCATTAGTCAATTCAATTCTTTTTTTAAATGTATTCCCTTCTCTTTAGCTGACATCTTCCTAAATTCAGAGTTCAATCAATGAGAGAAATGAAACTCTACTACAAAGGAAAATGCCTTGGGACTTCCCCTCTAAAAGAGACATGTGGGCCATGAAATTAGTTCTCACTTTGTTGTCTTCATGATTTTTAGAAATTTTTGAAGGGAAAGAGATTCATCTAGAAGCCAGAACATTTTTTACTTTCAGAAGAATAATGAGCCCTTGGAATTTCAAAGGTTCAAAAGATCAATTTATGAAGGATTTTGCATCCAGTCCAATATCAATGCCCAAGGACTGACATTTAGAACCAAGTCTTTTTGTCACTGAAGTGAGGATTCATCTGCTAACCATCTTAAAAAAGAAATGAACTTGGTGGGACTAGTACTATTTGGAACACACCTCTTAATTCTGAGTCCACTCTCCACAGAGAACAAGGTATTATTGTGGTGAGTGAGTCCTAGATGGGTTAGGGACAACTATGTGTAAACTTCCTGTTCTAGCTTTTAAAAGTATAGCCCTTTGAAAAAAATGGACTTGGGGTACCAGGTATGAACAGATCAGGGAAAGGGATGTCTCAAATGGTATCAGTCAGTTAATCAGCATTTATTATATACTTACTGTGCCAGGCATAGACCTAAATGCTAGGGATGCAAAGGAAAACGAAAATGGACAAACATACAACAACAAAATGGACCCTGTTGTCAGGGAGAATGGCTCTAATGCTTGTGCCAATGCCAGTCAAAGAAGATATTCCTCACTATGCCCAAAGGGTTATAAATATGTGCATGCCCTTTGACCCAGCAATACCACTTCTAGGCCTGTAACGCAGAGAGATCAGAGAAATGGGAGGAGGACCCCTATGTACAAAAATATTTATACCACCTCTATTTGTGGTGGCAAAGAATCGGAAGTCAAGGGATTGCCCACCAATTGAGGAATGGCTGAATGAATTGTGGTATATGAAAGTAATGGAATACTATTATGCTATAAGAAATGTGGAGGAGATGGTCTTCATAATAACCTGGAAAGTCTTATATAAATTGATGCTGAGTGAGGAGAGCAGAACCAGGAGAATCTTGTACACAGTTAAAACACATTGTATGTGTGATGACCAGCTTTGGTAGACTGGGCTCTTCTCAGCAACACAACATTAGAAGACAACTCCAAAAGACTCATGATGGAAAGGGATATCTACATCTAGAGAAAGAACTGTAGATTCTGAATGCAGATTGAAGCAAACTGCTTGCTCTCTTTCTTTTGTGTTTTGTTTTGTTTTATTCCTTCTTTATCATTGTTCACCCCATTGGTTATCATTCTTCTTTACAATTTGACTAATTTTTCCAGTGAAGTTATTCACATTGGTATTGCATTCAACTATGGGTAGGGATGGGGCAAAAAGTGTGGAGGGATTTTGAATTCCAGGGACTGTGGAAGTGAATGTTGTAAATGAAAAGTAAATATTTTTTTAAAAGAAGGTATTTGTCAACACATAAGGACTCCTAGAATCCTGAATGGGATACGTAGCTGACTTTGTTGAGAGCACTGAATTCTGAGGTATTCTTAGATACAAATCCAGAATGTATACATGTCTTATGTATATATATATACAGAATGTATCATATCTTATCTATTCAGAAATGTGTACACAGAGATCTAAGCATGAAGGTGCATATGTAAATACATACATATACACATAATTAAATAGGTTTTACTATTTATAAGGAAGATGTAATAGTTTCCTAAACCTTATGTTTGAGTAGAGTTATTCCTGCTATTATTTCATGGAAATTCAATGTGATTTTGACATGGAACATATGTCCTTTTCAAACATTTTCATTTATAGATGTTTATGTTAACATATTTATATACACTAACATATTAAGTTTTATTTATTCAAAATGTAGGGGAAATAAATATTGAAAATAGTTTATGCAGAATTTCTTAGACAGATTTCTTTTGACAATTTCATCCATAAGAGGTTCCAAGCTATCATTTTCGTATAGTAATTCTCAATTGTGCTTTCCAGGCATTAGTTTGCTGACAACCATCTGTTTCAAACTAACTTTTATCACATCCAGGCCAAAGGAAATTAAAATATCAAAAGAAAAAAATTATGTAGGAAAAAAGGGAATTGAAGTTTTGAACTTGGTGATAGTATTCTTACTAAACTTTTTCTTTTCCCATATTCATTGATTTTTTATTTATTTTGTAGCCATCAACTCAAAAAAGTGTTTGTCATCTTCCTTAGATATAGAACAGCTGACTAGACAATGCATAGCTTCTTGTGCTTAGCTCCAAGTAGCATGTTTTTAGGGGAAATAAAAAAAACCAAAAGAAAAAAGAAAAATAAAAAGAGATCAATGTATATCTGGGTCAGTTTTGGGATTGGTGATATTTATGCCATGGTATGAAATTATATCAGTTTCTCTTCCCTCAGTTATTTTTTCCATAATTTTTTTCTAAAATGCTAAAATATACGACACATTTTGAAGAGTAAATCTATAGAAATTTTGCTACCTGTGGTTTCTTCTTGGATTCCTACAATCATTGGACAATTTTCTTCCACAGACATGAGTCCCACATTTTATTTGAACCACTACAGAGGTGTGCTGGAGAAGCTATCTAGCATAGATGGAAAACATCTTGAAAATATGTGAGAGAAGAAGATTCTGGGAAAATGGTGGAGTAGGTCATAATATTCCAAACTCTCAAGATTTCCCACCATAAAAGAGTTAAAATGGAACCTTAGGGGAAACAAAGTGTGGGTGGAGATAAATAGGAATAGGATCATGACTGGGGTTTTCATGGGAGAATTTGAGATTGGAAGAAAAATCCCAGGACAGGATTTGGTCACTGTGAAGAGTAACAATGCCAGATTAGGTTCCATTTTAACCACAAGTGGCCAGCTACTTAAAGAACAAATGCAAATCCTGGAATTTTTGGTCTGAGAGGCTGCCTTAGCCCCAGCCACAGGAATCCCACCACCCAGGATAGTGAGGGCAGGTGAGAAACTGAGTCTAGGAAGATCAAGGGAACCTCTGATGATAATAAAAACCAGACCCAACTGTGCTTCAAAGAGGGGTAGGAACCAGAAGGAACCAGCACACAGCAGATGACTGCAGAAGTAGTGGGGTAGAAAGTCCAGCCTGTGGGCACTTACAGGAGATTGGAGTGTTACTTTTGGTTCCAGGTAAGAGGGGAGAGCTAAAGACATTTTCCACACCCCAATTCTAGAGGTGATTATAAAAATTAAGCTATTTCCACAAAAAAATGGAGAGATAAAGGAGAAAGAATCCAACCATAGCAAGTTATTATGGGAATAGAGATGCCCAGGTTATCTTAAAAAAGAGGCTATTGAAGAAAAGAAACCCCCAGAGAGTAACATCAAATGGTCGCCTCACCCAAAAGAATTCTGACATGATTTTTATAAAACCTTTAAAAACAAAATGATAGAGATGGAGGAAAAACTTTAAAAAAGAGTAATCCAAGGAAAACAAGAAAGGTATGAAAGGGAAGTCAACAAATTGGAAAAGGAGAACCAGAATCTTAAGGAAGAACATGAAATCTTGAAAATTAGAATTGTCCAAAGTGAAGCCAGAAAAATTATAAGAGATCAAGATAAAATTAAACAGAATATCAACAATGAAAATATAGAAGAGAATGTGGAACATTTTACACACACACACATACACACACAAATAGATTTAGAGAATAGATCAAAAATGCAAAATATAAAAATAATAGAACTAACTTAAAACTATGATCAGAAAAAAAGTGTTGATACAATAAAACAAGAAATAATTAAAGAAAATTGTCCTGATGGATTAGAGCAAGGGGGATAAAATATAAACAGAAAAAAAATCCACTGATCACCACCAAAAATGGCCTCTATGAGGAAAACTCATAGGAATATCTTGTAAAATTCCAAAACCTGCAGCTCAAGGATAATGTATTAAAAGCATCAGAATTAAAACAACATAAATATGATGGTGCCACAATTAGAATTACACAAGACACAAAAGCAGAGACATAAAAGAATGGAAGGTATTGAAACACATTATATGGAAGAACAAAAGAACTGGAGTTCCAGCCAAAGATATCATATACTGCAAAGTTAAGTATAATGCTTAATGGAAAATGGATATTTGATAAACTCTCAGTCTTTCAAGACCTTGCTAAAAAAAATTCTGAGTTTAATAGAAGATTCAATGTACAAGAAACAAGAGAAATAAAAGAGACATACCAAAGCTGGACTATAAGTGATTCATAAGGGCAGACTATTTACTTTTTGTATATGTAAAATGTAAAATGTGTGACTAAGATTCTTATTAATAATTGGGTAGCTCCTAATAAAGATTAGGATAAACTTGAATATGATATGAATTTTAAAAGCAAAGCCATTTTGGAACAAATAAAAAGAGCAACTATTTTATACAAATGAGGTGTGAGAGGAAAACAATACAGAGGAATTAGATGGGAGAGCAGGGCTGGTAGATCTGGTAAACTACTTTCATTGGGAATGGGTTTGAGGGGGAATAATACGTATATGTTTAAAAGAGTATAAACGTCTTCTAAATTCAGAAGAAAAACAGTAGGGGCTTAGGGAGATGGTGGAAGACAAAGGAGGGATCTTTAGAGGGGAGGGTAAAGGAATAGAAAAAGGGGGTAATAGAAGGGTATTTAGATCATGAGAATGGGAGGATAGAGGGATACTTGGAGGGGTAGGCAAGTCATAGGAGGACAAAGTAGTGGGTAGATATAAAGTAAAGGAGGCAGGAGGGATAGGAAACAAGAGATATGCAGATACATAAAAATAGAGATTAAAAATAGAATATGTTTCAAAAAATATGTCTCTATATGTATGTATATACAGGTATGTAAGCGAGTGTGTGCATGTGTGTGTGTGTGTGTGTGTGTGTGTGTGTGTGTGTATGGCTATAGAGAAACATACTTAAACTTTATTGTAGCCTTCTTCGGGTGGTGGTGGAGGGGAAAAGAACAAAGTAAAAAAGGCCATATAGAGAACAAAAGAAAACTTACAAGGAAGCAAAGAAAAGATAGACAATTCTCAACAAAATGTGTATTATTTATCCTACAGGTTTTCTTGAAATGAAAATGTATTGTTACATATTTTGAATCCTCTCATATTCTGCTATATACTTGACATGATTTTTTTCCTTCTTTGTATTTAAGTTCCAATATTTAAGTTTATGATATATTTTTGTTTATTTTTCCTATTCTTTATTTTGTTCTGACCCTTAGGTTGAAAACAAAATTAAAAAAAAATAAAGAAAACATGTGAGAGATTCTCCAAGGAATAAAATGGATCAAGTTGATATGTATTTTATAATAAATAACCAGGGTATTAGCAAGAAAAGCAACAAATACAGCATGGGTGCTAGGAAAGCCAAGGAGTTAATTCCCTTGCTCTCTGTCTTGGCCAATGTATCATCAATTCTCTTTTGGGCAGTGGAGGGTGGGGGTGCTTCTTGCTGATCAACCCCTCTCTGTTCCCCATATATGCACACATGGAGAGATATATGATGTTTAATTCCAGACAACCATTTTTCCCTCTGCATTTGGACAACAACAGATTGATATTCATCATTGTGTTACAGAGCCTTCTTTGATCCTCTTGTATACCTCTCCCCATTTTATAAATATTGAGAGAAGGGCCTGACCAGTGTCCAGTTTTGCTATCTTTCATTTCCCCAACACCTAGCAATTTATCAACAGAACTTTAACTACTTAAGCTCAGTGGGCTGCATTATTTTTTTTTCACCTACAAAATGATGGGAATACATGAGCTACAGGATACTCACTACTTGGAGGCAGTGGATTTCTCAACATTGTCTTCATCATGTGCAGTACCTACATTGTCTTCATCATGTGCAGTACCTAATATTAAACCTTGCACATTTCAATCTTTGGGTCTCTGTCTTCTTTCTACTTTCTATATCTGTCACTATCTTTTTCTTGCTATGTGTGTGTCTGTATACATGTATAGAGGCATATGCTTTTATCCATATCTATCTTTTTGTATAGAAACTCCCTTTACCAATATAAATTATCATTTTATAAGCTAATACTATACTTTCCATCTGTAGTTCTGTTTGGTTTGAACTCCACAAAACATGTTATCCCACTGAGCAAAAGGTGATCACCAGAAATCTCATCACTGTGCTATTAACCCAACTTTGTGTACTACCCACATTCCTAACTCCCTCAGTTTCCTATCTCCCCTGATTGGAGGACTGGAGAAGCCCTGTGATTGGACCTTTTGGAAGAGCAAAAATTTCTCCCAAAGCAAACTTTTAGAGACAACTGGAATCTTGACTTCTAACTGAATCTCCACTTTTCATCAGTAAATTTTCTTGGTTTGAACTTCCCAGAACATGATGCTCATGTACGACGTCCCCTTTGGTGGCCTTTCCATATTTTCCAACTTCATTTTGGGTGATATCTTTGTTATTTGATTGTAAGCTGCTTGACAATAAGGTCTAGCTTTCTCTTTTTTTCCTTTTCTTGATTTTACCTCCAACACTTTGCACAGCTATTGGCACGTAATAGTTACTTGATAAATGTTTACTGAATAGGTGGTAAAGGGGGAAGAGTGATAGATCTGGAGTTAGGAAGTTGTTCATTTGTTTTTCTCATGTTTGAGTCTGCATGGCCCCATTGGTATTTTCTTGGCAAAGATATTGGAGTGGGTTGTCATTGCCTTCTCCAGTCCATTTTAGAGATGAGAAAACTGAGGCAAACAGGCTTGAATGAATTGTCCAGGATTACCCAGGTAGTGAGTAATCAGGGTCACATTTGGTTATACTGATTCCCAGCCTAGGGCTCTAGCCACTGCATCACCTAACTGCTTCAGGAGTCAAATCCAGCCATAGACATTGACTAGTTGGGTGAGCCTGGGGGAATCACACAACCTCCATCTATATCAGTTTCTTTGCTTACAAAATGGATATAGGAATGGCACCTAGCACTGAGAAGAAAATGAGCTATTTATGAAGTGTTTCACAAGCCTTAAAGCACTCTATAGCTATTATCACCTATGTTCTCTAACTAATATTCTTAAAGAATTGCATAGGATTCTGAAAGGTTCAATTGCTTCCTAATGTCCCCCCAAATAACTTATGACAGAGTTAGGATGTAAACTCAGATCCTTCTCACTGTGTGGCCAACCTCCCACCCAAAGTGACTCATTGCCTTGGTTTCCTGTATTGTAGATGCTTGATAAAGAGCAGGTGAAGTGGACATGAAATTGCCTTTATGGTCCTCTTCAGGTCCTGTGCTCTGCTTTAAGACAAGGCAACTGCTTATTTCACAGTCAAAATGAATGAACTTTTAAAAGATCTCGAATAATGGTTGCTAGACATATTTCCATTTTCTGATAGCTCTTTCATCTCAGTGATGTGATCAGTCCTCCTTTTGACATGTGTTAATTATGATGATGATGAAGATGAAGGTAATAGGAAATTCCCTTTTCAAAATCCTTTCAGAGGCATATTTTCACTTATTTGCACAGAATTTGGAATTAGAGGGACTGAGTTGTAATGTAAACTCCACTACCTACTGATGGCATATTTGGGGCAAGTCCAGATACTATGGGTTTCAGTTTTCTCATCTGTAAAATGAACAGATTAAACCAAAGACTTGCTGAGATATTTCCCCTCTCAGAGACAGAGTATGAGTAATCTGACATCTAGAATTGGAAGGGAAATCCAAGGACACCTCATCCAACCACCTAATTTTACAAATGAGGAAACTGAGGTCTAGAAAGTGTGAAAGAATTAGCTAAAGTCAAATTGGTCATGATATCATAGCATAATTTTTATAGAACTGGAAAGGACTTTCTATAAACTACAAACTCCACAAAGTAGGTAGCAAAATTAGTATCATTAGTATGCTCCAGGTCAAGAAACTAAAAATCACTAATGTCAGATGAATTACAAAAGATTATTAAAATAGCAGCAGAACACAAGTCTAATGTATTTTAACAAATTAATGATTTTAATAAATTAATTAATTTCCTTTAAAAACAATCTCTGTTTTAGAGAGAGGGATTGAGGTACAGTGCTTGGGGGGGGGGGGAAATAGCGCTTAAGGAACATGTTTAAGAGAAGGAAATGAGAGTCTCATTTCTCCTGGACCAAAGAGGTCAACAAGGGCAATTCTATGCATTTGAATTACAACCTCTGCATTCCTTGGTATAAAAATTATTCACATTCTCAGCTTCTTTCAGTATCTGAAAGGAGAAAATATTATGTGCACCATTATCTTGTTGCTAACAAGGCAAAGAGCCAGAATTCAGAGAGGATGTAGAGGACAAAGAGTTTTACCTACAAAAAATGGCCTCCAAGTGAAAGACGGAGGAATAGAATATTGAGTGTCACCTTATATAGCCACTGCATATAGAATACCATGCTTTATTATGACATCAGGGACACACTTGTAGATATTTTTAAGAACAACTATTCTCAAAAGAGAGCATTTTGATCCCTCAAAACAAACAAAAAAACATTTTGTGGGAAATAAAATCACTGTCATTTTTGTCATATAATTATTCAACTTCTGGTAAGATGAATATTATCCCTTCTACTTGCAGAAATAACATTAAAACATTCATCTTATAAAGCATACTTTCCCCTCTTATTATGGCTGGAAATATCAACCTGCTTTCCATCCCATATATTTAACTCTTAGAAAAAACCAAGCATAATTCAAATCGTGACTATCTACTAGTAGAAATCCATATTGATCCCTGAAAAGTCCTATGACAGAGCAAGAGGGCATGGATCAGGAATTGTAAAGGTACATGCTCATTTGGCACCTTGTCTATTTCATTTTTCACCAATTAATTAAAAAAAGAAACATTAAAATGCCTACTATGTTCTAGGTATTGTGGTACCTTCTGGGATTACTTTTTGGCTTGTTTTCATCATAACTTTACATTTGTCAGTCAATAACTCCTGGTAAAGCATTCTCTTGGGAATCTATACAGGTTTATATCCACACATTGGGATTCTTCAAGCATCCAATAACTCATCTTTGTTCTAAAAGTATCAGGAGATTAAAGGAATTTTCATGTTCTGGTTTCTTCCTGTTAACCTGGAATTTTGAATGAGGGGGGATTTTCTTGAACCACTTACCACCATGCCTGAATATGACATATACCTGGATACCCTTCCATTTTGTGTTAATGAACCCTTTCATTTGACTCTGTAT
>CM053593.1:3643107-3659244 GCA_028646575.1 Pseudocheirus occidentalis | reverse complement strand
TGTGTGTGTGTGTGTGTGAAATAGTATTCATTTTTTTTCACAATTGGTTTTAAGAAACAAGAAAGAATTTGTCTCATTTCAGAGAAAAGAACAAAATAAGTGGATTCCATGTTAAACCCCAGATTTTCAGGCTATTCTTTTGAATGTATCAGATGAATCAAGAAAAGATTGCCCTTGGCCACTTCTCCTTCACAACCTGAGGGATATAGACCCTCAAATGGAAGTTTTTATCATTAACTAATTTGAGACTTCAGTGGCTTCTTTTTTCCCAAAATATTTCAGAGACTTCATTTTTGCAATATGTGCTGTATCTGCAATAAAGAATCCAATACATTTCTCTTTATTATGTATAGGTAGTTGAATTTATTTGTTCTACATTTTCTATATTCAACTTCAAGGCATTCTTTCTATTTTAGCCTCAAACTTTTGTTTATCAAGTTTTTGTTATCCCATCTCTCTCCTAACCTTCCTTAGGTCTTTCTTTTTTCATTTAGAAGTCACAATATCTAAAACACTCAGAATTGAAAAGTAACTGAGAAACCATTTGTTTGCCCCCAGACCACTACACCAATTCCACATCCAACGTAGCAAACCAGTTGCCCCTCATATTTTTCTATAGTGCAATAGTTCTTGACCTTCCTAATGCCACAACCCTTTAATATTCATAAGTGGGAGTATATGCATGTGGGTGGACCCACCTGGAGGATAGAGGAGCAGTGTCTTGGTTCCTAAGTTCATTGGAAATATGTGTTTTCCAATGGTCTTAGGTGACCTGTGTGAATGGCTTATTCGACCCCCAAATGGGTAGAAACTTACAGATTGAGAACTGTTGCTTTAAGGTCTCTATGAGAGGGAATCCATCTCTCCCTATAGCAACCTATTCCACTTGGGATTAATTTGATGATCCTAAAGAGGTTGTCTATCCTCTGTCCCTTAGCCCTGCAAGCCTATATGACCCTCTTTACAGCTCATGCTAATTGTTTCTAATCCTATTCTCCTGGTTCAAGCAGAAAAAAGTAAACTCTGTTTTCCATATGATAAATAATATTAGAGGAAGATGAAGCAAAATGACAGCTTAAGTAATTGGGTCTTTGCAGCTAATGTCAGCCCCTGATGAATGTATTCTTGTAGCTGCCATATTCATTTTCCTAAGCCAAAAGGCTTAACACATTATCCTTCTGTAAAGCCAAGCAGGAAAAACTTTTCAGAAGAATGCTATTGTGAACAGCTTTTAAGTTTCTGATTACACAATATAGTGTACATTCTAATTATTCTATAACAAATCAAAGCAAAACATTCACAGTAAATCAGAGTACAGCCTTCACTATATTACAGCTTATCACAGATAATCAAAATACAGCGTTCCCAACAACTTATCACAGAAAATGGTCCCATAGTTTCCACTACAGTGGTCACAAAGTTTTGAACAAAGAACAATCATTCAATAACTTGATCATTTAATCATCCTTAAGGAGGTTTGCCTCCTCAAGGAACACAAAATACAATAGTCAAAGTCCTTCACTCATGGGGCATACTAAGTCACAAATTAGTTACTTATTCAGTCATCAGTCACTAAGTACAATAATTTAGTCAATGAACCATCCTTCATCATTCATTATTCAATCATCAGAAAATACACAGACCCTCCACCCCTAGGTCACTAGCAAATTTACAATTTCTCAGTCAGCATGCAGTATCCAAGAAAAGTCTTCTTTCACCTTGACTTGAGCTGGTTTCTCAGATTCCCTGAATCCCCTTCAATGGCCCCAGACCTTACCTGGATTCACTAAACTGTCACTCAGGTTCAAAAGCTGGTGGCTCCTAGGTCCTTGGCCATCTCCCTCTGCAATTCCTGCTCCACATTGGAGCTTACAGCATCCAGTCCACCCCAAATGTTTCATAGTCTCTGTTCTCAGGAAGTCAAAGCTTAACAAAGCCACAGACAAACAGTCTTAAATCCTTCACAGTCCCTGTTCCCAGGAAGTCAAGGTTCAACAAAGCCACAAACAAGTTCATGAAATGTGCCAGCATCACAGTCATGCTTCCTCAGTGGTTTGGCAGTGCTGGCTAGCCCTTGAACACAACAGAAGTTTCATCTCATTTCCAGAATCAAAATCACTTTTTCCAGGTTTTCAAAATCAAAATTATTCTCTTCAACCTGGGAGAGGCTTTCCTTTTCAGCCTCCCTGGTGGCAGCAACTTCTGCATCCATAGAGTTTGCTCCAAGAAGATCTATCTCAGTTACCAATTCTATTTTTTTTCTTCTCAATTCTCAGTCCAGAAGTAGCAGACCAGCCTCCAGATACTGCTGGGGGAAATTCTCTTTCTCCAGTGGCAGCAGCTTCTGACTCCAGATGCCTATCCCAAGAAGCTCTGACTCTCCTTCTCTGAGTTTTTCCTTATGAAAGGTTTTGCCCCTCTCTGTTCCCCTTTTTCCTATTATATCAGTAACAGGAGACAGGAGTTCACACCTTCTGTTACTTTAACAGAGGCTTAATCTGAACTAGGTGCTAAGTACCTCTTAGTTTAGTAATACAAAAGGAACTTCAAATCTCATTGCTGTTATACTTTCTCCTAGAATAACTTCAGTGCATCTGCATGGACTACCAAGAAAAATTCGAACATTTTTGCCTAGTATTCAAGAGCTTGCCAAAGCCATCTTCCTAAATCAAAAGTCTGAATACATCGGCCTCTCCTTAAAATAAAAACCTACAACAGTTATCCATGGATTACCAAAGAAAATCCAAACTGTTCAAATATCTAAGTTTTTTATATTATTTTCAGTATGTTTTTATTTCTTCTGTTGAATATTTCCCAATTGAATGTAAAACAGTAATAATATATTTTTCAAATTTTTAGTTTCACATTTTCTCTCTCCCACCCATCACTCTCCTCTCATTGAAAAGACAATCTAATATCAATTATATATTCAAAATCATGCAAAACTTATTTTTATATTAGCCACAATGAAATAAAAACATAAATAAGATAAAATAAAAAATAAAGAACATTTTAAAAGTATGTTTAAATCACAATTCATAGATTTTCAGTTCTCTCTCTGGAGAGGGAGAGCATTTTTCATCATGAGTCCTTTGGAATTGTGGGGTATCTTTGACTTCATCAGAATAGCTAACTTTTTCAGAGTCCATCATCCTTACAGTATTGCTGCATTGCACAGCATTTCCCTGGTATTGCTCACTTTAAATTGCATTAGCTTGAGTCTTCCCAGGGTTTTCTGAAATAGTCTTGCTTGCTCTTAATTATGGCACAGTAGTATTTCATCCCAATCATACATGACAAACTTGGGGAGCGATTGCCCCATCTGATGGGCATCACCATAATGTCCAATTGTTTGACATCACAGCTAGGTCCTTTTCCCCTTTCCTTTGATCCTTCTGGGATACAGACCTAGGAGTAATATTACTGTCTCAAAGGTTATGCTCAGATTTATAGTCCTTTGACAATAGTTTCAAATTGTTCTCCACGATGGTTGGGCTACTTCACATCTCCACCAACGACATCTTAGTGTCCTCATTTTTTGACATCTCCTCTGGCATTAGTAATTTTCCTTTTCTGTCATGTTCATTATATGAAGTAGTATCTAAGAAATGACTTCATTTTCATGTTTTAATAAGTAGTGATTTAGAGCATTTTTTTTTCATCTAGTGATTGCTTTGGTTTCTGCCTGTTCATGTACTTTGTACATATGTAAAATGGAAAATGGCCCTCATTTTTTTTTATAAATTTGGTTCACTTAGAAAACAGATATTTATAATAATAACTTGCTGTGATTTCCTCCCAGTTTCATATTTTCCTCCTAGATTTTCTTCTGTATTTGTTTTATTTGTACAAAAGTTTATATTTTTAAATTTCATGTAATTAAAATTGTCTATTTTTTCTGTGATCCATTCTGTCTCTTGTTTGGTCATATATTTACTGCCAAATTTCTTTCCAGTATGCCCAGCAATTTTTATCAAATGTTGAGTTCTTACCACAATGACTTGAACCTTTAATTTTATCAAACACTAATTTCCTATCACCCTTCTCTATCGTGTATTGTGTACTTAATTTATTTTACTGATTCATCACTGTATTCATTAGGTAATACTAGATTTTTCTAAAGATTACCGTTTTATAATACAGATTGAAATCTAGAGCTGCTAGGCTGCATTCCTTTAAATAATTTTTTTAACTGATCCCCTTGATACTGTGTATCTTTTGTTATTCCAGGTGAATTTTATTATTTTTTCTAGCTCTATGAAATAATATTTGGTACTTTGATCGGTATGACATTTAATAAGATACTTAAGTTAAGGAAAAATAGTCATCTTTATTCTATTGGCTATACCTACCCATAAGCAATTAATATTTTTCTAATTGTTTAGATCTTTCTCTATTTGTGAGACAAGTATTTTATATTTATCTTCATATAGTCTCTGAGTTATGCCTTGGTAGGTAGAGTCCCAAGTATTTTATATTGTTTGTAGTTATTTTAAATGGAATTCCTCTTTCTATCTCTTCCTGAAATATTTTGTTAGGTTGTAGAAATGTAGGTGATTTATGTGAGTTTATTTAATATTCTGAAATTTAGTGAAGTTGTCAATTATTTTATCTAGTTTTTAAGTGATTCTTTAGGGTTTTCTAAATATATCATGTCATCTGCAAAGATTGAGTGTTTGTACTCTCATTGCCTGCTTTTATTTCTTCAATTTCTTTTCTTATTACTATATCTAGCATTTCTATTACAAGGTTTAATATTACTGGTGATAATGGGCAACCTTGCTTCTCCACTGACCTTACTGATTTACTTCAAGTGTATTTCATTACAGACAATGCTTGATCTTGGTTCTAGACAGATATTTTATCATTTTAAGAAAAAAAGATCCATTCTATGCTTTCTAATAGTTTTATTAGAAAGGGGTGTTATATTTTGTCAAAAGCTTTTCCTGAATCTGCTGATATAATCATATTTTTTGTTGCTTTTGCTATTGATATGGTCAATTATGTGGATATTTTTCCTAATATTGCACCAGACTTTTATTCCTGGCATACAACCCACCTGGTCATAATATATGATCTTTGTAATATATTGCTATGATCTTCTCTCTAGTATTTTATTTAATTTTTTGCATTGATATTCCTTAAGGAAATTGATATATAGTTTTCTTTCTGTCTTTTGTTGTCAATGGTTTGGGTATCAAAATCATAATTTCTCATGAAAGGAATTTGGAAGGGTTTCTTCTTTACCTAGTTTTCAAGTAGTTCAGATAGTAACAGGATTAATTGTGCTTTAAAAGTCCACTAAAGTCTTGTCCTGGGCAATTTTTATGAGAAAACTCACTTATGTAATGTTTGATTTATTTTTCTGGAATGTGATTATTCTATTTCCTCTTCTTTTAATCTGACACACACACATATATGTGTATATATACATGCATACATATACATGTGTGTATCAAATATTCATCTATTTCACTTAGACAATCAGTTTCACTGGCATGTAATTGGCAAAGTAATTCCCAATAATCACTTTAATTTTATCATTATGGGTGGTGCATTCAACCTTCAGAAACCAGCTCCTCATTTTATTTATTACCTCCATGGTTTTGTTTTAACTTTAAAATTTATTTCTCCCTTCGTTTTTAAGATTTCCATTTTGGTATTCAATTGATGATGTGTAATGTCTTCTCTTTATAGGTTTTTTTTTAAGTTGCACGCCCAATACATTGATCTTCTTTTTCTCTCTTTTATTGATACACATGTTTAAAGATATTAGTTTCCCTCTAAGTAGTGATTTTGGTGCTTCTTACAAAGTTTGTAATTAATGTCATACTTCATTGATTATTTCTACAATTCGTTCTTTGGCCCACTTATTCTTTAGTATTAAGTTATTAAAACTCCAATATTTTTTTTAATTTATGCTTCCATAGTCAATTAAATTACTCCCAACACCGGAGGTTTATCATATGCAACTACTATAAGATTTATTCATTTTAACTTCTCTCTCATTCTGTTTTTTTTTTGGGGGGGGGGTATCTGTCCCTAGTGGAGAAAGTTGAATCACTCCATGAGTATAATTTTACTCTTTATTTTCTTCTACTTTCATTTAACTTTCCTTTAAAAAATTGGAATACAATACCACTTAGTGCATATGCCTTTAGAACCAATATTACTTCATTGTCTATATTTCTTTTTAGGAAGATGTAGTTTCCCTGCTTTTCTCTTTTAATTAGGTCTATTTTTGATTTTGCTTCTTCTGAGATGATTTGTAGACCTTTTACTTGTTTTTCTTTTTTACTTTGAACTGAAGTATAATAGATTCTACACCAGCCTCTTTTAACTTTGCATGTGTCTCAATGTTTCAAATCTGTTTTTTTTCCTTTCCAATAATCTCTTTATTTATTTATTTTCTTCTTTAGATCACTCATTTCTGCTAGATTTTGAGTAACAATTTTTCTCCCAGTCTTTCTCCTACCCCCACCCCAAAACAACAATCCCACTGCAAAGCCCCTCCCCTAATCTGCTCCCTCCCATGTCGTCCCCCATAGCCCCTCTAACTTTCCAGTAGGGCATGATGGGTCTCCCTCTCCCAGCCTCTGTATATCTTAATTCACAGTTGCATATATTCAATACTACTAATAATCTTTATACATGCTTACATAAATAAATAAATACATACATACATATACACACAGACACACATATATATATTCATTCATTCATCCATCCATCCATTCATTCATTCATTCATTCATTCATTCGTTTGTTTGCTTGTTTGTTTATTCACTCATTAATTCATTCATGTATTTTTTATTTATCTCTTTTGTTTATTTATATATTCATTTATTTAATTATTTATTCTTTCTCTCATTCATTCATTCATTCACTCATTCATTCATTTCTTTATTTATTTGTTTGCTTGTTTCTTTGTTCATTATTTACTTTATTTATTGTCATTCATTCATTTATTCATTCATTCATTTGTTAATTTGTTCATTTATGTATTTATTTATTTATTCATTCATTTATTTATTTATTCATGCATCCATTTATTTATTTGTTTCGTTGTTTTCTTGTTTGTTTCTTTCATTTGTTTGTTTGTTTATTAATTTAAATTCTAGATTCTTTCCCTTCTTCTCTTGTCACCCACCTCCACTGGAAAGACAAGCAATTCAATACAGGCTGTACACATGTAATTACACAGAACATCTCCAAGTGGACATATTGTGAGAGAATGATTATATGTCCCTCCTTCATATCCTGCCTCCACCCTTGTTCTGTTCTCAACCCTGTCCCTATCCGTTTACAAAAGTGTGTACTTCCAGCAACCCTCCCCCCCACCTTGCCCTCCCCTCCATCATCCCACCTCTCATCCCCATCACTTCTACTCTCCTGTGTGACAAGATACCCAGTTTAGAGTTTATGTCATTCCTTCCCTAAGCCAAATTCAGTGAGAGTAAGGTTCACCCTTTCCCTTTTGCCTTCCTGTTCTTCCTCTCCATTGTAACAATTATCCCTTGCCTCTTCTATATGAGAAAATTAATCCCATTCTGTTTCCACTGTCTCCTCTCATTCTAATTCTCTCCCACCTCAGAATTTCACCTTTTAAAGTAGCATCTCTTCCTATTCAATTGATCCTGTGCCATCTATGAACACATATATACACATACTTAAATATAAATTCATATACATATATATACACACATACACACAGACACACACATATATATATATACCGTCCTATAAAGCCATATATGTATGTATATATATATATATATACATTTGTATTTCCTTCATCTATCCTTATACTTAGAAAATTTTCATCAGTTACAATTATCATCTTTCCATGTAAATAGTCCAACTTTAATAAGTTCCTTATGATTTCTTTTCCATGTGTGCCTCCTTATGCTTCTTGTATTAGAGTGTCAAATTTTCTTTTCATTTCTGATTTATTCAGCAAAAAATGTTTGAAAGTCCTCCACCTCACTGAACGACCACATTTCCCCTGGAACATTATATTCAGTTTTGATGAGTAGATGATTCTTGGTTTTATTCCTAGTTCCCTTGATCTCTGGAATATCAGAGGCCCTTCGATCCCTCAATGTAGAAACTGCCAGATCCTGGGTTATACTAATTGTGTTTCCACAGTATACAAATTGCCTGTTCTTGGCAGTCTGTAAAATTTTCTCCTTGATCTGGGGACTCCAGAATCTAGCTATAATATTCCTAGGAGTTTTCTTGTGGAGATCTTTTTCAAGAGGGGATTGGTGAATTCTTTCAAGTTCTATTTTGCCCTCTGTTTCCTTGCAGTGGAGGCAGTTCAGTCAGACTGCTTTTCTCTCCAAAATTTAGCTGAGTCCCATTGACCTTTCACTTAGTCCTTATTTCTTCTGGCTTGACAAATCTTGAAACTGCAACAGCTGATGCTGATCCACTTTCCTGAAGCATCCAGCTACACCTTGGCCAGGCTTGGCCTGCATGATCTGAGGCCAAGCCACTGTTTCATGCTGGCCTAGTTTCAGCTCCCAGCACTATGATGAACCCCACCTGCCTAGCTGCCTTCAGAGCGATGTTTGTTTTTGTGAGTTTTGGAGATCTAAAATTTGTTTAGACTCATATTTTATGGATATTTGAGGTGGCCATATGAGAGCTGCAGCGTTTTCCTTCTTCTATGCTGTCATATTCTCATATCTGTTTTCTATGAACAACATATTGTTGAATTTTGGCTTCTTGTCCTTTCTGATAATTTATTTTTTATGGGTAAGATAATCAACTCTAGCTTTCTTACTAGAAATCCTTGAAAATCCTTGATTTCACTAAATATTCATTTTTTCCCTTAAATGATTATACTCAGCTTTGCTGAGTAGGCTATTTTTGCTCATAGTCATAGCTCTTTTGTTTTGTAGAATGTCATGTCTTAAGACCTCCATTCCTTTATGGTGGTAGCTGCTAAATCATGTGAAATCCTGATTGTGACTCTAAAGTATTTGAATGTTTTCTTTCTGGGAACTTAAAGTATATTTCTTTGACTGACTATCTCTTGAATTTGACTATTCAATTCCTCACAGTTTTCATTTTGTAATACTTTTTAGATGGTGATCAGTAGATTCTTTCTATTTCTGGTTTACCTTCTGATTCTAAGATATCAGGGCAGTTTTCCTTGCTTTTTCTCTTGTCTCTTTGTTTGTTTTGAAATATTATATCAAGGCTGTATCTTTTATCCAACTCTTTCAGATAGTGCAATAATTCTTACATTGTTTCTCTTCAATGTATTTTCCAGTTTGAGTGTTCTCCAGGTAAGATATTTCACAGTTGCTTTGCATTTGTTTTTCATTCATTTGACTTTGTTTTACTGCTTTTTGGAGTCTGTTTCAGTCATTAGTTAACAATTATTGTATTCTAAATTAAAAAATATATATATTTTCTTAAGTAACATTTACATCTCCTTTTCCATTTGGTCATTTCTGCTTTTAAAGGATGTATTTGCAAAAGTGAATTCATTTTTTACTGGTTTTTTTTCCATTTGGTTATTTCTTTTTTTTCAAGTTGATATTTTTTTCATTATTGTTGTGTCTCTTTTACCAAGTTTGCAATTATCTCTTTGATAATGTGATCCCTTTGCTTTCATTTTTGTATACATTTTTCCTCTCTTACTCTTATTTGATTTTGAAAATAATTTCTAGGGCTTCTAGGAATTGATGTTGGGGTTTTTCCTATTCTCATTTTACTTTGACATTTTTCACATACCTTTTAAAATTATTTATTAAAATACTATAGTTCATTTATTTGTTATGTTCAACTCTTCATGGCGCCATTTGAGGTTTTCATTGCAAAGACACTGAAATTGTTTACTTTTTCCTTCTCTAGATCATTTTACAGATGAGAAACCAAGACAAATAGATTTAAGTTGGCCAAGAGGATACGAGTTGCCTAGGGAGACACAGCTGTTAAGTGTGTGAAGCAAGATTTGAACCCATCTTCCTGACTCCAGGCACAACACTCTATCCACTGATCCACCAATCTGTCTATCTATTAAAATATTCCCTAAAAACTATTGTACAAAATGAGATGATGAGTAGTATGCTCTCTGAGAAACCAGGAAAATGTATATGAGGTGATGGAAAGTGAAATATACTCTTCACAAAGTAATAGCAATATTGTAGCATGATCAGCTGTGAGTGTCACCTATTCTCAGTAATGCAATGATCCAACACAAGTCTGAAGGATGTAGGATGAAAAATATTATCCGTCCCCAAGCAAAGGCCTGGATATCTGAATGAAGATGGATGCATATTTTTTTTACTTTCTTTATTTTTCTTGACATTTTTGTCTATATTTTCTACAACATAATTATTATGAAGTGTTTTCCTTGACCACACATGTATAACCTATATTAAATTGTTTGCTTCCTCAGTGAGGAGGAATGGGGAAGATCCAATGGAGAGAATTTAGAAATCAAAGTTTTAAAAATGAATGTTAAAAATTATTTTACATGTAATTGAGGAAAAATAAAATACTAAAGGGAAGAAAAAATTGTTTGTGTGTGTATGTGTGTGTGTATAAGAGGGAGAGAGACAGACAGACACACAGAGACAGAGAGAGAGACAGACAGACAGACAGAGAGAGACAGAGAGAGACAGAGAGAGACAGAGAGAGAGACAGAGAGAGACAGAGAGAGAGACAGAGAGAGGCAGAGACAGAGAGAGACAGAGAGAGACAGAGAGAGGCAGAGAGAGACAGAGAGAGACAGAGAGAGGCAGAGAGACCCGGATGAGCAGTCTCCCCCAAGTGTACAAATAGATTTGCCAAGTTTATAGAACCATTAGGATCTTTATTTGGAGCATTTCCTGATACCCCTGGCTAATAGTGTTTTCCTCCCCAGCAAAAGCACCATATGTATGTATGTATGTATGTATATATGTGTGGTATGTATGTATGTATGCCTGCATGTGTGTGTTCATACATATATGTATGTGTGTGTATATTCACTCCTACAGAATGTGAGCTCTTCAAAGCCATTAATACTCTTTAGTTGTTATTGTTTTTGTTTTTGCGACTTGGTCTCAGATTAATGAAGTCTTGGTTTCAAGGGCCATCCCTACAACATTCTAGCTGTCTACTTCTATGGGCAAGTCATTCAATTTCAAAACTGCAAATTGAAGCCCTTCCCTCTAAAGTTACCTTCCATCTCCATATCATATGTTTAATGGTTAATTTCCATTTTTTTGCCCATGTGGGCTATACACACTGATGGGAGGGGTATTTTCTACCTTCACTTATATTCCATGAACTTGCCACAGTGCCTACCATATAGTAGAGGTTTAATAAATTCTTGTTGATTTTTGATCAATTGACTTATTTGGTGAAGGAAAAAAATATTGCTACATAGTATTTATAGTAGATAGATAGCTCTCACTTACAGAAAGCATTTCTTTTACTTGAGCCCAGCCTAAATTTGTCTGTACAATGTTTTGGAGTTCCCAAATTCTGCCTTCTGGGGTCAAGCATGCAGAGACAAATCTTTCTTCCATCTTATTGGCCTTCAGATCCTTGAAAACAATATTTTGCCCTTAGGATTACAATCTTCACTTCTGCAGAATTATCCCCATAAATGTAAATAAATATATATATGAGTCTGTGTGTGTCTGTGTGTAATGTCTTATGTAATTCATAAATGCTGATTATAGGGTTAATCTAAGATATATAAAGTATGTTTAAAATATCTAAGATTTATAATATTATGCAAAATATGTAAACTTCCATGTTTTTCTATGTATAAAATGAATGGAAGATTCGAAAAATATTGCTATATTTGCCTGATACATGTATCTAATACCATTGTATTTTTAATGCATTTGCTACTTTTATTCACACGGATTGATCTGAAACCCTTCAACATGCCAGTGACCCTCCTTTGAAAACCATCTAGGTTCTTCATGTTCTTCCTGAAATAGAATACCTGAAATTGAACATATGATTTAAAAAATAAGATTCAATAATTGAAATAATTAAATGTTCTGTATGTAATGCAATTAATTCCACAAATGAGGCAGCATTGTACAATGAAGATGACCCTGGCTATGGGCTTGGATTCTGGCTCTGAGACTTGCTACCTGTAAAATCTGGGCAGGTCCTTTGATTCTCCTGGGTTAGTGATGTGAGAGTGTTAGACTAGTTGGCCCTTCTACATCTTCTGCTATGATGTAGGAATGCAACTCAAAACCATTGCTAGGCAATGAGTACAAACCAACATCAATCCTCTCTGCCCTCAAGGAATTAATTACATTGTTTCTGGATGATAGGGAGACAATAACTAAACGTAGTAATTCAATGTAATTTGATGTTGGACAGCATGCTAAAAGCTAAGAGGAGGAAAGATTTTTAATAGGAAATGGAATAAAGCTTAGACTTCGAAAAGAACAAAGTATTGAGAATATGTATTACAGTCATGGGAGTCAGTGAGATTTAAAAGGATATAGACAAGAGTTGAGTCTCAAGTTTGGGAAACCATAAATAGTAAAGTTTTCCTACAGTCTATAATGCTTGAAGGGGAGTAAGATGAAGTATCAGTAGAGGTAGGCTGGATTTATCCAGCAAGCTGAAAGGTGGACAGTGTGTCCTCAGGCAGTGGAGAACCACTGAGTCTCTTCTACCAGAGGAGTGCTGTGGTCACCCCTGTGATTTAGGAAGACTGCTTTGGCAACTCTGGAGATATTAGATCGTCTGAAGAAGTGACTGGAAGCATGATCTCAGTGGGACATGCTATTAACAAGTGACCTAAGCTCTCTAGTCATTGAACTAAGATAGGAATGGAGTACCTGTTTATTTCAAGAGATTAATCTTGGTTAGATATTTGTACATACTATAGAGTAGGTCAGCAGAGAACTGAAAATAAAGGAATTACAGCTGGTGCGTCAAAGGATGATTAAAAAGGTCTTTGTTAATTACTTTACTAATCTAGTGATTTATCATTTTAAATCTTTAATTAATTTATTTTGTCTTCATTTACCTGTTTGTAATCAAGGATTGTAGTCCTCCTAGGAAGAAAAATACATTAAAATCACTTAGACAAAATTTAGAAAATTTTCATAAGCATAAACGTATAATTTCTTCTCTCAAGTAATAAACATTTTATAACCTTTTAAATTGATTCATTATTGAATATAATCTTTTCTGCAAAGATTTCTGAAGCTCATGAATCATGTCATGTAGTCCTAGAAAGATCTTTCAGATCTTCTACTCTACCTCATCCTACAAATGAGGACTAGACAGGTTCAATGAATTTCCCAAGGTCTCACCAGCAGTAAAAAGTAGAAACAGTGGCTTTAAACCTAAGTCTTTCAAATGCAAATTCAGAGTTCTTGTTCTAACTTACTAAGTATACTTTAATCATACCAAAATATAATGTCCTGATTTTCCTAATTATCCCCAATTTTTTTTTTGTACGAAAGACCCATGTGAAGCATTCTGTTAAGAATTGGGACTCCAACAGAAAGGAGCTAGATATTCTACTCTGGCCTAATTAAGGGAGTTAGAGACATAATGTATTCCAGCTTCAATGACCCAGAAGCCTTTAGGAGTAATGTTCAGGTAGATAGCATTTCGAAATTGAGGAACTGGTGACAGTGGCTCTTTATATCACATTGCCAAAGTGTCATGTGGGTAGAATATTAGTATGGAAACCATAAACAGCAAAAAGGACAGATTATTTCATGCAATAAAACAATATAGAGTAAGCGTAAGCTGTGCTGTGGAGATCCTGCCTTAGGTCTCACCGTGCTGTGACTTAACATCACTGGGAGGAAAACCCCCACCGGTATTTTCTAGATGCTTGAAACTTTAAAACACATGATGTTTCCTGTTTCTTTGGAGGGAATTCATGTTGGTGAGATCACAAATACCTTGATGCAATAGAGTGTTCTTCTCTCTCTCGCTCTCTCTCTCTCTCTCTGTCTCTGTCTCTGTCTCTGTCTCTCTGTCTCATATCCAAATGCACCCCCATGCACACATAAACACAAACATACCATATACACATATTCTTGTGTAATCATTAATACTTCTCTAAAGCAAAGGAATCCATTCTTTCCTTCCATGAAACAGCCTTTTTTGTTGACAAGTCACTTGATTAAGCTTTAAGCCACTGCAAATTTTTCAAGGAATCCCAGGACTTTCTGGTTTATGACAGCCCCCAACATGCCTGTGCTTTGCTATCTTCTCCTGTGAGTACCTTATTAAAATGGCTGGCACATTGAAGTTTCCCTGCTCCAATGCCTTTCTCATCTTCTGTTTTCCTTCTAATCTTTCCTGGAGAACTGCCATTTCCACTTAAATGCATCTCTGTGCCAAGGCACACATTAATGTTTGAAACTGCTCTTTTGAATCGAAGAATTTAAAAAATATAATCTGAACAAGGTGGTTTCTGATGGATTGTAATTCATGATCTATTTTTTTTAATTATGATGTGTAACCTATGAATCATTTGTTGATTCTCATCTTCCTAGAGAGAAATCCAAACCCTTCATCTTTTAGATGGATATAAACCACTTTGACAGCTACAACAAATGGACAAACAACTTTAAGTTCTTGACTGTGAAAATTCAATATAGCATTTACATTGTCCCTTATCCTGGTTTTATGTCCCCTCACACTGATACTGCTGTGCTCATCAAGGCCTTTCCCCTGGCTATTGGGATTATTAAAGTCATCTGTGACTTGCATAAATCATGTTTATGTTGGGGTCAAGCCAATGGAATGTGGTATGGCAGAACCACTCCAGGTGGATTCCTAATGACTTCCTTCTGAATCAATTGGGCCAAAGGGATGCACCATAACATTATAAGCAAACCATTAAGGGAGAAGAAAGCACAGAACTGGAGGGGACTTAGGCATCTTCTTGGTCCAGACTCCTCATTTTGCCTCTATGGAAACACGAACAGAGAGATTAAGTGATTTGCTTCAGGCTCCATAGCCAGGAAGTGTCACAAGAAAGATGGTAATTGGGGTCTTTCTGATAGCAAGAGAATACTCTGTGGAATCTCCTGTGTCCTTTTGATGTCCTGGTTTTCTTTCTGCACAGAACAACAACAAAAACAAATGGATACAAATGCTGGTCTTATGTAAAATAAAATAATTTAGATGGGTCATTTACAGAGTCTACCCATCAATGCATGTGTGGGTCTGGCAGAAAAGGACACCATAAGTTGTCAATAAGTTAAACCCAAACTCTTAGGGAAGGAGAAGTGGGGAATTCATTTTCTGGGAAATCCAGACCCTGTATTTACTCCAAAGTTTTCCCTAAAACAAATATCTGTTTCTTTAGAATCACAATATCCTGAGTATCCCTTGTTTGACTATGAGTCATAACATCTCCAAAAAATTGAAAATGAATACTACACAGAAGGTAATGAAGAAGTACATAGGAGGGGTGATAAAGGAAGGGAAGAAACATCTCCAAGCTCCTACTGTGTATCAGGCACTGCTCTGTGTGCTCTACAGATATAATTCATTTGTTCCTCAAAACAATATCATGAAGTAACTAATATGATAATGTCTATTTTATATGGAAGTTGAGGCAGAGGGGCTCCCTAACTTGACCAGAAGTCCAATTTGAGCTCGGTAACTCTAGGCCAGGGATAGAGAAACTGTGGAATCTAGGCCTGTGGTGCCCCTGAGCTGTCCCTAGGCACTGGGAGGGAGTGTAACATATAAGAAGAAAGGATGCAGAAAGGGGAATCAGAAAGAAGTGTGGGGGGAAATCTAGATGAGAAGCAAACTATTGGGTGGTGATTGTGAGAAATATTCAAAGAAAATGTCAACAAAGGATAGTTAAAGAATTTTAACACTGCCCAAAAAAATCCCAAATCTCTACATGCATTAATTCTGAGCACATGTACCTATGTATATGTATGCATGTGCATATGCATGCCTGTATATGTATATATTTACTTATACACATGCATGCATGGGTATACATGTATGTGTCCATATCTATATGTCTATGACATCTCTGTATGTGTGTGTACACATACATTTACATACATATACATATATGTACACATACACATTTATATATACATATACACATGTATATATATGTATACATGCATGTGTGTATGTATAGACAATATCTATGGGTGA
>CM053593.1:3630403-3643007 GCA_028646575.1 Pseudocheirus occidentalis | reverse complement strand
TAGGTACAATGTCTGAGTCAACATTGTGTCTATAAATACGTATAGATACTGTACCTATGGGCGGTGTGCACTGAGGCTGTGTACACACCCAGAGATGTGTTGTCTACATATTCACATACATGTGTATATGTATGTGTGTGAGTATTGTGTATGTATATGTATGTGTATGTGTAGATGGATGGATATGTATATTGTGTTTTGTGTGTATATATGTAGATGTATGTGTATATGCGTGTGTATGTTTGTATACATATACATATAGGTGTATGTATACATATATGCATGCATATGCATATTGTGTATGTTGTGTATGAGTGTGTATGGTGTTGGAAATACAGATATTAAAATTCTAAGTTTCTAGATGACGCAATTGCTACACCAGAGTGGCCAAATCTCTTCCCTCCTATCCCATCTCCATCAGTGCCAAAGACAGGCTTGGAACCTTTGTTTTTCCATACAGCATCACATCCAGTCTATATGCTTTCCTCTGTTGCCCCTTGTGTTTCCCTCCTTGTTTCCTTGTTTACCGGTCACCCTTTTCTGGATGTGTTCAGTAGTACAGAGATGCTCCAAATAATCCTATGTGATAATTGTGCTAATGTTAACAAATCAAATGTTCAGAGTGGTAACAATGTAGTAAAGTCACCCTGGGGAAGTGAGGAGAAATAATGGACCAAGTCCCAGGCTCTGGCACTTATTGGGCATTGAAACTTCAAGGACAGGGCCCATTTGGGGACATTTCTTCTTTAAGTAGAAGAAACATTTACATGAAGTTTACTTCTTTGTAGCCTTTTTTCCCTTGCACTTTGGGGGTGATTAATTTTCTTTGAAGTATAGCTGCTTTTAATCTGATTGGTTTCTGTACTAAAACTTCAGTAGTTCTTTTCTCTTCTTTTGAAAATTTTGGATGATCCTTCTCCCCTCTCTGAACTTGGCTGCTGTTTGACAAGGTCATTCTCAGGATAATTACAAGCACCTAATCTGGCAAGCTGCCAAGCCTAGGCCAACTGTCACTTGATAACCTTATTGACTATATATCATCCTTAGGCTAATTATGAGGACCAACCCCATCCCCTGCTCCCAGATACCAGGCAGCCACATCTGAGCATGCATAGGGTTTTGAATGTGCGGAATGTTGAGTTTACATGTAAGACCAATCACAGGTTTGAGAAACAAGGTCCCTTGTAAGTTCAGACATACATGATGGATAGCAAGTGCTCTTAACTCCTCAAGGAAAATGGAGAAGCAGTATTCCTAACAGTGATGTAACAAGTGAAACTTCTTTCCTCTTCCCTAAATAAGTAAGAATAACTCTGCTTCCTATGCCATATTGCTAAAAGTCCAAGCCTACTGAAGGTGCTAAATGCTGAAGAGTAGTCCTAATGGCTTCCTTCTCCATACCCAGTAACTGAGAACACATTAACATCTAGGATAAACCTCAGAATAATGTCAGAAGCCATTGGATTTCACTCTTCCATTATTTTGGAAAAATGGTCAATGATATTTTCTCCTTTGATAAACCCTGTGTATAAAGGAATATTCTCTATTTGGCTTTCTTTCTTTCTCTTTCTTTCTTTCTTTCTTTCTTTCTTTCTTTCTTTCTTTCTTTCTTTCTTTCTTTCTTTTATAGTCTACCACTGCATTGCACAAGACCACTGATGTAGAGAAGATTTTTGACTATGTGTTGTAGAATAAACAGGAAAATCTCATTATATAATATCCTATGAAATTATGCCCTCAACATAAGACCTTGAATATCAAAAGAAAGTAAGGAAAATCTAAGTCATAGGTGTGTGGATCTCCTGTGGCAAACTCTGGGGAATAAATTTGTGGACATGAAGAATTTAGGGATGTGTATTCACTTCCCATGTGTATTTGTAAAAAAAAAAGACTTTATTCTTCTTGTCTGTATGGGAATGGGAGAAGGGATTAAGTGAAATAAATTATTATTTTTGAAAATTAAAAAAATACTTGGGGGTATACAGGAAGCTTTTACCATATGGACAAATATGGATTGATTCCAATTTGTAGATTTAGAAGGAATAGTCATAATTATGAGTACACAGATTCAGAAAACTATTTGGATTTCAGAAAGCACAACACCCCAAGTATTGTGTATCTTGCACCAAATTTCCTGAGGCAGAGTTGACAAAGAAAAGGTTCTCATATAAAGGCAGCATAATTGAGTAGATACAAGACTAGTTCTGTTATATGAGGAACAACTTCTGCTACATAGTATTTTGGGACCTTGAATACAATATTCCATTTTCTTGGACCTGTTTCCTTAAGGATGTGGAAGTGGTGAATTTGTGGGTGATGGAAAGATCATGGTTATGATCATTCTTCAGTGTGGCTTACCTGTGTTGGAGGAAAACATCATAGGGAATGAGTAAGTTGAGGAGGAACTATGCCATTAGGGTGTTTGGAGAAGTATCTCTATGAATGTTGAGGTTGCCTAGTATAAGAGAGGGAAATGGTGAGGAAAAACTAAGCCAAATACTGAATCTTTCATGAAAGGAAGGGAAATGGTCTGGAATTCAGTACACAAAAGCTATTAAGCTCTTGAATGAGTGTTAAATATATATTGTATGGACCTCAAATGCGAAATATTTATAAAGTGATAACTGGAGAGGGAGAACCTTGAAGTCACAATGGGAAACAAGGGTTATTCCACTTCCCTTGCCTTGACTGTCAGGGATATGAGTAAAATTTTTTAAAAATGGTTCAAAAACTTCTACCAGTGTTGGCATGAGTCACCAGGGAGGCCAGTCATCTGGTTGAGCCCGAAGATGGAAGGAGTTAAGAAGGAAAAACATCAAAGCAAAAACATTTGTTCCTGATCATGTAATCATTTCAGGGAGCACAGTAAGAGGGATTGGAAACATAGAATAATGTGTGGAGGATGGGTAAAGGGGTTCAGAATGGCTTAGAGGGCATTGCTGGTGAGGAATGATGTTTTAATAAGGACAGCCATGGATTCAGGATTGCTGGGGTGAGTGGAGGGGTGGGGAAAGGGGTAGGATAGGGTGGAGTTTGTTAAACGTGGAGATTTGAGTGTAGGTAGGTTATCACCATGATGAGAGCTGTGGTTTCTGCATGAAATTTTCTCAGGTTGTTGAGCAGAAGTATGCACCTGGAGAAAGGGCATGGAAAGAGATACAAGTAAAATGGCCATAAGGGAGTAAAATAAAATGGTGTGTTTTTTTCCTTCCCTCTTTTGTAGACTCAGGAGAGGTGACTAGTGAAGAGAATGGATTGAAAAAGCATTTCCCTCTAAGAGGATTTCACTGCAGGGATGATAGAAAGACATATTGGTTTTTAGGCACAACTACAGGAAGATTGAAAAATCAAGGAATATGTGTTTACAACCAAGGCCAGATGGTAATTCCTGGGGGTCTAGGGGGTCTGGACAACAAGGAAAACTGTAAAGCCTTGTGGAACTTAGGGAGCAAATGGAAAGTATATGTTTTCAGCCACCTTACTAAATATATTGAGGTTGGTTACTACATGCTCAGCCAAGTGGAGTGAATGTTCATCTTCCAGAATGATGACTTATGAGAAAGTAGTAAGGGCCCCTGGGGTTAGAGCAGTGGCTCTCAACCTTTGTAATGCCAAAAGCCTTTAATACTCATTTGTAGGCATATCTGCATGTTGGTGGACCTGCCTAGAGACAGATAGAGGAACACTGTCTTGGTTCCTAAGACCATTGGAAATATATGTTTTCCCATGGTCTTACACAACTCCTGTGAACCCTGTGAAAGGGTCATTCAACCCCCAAAGGGGTCGTGACCTACAGGTTGAAAACCGCTGTGTTAGAGGGAAGCAAGGATCAGGCAAGCAGCTAATGGGTGAATTTCTAATGATCTGGATCATACACTTGTTCTCTTTCCTACTCTCTCTCTCCTTCCCTTTAGGTCACTGATGGCCATATTTCTTTACAGTTATTTCAACAATGATTTTCAATCCTGGAAAGTCCTTTTTAGAAATAAATGAATCACTTTATCCTCGAACAGATGGTTCTTCAGTTTAAGATAATAGCTCAGAATAATGTTCTGTCACCTGAACAGTGATGAAAACAGGGAAAATTCACAGGATCTCATACTTAGTCTCAGAGTTTTAGAGTGGCAAAGGGTCAGGGTCAAGGAAGATGGTTATTAAAAACATTTAACTAAACAAAACTTAAGGAAATTCAACTTATGTTCTAGGGATGGTGGTAGTGGTGGAAAATATTCATGCTGAACAAAACTACACTAACTCTGATAATGAATAAGAGTGTTTAATATCATTTTAACTAAAGTTATTCACATTTTAAAATGCTTCTTTTGTATTAAAATAGTTGGCACAATATTAGACAGCTTTATGACTGACAGTCATATACAACACACAAATGGCAAAGGTAATTGAGAACTCTGAGAGATTCATCCAAAACTGTTCTTAGAGAAGGAGGGGGAAGCATTTTAGAACTATCTTAGCTTCATTTTTTCCAAAGATTATTTGCAGTCCTGAATTCCTATAGCTAACTTCCTCTAAGAAAAGAAAACACATTTTGTAACAGAAATCTGGAGAGGATATTAAAAGGAAATTTGGCCTTTTAAAAATTTTATTTTATTAGGACTTTGCTTTAGGACAATCAGAACCCTCCACAAAAAAATTAGGGGATTTTTTAAAAGTACATTCAGAAAGAAGACTGAATATATACAAAGAAGTAATCAATGAGATATAAAGAGAAATCTTGTTTTTAGAAATGTATGATTATTTCCAAATAGCCCAGATGTTAAAAGTCAAGACAGAGATATACTCTTATATTCTCTCTCTCTCTCTCCCTCTCTCTCTCTCTCTCTCTCTCTCTCTCTCTCTCTCTCTCTCTGTCTCTCTCTCTGTCTCTCTGTCTGTATATATAGACAGAGAGAGAGAGATACATTCATGAAAATATATGTGTATACATTGTGGTTTTTGTTCAGTCATTCTGTCATATGTAACTGTTCATGACCCCACGGGCCACAGTATGCCAATTCTGTCCATAGAGTTTCCTTGGCTAAGAAGCTGAAGGGGTTTGTCTTTGCTTTTTCCAATAAATTAAAGCAAACAGAGCTTAAGTGACTTGCTCAGGGTCACACAGCTAGTAAGTGTCTGAGGCTATATTTGTACTCAGCTCTTCATGACTCCAGACCCAAATACTCTACCCACTAAGCCATCTAGCTGCCCATATGTGCCATAGCTAGCTAACCAGATACATAGTAGATTGATAGAGATAGCTATAAAGAGAAAAATACATATATGTGCATTATACATATACATATAAATGCATATACATGTGTACATCTATACACATATATTTGTAATTTAAATCTGTGTATAAGTTTATTTTCTTTGTGTATATATTATATGTGTGTTTATTAGACTATTAGACATGAGAACACTGATCAATAGCATTAAAATTAATTTTATTATAAATGTTAATTCCCTGAAACCCAAATCCAGGGTAACAGATTAAACAAAAGGTTGAAATAAGGTCTTTTTCCAGTCAAAGACAATTTAAGAGTCTGGAAGGAGATGTCTATGACACTATGTTGGGGAGTGGTTTGGAACCCAAGTGGCAGCAAAGCCACAGAAAGACCTTGGGGATGGCAATAGCAACATTGAAGTTTAAAAAGCTCTCAATCTATAACCATTAAGAGTATCAGAAAATTGGTCCAAAAGAGACTAGAGGAGACATCTGTTTTAGCACTGGGCACAGGATAGGGTGTTATTTAGTAACTCTACTGCCTATATACATTTACAGGTCTCAGTTCCAGGATGGAGAAGAATCCTTGATGTCCCAACTGAGAAATGTCCTGAAAAGCAGAACCACTTCTTATCACAAAGGAGCCAGGGCTCTAAGAAGCAGAGTTACCTGCAATTGCAAGCAGATGGTAGTCACACCTATACTTGGATCACATCACCTTGGAAATACCACAAATTTACAATACCTAGAACTTGCTCTAAAAAGAGCAGGGTGAAAAAAACCTAAACAGTGTGACAGTGCCTCTCAGTACATTGAGAATAGAGTCCATCTTTAACATAAAGTTAAAGTCAAGAAATAGGCTGGGGAAATAAGCAAACAATAAAAAAGACAATGACCAGAAAATTGTACCATGGGGACATGGAACAGGAAGTCACAAGTTCAGAAGTAGACTAATATCAAAACCAGCCACAAGCAAAGCCTCAGAGGAAAATGTGAATTCACCATGAGACCAACAAAATTCCTGGAAAAGTTGAAATATTTTCAAAATGAAAAAAGAATAGTAAAAGGTAAAATGGAAAAAAAAATCAAACAAAGTAAAATGGAAAAAAAATCAGAGTGATGCAAAAAACTATAAAAAAGACATTAACAGCTTAGTAAGAGGCACTAAAGTGAAAAAACTTCCTAAAAATAGAATTGTCCAAAAGAAAAGAAAGATATGCATAAGTTCACTGAAGAAAATAGTTATGTAAAAATTAGAATTGAACAAATGGAAGTTTATATCTCCATAAGACATCAAGAAACACCAGAAGGAGGAGCAGGAGGAGAAGGAGGAGGAAGAGGAGGAGGAGGAGGAGGAAGAGAAGGAGGAGGAGGTGGAGGAGGAGGACGAGGAGAAAAGATGGAATATCTTATTGGAAAAAAATAGGTTAAGAAGAGACAATTTAAGAATTGTTGGACTGCCTGAAAGTCATGACCAATGAAAGGACTTAAATATCATATTTCAAGAATTTGTCAAGGAAAACTTTCCTGACAGCTTAGATCCAGTGGGTAAAAGAGAAATTGTAAGAATCCAAAGATCACCTGCTAAATGAGAATTGAATATGAAAACTCCCAAGAATATTATAGTCCAATTTCAAAAACCCCAGGTCGAAGGGAAAAATAATTAAACAGCCAGAAAGAATACATTAGAAGATTGTAGATCCATACTCAGGATCATACAAGATTTAGCAGCTATCATCTTAAGAGAGGAAAATTCTTAGAATATGATATTATGGAAGGCAAGGGAGCTATTAATTACAACAAAGAATAACCTGCTCAGTAAAAGTTAGTCTAATCTAGAGGGTGGATGAGCATTTAATGAAATAAAGAACTTCCAATCATTTCTGAGCAAAAGAAAAGAGTAGAAAAGAAAAAAAAATGAGTTTCAAATATAAGACTTAAGAAAGCAATTAAAAAGTTAACATGAAAGTTAAATCATAAGGGACTCAATGAGGATAAATCATATTCCTAGAAGGGAACATGATTCCATAACTCCTAAGAACTTTATCATTATCAAGGGTACTCAGAAGGGCACTATATAAACAAAAGGCAAAGAGATATGGGGATGTTCCCAAGAAATTGAGGGGCTAGAAAGAAGGAAATCATCTCTCATAAAAGAGGTGTGCAGCAAATAAAGGGAAACAGATGGTTAGCAGTGATAACTGATAATGGCAATGGGATGTCATCACTCACAAAACAGAAGCAGAGACCTGAAAGGATTAGAAAACAGAATCCAACAATATATTGCTTGAAAGAAACACACGTGAAATATAGATACACAGAGAAATAAATTAAAAGGCGGGAACAGAATATGTTATGCTTGAGCTAAAGAAAAAAAGCAGGAATAGTAATCATGATCTTAGACAAAGCAAAAATGAAAATTAAACTGAATAACATAGATAAGCAGGGACACTTCATCTTTGTAAAAGGTACCATAGTCAATAAAGTAACATCAATACTTAAAATATATGCAACAATCAGTACAGCATCCAAATTCTGAAAGGGAAAATGAAGTGATTTACAGGAATAAATAGTGCAACTGTACTATTGGGAGAGCTTAACTTTCCCCTTTCAGAGCTAAATTCATCTAAATTAAAGAGATAAACGGAATTGCAGAAAAGTTAGAGGACTTCTGGTGCAGAGCCAATATGGGACAAAAGAGAAAACATTCATTCCAGCTCTTCCAACATTCCCCTCCAAACACCTTTAAAATTATCATCTTAAATTGAATTCTGGAATAGCAGAGCCAACAAAAGGTGAAAGTGAGGAATTCTACTAGTCCAGAAAAAAATAGGAGGTCAGAAAGAGAGATCTGTGACATGGCGAAGAGGCACATACTCTTTTTTTCCCCAAATTTGTACATTACATCTTTACAAAAAAAGCACAAAACATAGCATATATTAGGACTTTAAAACCATATAACCAAATGCATAAAAACAAATACTAAATGCACTCTTTAGATAATCGTGGAATAAAAAATTATGTTCAATAAAGGGTCATGGAATAATAGATTAAAAGTTAATTGGAAATTAAATAAAATAAACTTAAAGAAATAATAGGTCAAAGAACAAGTCATAAAAGCAATCAATTATTCAGTTATGAAAAGTGAAAACAATGAGACAATATGCCCAAATTTGTGGGATATAACAAAAGTAGTACAAAGGGGGAAAATTATACCTCTAAAAAGGAACATCAGCAAAAAAGAGAAAGAATAGATCGATGAATTAGGCATTAAAGAAAAAAAACTCAAAAAAGAATATATTTCATATTTCCAATTAAATACCAAAATAGAAATCCTGAAGATCAAAGGAGAAATTAATAATATTGAAAGTTTTAAAAATGAATTAATAAATAAAACTAGGAGATAGTTTAATGGGAAAAAGTAGTGAAATATATAAGCCATTGATTAATTTGATTAAAAAGGGAAAAAAAAACCTGTCTCAGATTCAATCTAGCTCAGATTATATATGACCCACCTGTCAATACAAACATCCAGAAATGGACAGATTCCTCAAAAATCTACTCAGTATTGTGGATCATTAATAAACTGTTTAAAAAAAAGAAAATCAAACTATCAATACTTTTGGATATTGATAAATTGACTTTTATCAATATCCAAAACTAAAAGATGATTTTACCACCAATGAAAATGAAAATAAGAAAATATACTTTTTCAAAGTAAAACAAATATTTATTAAGAATTTACTGGCTATAGATCCCTGTGCTAAACATCAGGGAGAATATAAAACTGGTCATAGGATGATGGACATTGAACTGAAAGCAATCTCTGAAGCTTCCTCACTCTCCACCTCTTACACCTGAAGTTACAAGTAGAAAGCTTGAGCCAGAGACCTGGGAAAAGGCTTCTATTACTGTGAGGTAGTGAACAGAACATTGACTCTATTGTCATAGGACCCAGTTTCAATTCTTTCCTGTACTAAATTGGGCCATTTCAGTATACACATAGACACATACACACACACAAACATACACACACACACACACACACACAACACCACACACACACGCACACACTCCAACACCACACATACATACCAACACCACAATGCAGATACACAGATATACACAGTCGTGTGTGCATGCTCTCTCTCTCTCTCTCTCTCTCTCTCTCTCTCTCTCTCTCTCTCTCTCACACACACACACACACACACACACACACACACACACACACACTCCCTTTTCAATATTTTCAATTCTACCACTGGTGAAAAATAGCAAAGTCTCCAATAGATTTAGAGTCTTCAAGCTCTGGTCCCTTCCTCTATTTCCACTCTTCTTACATCTTTCTCCACTTTGGGCCCTTGGATCTCACTCTTCCATTGAAAGAGAATGGTTTTCTTGCTACTCTTCCCCAAAGCCACTTCACTTCCTGACACTTGCATTGCCTGTGCCCGCTGCCTAAGTATCTCCCTCATCACCTCTTCATTGTTTCAGCTTCTTCCATGTTTCAGGGAACATTTTCTCTCCTTTCAGAAGTGTTTCTCACCATACATAACCTTGTTCATCTGTCCTTATGTGTATCTTGTTTCCCTCAGTGATATTTGGAGTTCCTTTAGACTAGAACTATTAGACTAGGAATATGTCCATTCGTGTTTTGTTTGCATTTTACTTTTCATTCTATCCTCAGTGCTTAGGACAGGGCCTGGACTAGAGTAGGGACTTACAAAATTCTGCTTTGCTCAACTTGAATTCTCTGGGCATCTCTTTTCTCTGAAAAATGAAGGTTTGAATTACATAATCTCAAAGATCTCTTTTTGTTCTATATCTAAATAAAATTAGAATTAAGAAATCATCTTATGTGAGTAAAGTACTTGGAAATTATTTCATTTTATCCTTACTGTATCCCTGAGTTGTAGGTGCTATTAATAGTCACATATCTAAGAGACACTTTCCCAGTGTCAGCCAGTAGCAATAAGTATTTGAGGCAGGATGTGAACTCCAAATTTCTGACCACAGCTTTAGGCCTCCATTTATTTCCGTGCTCAGCTGCATGGACATCAGACACCTAATTATCTTCCTCCAGTGTCCTAAGTTTTTTATTTCTGATCTGGGTTTCCCTAATCCAAATCCACTTGTTGATCAGGATAATGATTTAGAAGGGTCCATGAGAATCACTGATTCCATTCTTTAAAATCCAGGAGAAATATTGCATTAAAACGCACTTAAAATCAACTTATTCTGAAAAATGAAGGACAAACTTCCAGTCACTATGGAATCATAGGGTCATTAGTCTGTGTGATCATTTAGAAAAACCCCATGTATCATTACCTTGGGCTGATGTTCATTGTTAGCTGCTCACATCCTATTGATTACATTCTCAGGAGCCCCAGTGTGAGTGACTTTTTCTAGACCATACAAAGTGTCTTTTAGGCTTAGGAGTCTCAAAAGGAAATGCCAAGTGAGTTTTGGAAATTTGCAAGAGAACAATAGAATTCAGTACCTACCTCAGTCACCTGGCTAAGGGTACCTTCACTTTTAAGGTTGCTTTCCATCTACTCCGGTTTATGTCACCATGTGCCTATTATGTTGCAGATTTGGATGTGAGCAAGTGACCATTTGCTTGTTTGTTTGAATTTGCATCCCTAGTAGCCAGCAGAGATTTTGGCACTAAACACACTTTATAAAGGCATGTTGATTAATGATTGTTAAAGAAGCTTGTTAATCTATATACCTGAGGACATGGGGGAGGGTTGGGTTTCAATGTGGTGAACATACCAGCGGTGCAGGGCAAACATCATGCTTAAGGAAAGAGGGATAATACCAGTCCAATGCATCAGATTCACACAATGGATATTTAGGAAGCACTGTAGGAGACAGTTCAGAACGAACCAAATTTTACTCTGATTTTCTTCTCAGTACCTGGCACATGATTGGTTCTTGTTAATTAATTTTTGGTCACATTCAAAGAATTACATTTTTCCTTTATGACTCACCATTTCCTTTATTTGTACAAAATAGTGAATAATCATATCCTGGCTGGGGAAAAAAAGGGTGGTTTTAGCTTTAAACAAGACCTTCTGTCCTGAAACATCTATTTTGAAGGATTGGGACTTGCAGCTTTAGCTGGGTTTGGACTTCAGTTTGGGTTTGGACTTGGCAGGCTTATCAGCCTTAGAATCAGACTTGGCTGCCTTAGAACCAGACTTGGTGACCTTGGGATCAGTGGGCTTGGTAGTCTTGGAGTCAGTGATTCTAGAAACCTTAGAGTCAGGCTTCATGATCCTGGAACCAGGATGTTTGATGCTGAGCCTAGGACCTGGACACTTGGTAGCCATCTTGTGACTAGTACACAGGGTGCTGGCTTTGGAAATCTTGGGCCTGAGGAGTTTGGCTTTGGAGACCTTGATCCTCAGGGCCTTGATAGCTTTGGCATTGTTGGCCTGCATCTTCTTCAGGCTCTTCTTGTTATGTTTCTTGGCAAAGCCCACCTTTCTCAAACACTTGGGGTCAACCCCTCTCAGACTCACATCTCTGAAACCTTAGTTTCTTGATGACACTTCTGTGTCCTTTATTGTTATTGGTGGTATGGTTCTTAGACCTTACACCACAGCCTATGCTAAAAGCCACTTCACTGACCAGAAGAGGCCCAAGGGAGGGAGAAAAAGAAGAAGTGTGGGGCAGTGTGGGAAATAAGGGCAAAAAACTACTTTTTAAAACCAAGAAATATTATTCTTCATGGTATTTTCTGGCCAAAAAGCTTAATTATAACCCCTAAAATATCTTGTCCTCTCTCTCTCTCTCTCCCTCTCTCTCTCCCTTCATCCCTTCCTCTCTTCAACACCACTTCATCTTTATAGAAAAAGAAGTGGAAATGATAAGAAGGAAAATGAATAAGCAGTGCTTTCTATGTGAGCACAGCTGAAAGAAGAGAAAGGAAGAGTCAATAATCAGCTGAAAGAGAGCATTCTTTATGAGATGATGGAAGCAGAAGTGCTTCCTTTTACAGAAAAGTTAGAGGCAACTACTGTCTGAATATAGCATTAGAAACAACATGCTCGGGCGGAGCCAAGATGGCATTGTAGAAATACCAAAGCAATGCAGCTCCCACACAAACATGCTAAAAACCTCATAAAATGGGACTCTAAACAGATTTTCAAGCTCCAAAACTCTCCAAATGATAGAAAGCAAATCTGTTGCTACAGGTAGCTCAGCAGGTGGGGCTCTTCCAAGCAGTCTGGGAGCCTTGGCCAAAATCCCAGCCGAGTCAGGGCCTAGGGCATCGGGTGTGGAACCGTGTCTAGAGGATACGAGATCCACTGCACTAGAGGCACAGTTACCACATTTATCAGGCCAGAAGTAAAAAAGGCTAAGAGAAAGGTT
>CM053593.1:3612512-3629903 GCA_028646575.1 Pseudocheirus occidentalis | reverse complement strand
GGTTGCAGGAAGCACACACCTCAGTAAAGGGACAGGGACATGGTAGAGAACAAAACAAGGGGGGGATGCATGATAGGAAGGAGTGACATAGAATCAGCCTCTCACAATATGCCCACCATGGAGATGTCCTTTGTAATTACACATGTACAGCCTGGATTGAATTGCTGCTCCTTCCAGTGGGAGTGGGTGACAAGGGAGGAATCGAGAGAATCTAGAATTTAAAGCTATACAATCAAATGCAATTGGGAAATAATATATACAGGGAATGGGGTAGGGAGACTCTCCCTGCCCTACTATAGAGTTAGAGAGGCATTGGAGGAGGAGGACATAAAAGAGTACAGATTGTGGGAGGGGCTTTAGGGTGGGACCACTCTTTTGGGCTTGGGGGTAGGGGAAAGAAGAGGAGAAAATTTTTAACTCAAAACCTTGTGGAAATGAAAGATGTAATCAAGAAAATCAGTTAAAATAAAAAAAGAATTAGAATCAAGATATATAAGAAATTCGCAAATAAAACCAAGAGCTTTTCCCCAATGACTTTTCAAACACTTTGAACAAATAATTTTCAAAAGAATGGTAAACTATTGATGATTCCAAATCACTAATAATAAAAATTCTAATTAAAAAAAACTTCTGCTGGAAATCATTCTAGTCTTTGGGAAATAGACATGAGCTGCTCCTCTCTTGCTCTTAGCCATTTTCTTTCAGCAGAATTATCATTTATTTGAGGCTCTTTGGTCCAGTAGAAAGAGCACAGAATTCAGAGCCAAATGATTAGTTTGATCAGTTTCTACCTCTGTGACCATGGACTCTTCTTCCAGCCTCACTTTTCTCACTGTTAAAATGACAGAGGTTCTAGACTAGATGACTGCTTTCATGCTTCCTTGCACCTCTAAAACAATGCTCTAAGGAGCTCTATTATACAACTGAAATATTCTCTCTAAAATGATGGGTAGTGCTTTGGTCATTCTTTGCTCTTTTTCCCTCTAATTAAAAGACCAAAATCTATAATACATGAATTATATCAAAGAATATGGATTTTTCCCTTTTTTCTACCTCAAATGAAATGTTACCAACAGTTCCATGAGTGGTTATTTGAATTTCTCCTGTCCATTCAAATGTGTTAAGTTCATACAGCAAAAACTAATTTCATAACACAATATTACAATAAGGAAAGAAAATCAACTTATTCACTGTTGATGATGAATCCAGGAATCTCCTATATGCCATATATACTAATGAGAGTTATATAGTCAGTTTCTTTATGATTATAATTAGGATTATTGGAACTGCTATTTGCTTTTTGAGCTCAAGTGGCTATTTGGCATTACTAGGTATTCTATCTGGAAAGTCCTTCATGTAAAAGCTGAAAGACCCTTGTCAGGTATGTTGTATTCCTTTTATACTATTCCCTTATATCTGACCCTTTGTCTCGCCTGGCACACCTGCCACCTTGGTTTAGACCATCATCACTTCTTGCCTAGATCATTTAGAATTCTGTTTGGTTTCCCTCCTTCAAGTCCTTCCCCTGACTCAAATCAATTCTACACACTAATCATTCCAGTCCCTTACTAACCTCCACTAGTTCATTATTACTTCTGGATGAAATAAATAACTTTTAAATACACACATACACACTCATATATACGTATGCATGTATATATGTGTATACATGTGTATGTGTGTGCATATTTAGCTTTTAAAGAAATACATGTACTGTTTCCAATCTACATTTCCAAATTCATCAGACATTCCCTCCCTTCAGCAGATTTCAGCTGTGCTGACTTTTTATTCCCTACTCCTAATATTCCACATCCTATCACCACAAAGCCATTTCCAGTCATTCTAAATCCAAATATGGAATGACATCTCCAAAGTTGCTGTCTTTATTTTCCCCTAGTGTTTTTCTCTTTTAGTTTTTGTTACATTTGAGGTTCCATTTGTTTCTCTCTCCCAGCCTCACACTAGTGACAACCAACCATTGACAGAGATATACATCTAGATATACCTTAATGATCTACCTATGAATCTATTTATGAATCTATGAATCTCTCTCTGTCTATCTTTACTTAGTATGAGGATAGGTGAAGGGAATACAAATATATATATATATACCTACTCATATGTCTATATAGGAAGTTATATATGTGTATGAATACATATATGAGCATGGGTGTATATGTGTATATAGAGGGGTATCTATCTATCTATCTATCATCTATCTATCTGTCTATCTATCTATCTATCTATCTATCTATCTATCTATCTATTATCTGTCTGTCTCTATCTATCTATCTCAGCAGTTCTCAACCTGTGGGTTATGTTCAATTCATAACAATGAAAATAGATCCTGCACATCAGATATTTACATTATGATCCATAACAGTAGCAAAATTACAGTTATGAAGTAGCAACAATTTTTATACCACTTATATTTATACCATTTATTTTATACCACTTATATTTATACCATTATATTATATACCACAATATAAGGAATTGTAATAAGGTTGAGAATCACTGATCTATATGTCTGTCTGTCTGTCTACCTATCTGTTCTTCCTCAAGAGGTGGATAGTATCTTCCTTCATATTTGTTTTGTATTTTGTTTGAATATTGAGAATAGAATAGTCATTTGCATTCAATCTTCTAAGAAACCTGCTTACTGTGCACAGCATTCTCTTGGTTTTGCTCATTTCATTCTTCATTATTTCATACAAGTGTTTCCATGCCCCCCCCAAAAAAAAATTCAAGCTGCTCCTCATTTCTTGTAGCACAGTAGCATTTCATCCCAATCATAGAACAGAAATTACTCTGTCACTCCCTAAATGACAGGAAATCCTGCAAAGTCTAGCTCCTTGCCACCAAAAGGAGAGGTGCTATAAATATTTGAGAACATTTGGTTTTGTTACATTATCCCTGATCACCTTAGGAAACAGAAATAACAGCGGTATTGCTATGTTAAAGGTTATAGAAATCTTTGGCCATAATTCTAGATTTAGAAATTCTAGATTTAGAATCTTTGGCCATAATTCTAGATTATTCTCCAAAATGGTCGAATTAGTTCACAACTCCACCAAAAGTCTTTTAGTGTCCCAATTTTTCTACCTCCCCTCTAACATGTGTAATTTTCCCTTTATATAATTTAAGTTGATATGATCCATGTGAAATCATATCTTAAAGTTGGTTTAATTTGCATTTATTAGAAAATAATCATTTAGAGCACTTTTATATGACTGTGTAGCTTTGAGATCTTGCCCCCAAATCCCTCTACTCATGTCCTTTGACCATTTATCAGTTTGGGAATGACCCATATTTTCATAAATTTAACAAAGTTCTCTATCTGGGGCCTTTACTCAAGATACTGTCTGTAACCCTCCCCCAATTTTCTGCTTTCCATTAACTTGCTTTTTAAATTTAATATAACAAAGATTATTCATTTTACATCTCATTGGGCTATCTCTTGTTTCTTAATAAATTCTTCTTCCATCCATAAATCTGAGAGGTAATCTCTTCTATGCTCTTCTAATTGGCTTATTATCTTCATTTATTTCTAGGTCATGTATCCATTTTGACTTTAGATTTGTAAATGGTATAGGTTATTAATCTATAACTATTTCTGTCAGACTGCTTTCCACTTGTCCTATTTTTTTAAATCATAGATAAGAATTTAATCCCCAAAACTTAACTCTTTACATTCATGAAACACAAAGTTATTATAATCATTTATAATTGTGTGTCATATTAGCAGCTCTGTTCCACTGACTGACCATTCTCTTCCTTCCTTCATGTATGTATGTATGTATGTGTGTGTATGTATGCATGTGTGTGCATTTATTTATTTGTTTATTCATTTGTTCATTCATTCATTCACCTGTTTCTTTGCTTGTTTGTTTATAACTGGCACCTTATGATGCTGCTTATAATCGGACAGTGCAGAACTCTTTCATATGTATACCCATACATACATACATACAGAATCCCTGGGTTTGTCCCAACTGCTTTACTCCCAGGTACTTTATGCCCTCTATGGTTATTTTAAATGAACTCTTTCTTACTATGTCTGGCTGCAGGGCTTAGTTGATGACACGAAGAAATATTGATCATTTATGTTGATTTATTTTATATTCCACTGATTTGTTAAAACTGTCTGTTGTTTCCAATAATTTTTTTAGTTCAATCTCTAGGATTTCCCAAGTATACAATTATATAATCTGCAAAAGATATACTTTTATCACTTCATTGCACAGTATGATTCCTTTTTTTTCTTACTCGTATTAAGGTGGCTAACACTTCTAATGTAAATTTTTAAATTTTTTAAATTTATTTTTAGTTTAACCTCATTAATTTCCACAAGATTTTGAGTGATGTATTTTGTGTCTATCTTTCCCCTACCTATGACAACAGAACAGCAATCCCACTGAGTACCCCCTCCCCCAATCTGCTCGCTCCTATAACCTTTTCCCCCTTCCACTTTCCAACACGACAAGATGGATCTCCTTACCCCAAAGTATACACATCTTATTTCCCAGTTGCATGTAATAATATTCTATTATTGTTGCATGTAATAATAATATTTATTATAAATTATATATTATATAAACATGTTATTATATAATATATATAATTAATATATATTAATAATATATTATGTCATATATATTTGTATATATGTATATATATATACATACATATCTTCCCTTCAACTATCCTCACATTGAGAATATTTTCAAAAGTTAAAATTATACTTTTTCCATATAGAAATGTAAATAGTTCAACTTTAATGAATTCCTTATGGCTTCTTTTTCCTGTTTACCTTCTCAAGCTTCTCTTGCTTCTTGTATTTGAATGTCAAATTTTCTATTCAGTTCTGTTTTTTTTTCTTCAAGAATGCTTGAAAGTCCTCTATTTCATTGAATGACCATATTTTCCCCTGAAACATTATACTCAGTATCACTGGGTAGGTGATTCTTGGATTTAATCCTAGCTCCTTTGACCCCCAGAATATCATATCCCAAACTGTTTGATCCTTTAATGTAGAAGCTGTTAGACCCTGTGTTATCCTGATTGTATTTCCACGATATTCACATTGTTTCCTCTTGGCTGCTTGTAATATGTTCTCCCTGACCTGAGAACTCTAGAATTTGGCTATAAGATTCCTAGGAGTTTGGGGGGGGGATCTTTTTGCAGAGGTGGTGATATGTGAATTCTTTCCATCTCTGTTTTGTCATCTGTTTCTAAAATACCAAGGCACTTTCCCCTGGAAAATTCCTGAAGGATGATTTCTAGGTTTTTGTTTCTTATGATGGCTTTCAGGTAGTCCAATAATTTTAATTTATTTTATCCTTGATGCATTTTCTGGGTCAATGCTTTTTCCAAATAAGATGTTTCACATTGTTTTATATTTTTGTTTCATTTGTCTCGATCTGTTTTACAGTATCTTGGTTTCTCAGAAAGTCATTAGTTTTCATTTGCTTCAATCTAATTCTGAAAAGATCGTTCTCTTCAGTGAGCTCCTGGAACTTCTTTTCCATCTGGCAAATTTAGGTTTTAAGGCATTCTTCTCCTTATTAACCATTTGGGCCTCTATTGCTATTTGAATTACTCTATTTTTTAAGTCATTATTTTCTTCAGACAGGTTGTTAACTGTCTTCATGATTTTCTGGCATCATTCTCATTTCTCTTCCCAATTTTCCTTCCACTTCTCTTACTTGATTTTCAAAATCTTTCTTGAACTCCACCATGGCCTTTGATATGTTTATATTTTTATTGAAAGCTTTTGGTGCAGGAGTTATGATTTCGTTGTCTTCCTCCCATTTCATGCTTTGAGCTCTTTGTCATGGTAGAATTCTGCTTCTGGAGAGGAGAGCTTTGTCCCAAATCCTTGATGTTTCTGCAGCCATCAGAGCTATTGTTTTCACACCCTCTGTGCATCCCCCACTAGCACTGACTCACTTGCCACACAACCCATGATCTCCACCCAAGACAGTGTTCCAGATCCAAGCAGGTTAAAGCAAGAATGATTACCTTCTAAATGGTCTCTTGGTTCCACTACAATGTGTTGGTAAGGTACTCTGGAAGTAGCCACATGGCAACAGCTCCAGCTGCTGCACCTCTGCTCCTTCTTGCCCTGGGGGCAGGCGCCAGACTCTGCTCTGACCCCTGCCCCAGTTCTAACAAAGTTCCACGCTGACCTTTTACTTTGGTGTTTATGGGTTCAAAAGTATGGAAGCTGTGACAGCTGCTGGTTATTCACTCTCCTGAAGTCTGCTCTGGCTCCTGTTGGTCAGGGCCACCCTGATGCTGAAACTGGAGGACTCACTGGCCTGCTCTCTGGTCCAAGGGCACTGTGACCGACCATTTCTATTAGCCTTCTGGCTGTCTTCAGCAAAAGATTTGTTCTCTCTGTTACTTTGTGGATTTTGAAGCTCTAAAGTTTGTTTTGAGTCACATTTAATAGGTATTTGAGGTGGTTGTAGGGAAGCTTTCCTGCTTCTACATTGCCATCTTGGTTCTGCCCACTTCTAATGTAATACTGTATAACAGTGGTGACCATGGGCATCCTTGTTTCACCCCTGATCTTACTGGGAAGACTTCTAGCTTATCCCCATTATAAGTAATGCTTACTGATGGTTCTAGGTAGATATTTTATACATAATGTTAATAAAAAAGACAATTTATACTTTTGATTCCAAGTATTTAATAGGAATGACTATTATATTTTGTAAAAAGCTTTTTCTGCAATAATAGATATAATCATTGGATGTTTGTTATTAATATAATAATTACATTAATTATTTTGTTTCCATTAAATCACCCCTAGATTCCTGTTATAAATCCTACTTGGTCACAGTGCAAAATATTTCTTGATATATTATTGTAATCTTTTATTAACTTAAATTTTTTATCAGTATTCATTATTGAAATTGGTTCATAATTTTTGGTTGTGCTCTTCCTGGTGTACATAAATAAACATCATGTTTGTTACATAAAAGATGCTTGGTATGACTCCTTTGCATATTATTCCAAATAATTCATTTAATATTGGAATAAGTTGAGCTTTAAATATTTGGTAGAATTCACTCATAAATCCATCTAGTCCTGATGCTGTTTTTACTTAGGAATCTCATATATGTTCTTTTCATTTCTGACTAAAATAATTTTTAAAAGATATTCTATTCCTTCTGTTTATTAGGGAAAGCTATATTTTTATAATTATTCTTCTATCTTACTTAAATTATTAAATTTATTGACATATAATTAGGGAAACTAACTTCTAATATTTGCTTTAATTTTATCTCTATTAATGGTTTATTCATTCTTTTCACTTTTAATAATAGTGATTTGGTTTATTTCCTCTTTAAATGTTATATTAAAGAAAGATTTATTTATTTTATTTTTTCATAAAACTAAGTCCTCACTTCATTTATTAATTCAATGCTTTTCTTACATTCAATTTTATTAATCTCACCTTCAATTTTCAGGATTTCCAATTTGATGTTTAATTATGGATTTTTAATTTGTTCTTTTTTGAGTTATTTATAATTTCATACCCAATTATTTGATTAGTTCTATCTCTGTTATAGATGTAGGCATTTAGAGGTATAAACTGCCCTTTGATTACTGCCTTTTTCACATCCCATTAGTTTTGATAGGTTGTCACATTATCATTGGTTGTCTTTAAAAATTATCTATTATTTCTTTCAATTGTTCTTTAACATATTTTCATCTTATTTTCTCCAGATATCTATCATATTTTGGTTATCTAAGATTCCATTAATTTTCTTGGCTTCTATTTTTGGGGGATTAGATTTATCTAGTTCTGAGAGGTGGCTGAAATACCCCACTATCATAGTTTTACTATCTAGATCTACCTTTGATTCATTTATCTTTTCCTTTAACAATTTAAATATTATAGCATTTAGTGCATCTCGGTTTATTATAGATATTTCTTCATTGTCAACGTTATCTTTTAATATACTGTAATTCCTCTGCCTATATATTTTCATTAAGTCTATTTTAGGACTTAACTGTTTTTAAGATCAAGATTGCTACCCCATTATTTATTTATTATTGCTTATTGAGAGCAGAGAATATCTTTTGCCCCTTTCCTTATACCTTGTGCTTAGCCTGGCACATAGAAGACATTTGATAAATGGCAGGGCAATTTGGGTTAAGTGACTTCTCCAAGGTCACATGGCTAGTAAGTGTTAAGTGTTTGTGGCTGGATTTGAATTCAGGTCCTTCTGACTCCAGGGCTTTTGCTCTACTCACTGTGCCACCTAGCTGTCTCCTCCCTGCACTATTTTTTTTAATGTCACCTGAAATATTATAGTTTACTCTAGCACCTTATCTTTATTCTGTGTCTCTCATTTTAAATGTGTTTCTTGTAAACAACATTTTCACATTCTATTTTTGATCTATGCTAATATCCATTCAAATACATAATTATTAATTCTGTATTACCTTCCATCCTATTTTCCCTTACTGTTCTGTTTCTCCCTCTGTCCCTCCTCACCAGTGTTTGGCTTATGATCTTCACTTCCCCAGTCTTCCCTTCCTTTTCTTGATCTCCTCTTCTCTTATTTGTCTCTCCTCCTGCTTCCCTATAAGGTAAGATAGGTTTATATATCCAAATTGAGAGCACATTATTTCCTCTTTTTTGATGAAAGCAAACTTCAAGTGACCCCATCCCCAATTTTCCTTTCACTATAAAAGGCCTTTACATGCCTCTTCATGTGAGATAATTCCCCCTCTTCCACCTCTCCCTTACTTCTTCTCCCAGTGCAATCCTCTTTCTCATCCATTAACTTTGGGTTGGGTATCGTTTTTGATAGTGTCCATCAAAGTCAAGTTATATACTCCTACCCTCTATCTATGCTCACTCCTAACTGCCACAGTAAATAAATAAATACTCACACACACACATATGCATATATCTTTATATTTACACATACACACATACATAACAAAACAAGAGATAAAGGTATCATCTTACTGTATAGGGATGCAAACAATTTAACCATATCAAGTCCCTCATATTTTATCTTTCTTATTTAGTCCTTGTTGTATTCTGAGCTCTACTGGGTTTTTTTTTATATCTTAGTTCTTCAATGGTCACTGATCTTTGAACTTACACTTTGGTCTGTAAATGACATCAGATTATCATCTCTGCTCCTAAGCCATAACCAAGGTCCCCAAAACTGCTGCTACCACAAATACAAATTTTTTTTTCCTTTGGTGCTTTCTCCCATGGCTGCAACCTTCAGCTCACCCAAGACCCAAAATCAGGCAACCTGCTCTCTTGGAGCAACCACAGTCAATAGGACCCCTGCTCCTCTGCTACAGTACTTACCAACACATTCTCACTCCTACTCATCCACAGTCACAGCATGTGACCGTGAGTGGTCAGGGGACCTGGGTACCACATCCATCATCAGGCAGTGGAAGGCACTGACAATCTTCCTCCGATCATCCCCACTTAGTCTGTGGGGTAAAATCTCCTGAAGCTGAGGTTGCTAACACTGGTGCCCCAGGACTTTTGATTTATTTATTAATAGTATCTGCCCTAAGATATCTGCACTCCAATAGATCCATACTACTAATCTGGGAGGTCAGGTCTTTTTTGAAGTCCTTCCATGTGGGCTTGACCACTGCTTTACCCTGACTTTTAATTATTTTCTCCTTTCTAAATTTTGCTTTGAGGCATCATTTTAAATTATTCGTGGGGAAATTTGGGGAGAAACAGGTAATTTCGTACCTTATTTCACCACCTTCTCATAATCTGCTCATTATGTTTCTTTAAAAGGTAGCTCAGATATACCAGACCCTCATCACCTCAGGTATGGACTATTGCATTTATGTTCTGATTGCTCTCCCTGCCCCAGTCTTACAACATTTCAGTCCATTTTCTAAGCTGCTATCAAGATGACCTGCTTAAAACATAGCCTCACCTTCTTGTGTCATTTAGTCACAATGAAAATCCAGTGCTTTGCTTATAAATTCCTTTATAACTTGGCTCCTTCTACCTTTCCAGTCTTCTTACAGGTTATTATCCTCCAGTTCCTATAATACTGGCCTCCTTGTTATGCCTCCCATGACACTCTGTTTCCTAACTCCATGTATTTCCCCCTGAATTACTCTATATCTGGGTCTCTCTGTCTCTCTCTGCCTCTCTGTCTCTCTGTCTCTCTGTCTCTCTCTCTCTGTCTCTGTCTCTCTGTCTCTCTGTGTCTCTCTCTGTGTCTCTCTCTGTGTCTCTCTCTGTCTCTCTCTGTCTCTCTCTGTTTCTCTGTCTCTCTGTCTCTCTGCCTCTCTGTCTCTCTCTCTGTCTCTCTGTCTCTGTCTCTCTGTCTCTGTCTCTCTGTCTCTCTGTCTCTCTCTTTCTCTCTTTATCTCTCTCTTTCTCTCTCTCTTTTCATTTTGCTTTCTCCAACTAAAATCCTGCATTCTCCAAGATCTATTTCCTGGTCTCCCTAAATTCTAGGCATCTTTAGTACAGCATTTCCTGTTCATGTGGAGGTGTTTTCCCATTGCTACCCCATTAGATTGAGAGCTCTTTGTTTGCAGAAATAGACACTGTCTTTTTTTGTTTCTCCAACCCTCACCACCATCATGTAGGAGGTCTGAATAAATGCTTTCTTACTTGACCAACAATCAGTCACCATTTATCAAGTGCTCACTATATGCAGGCTAAGGACTAGGTATGAAGAAAGAGACAAAAAGTGATCTCCGCCCTCAATAAGTTTACAATTTAATGGGGGGAACAACATACAAAAATCCAGACAAGGCAAACTAAATAAGGATGAATAAGAAATCATCCAGAGGATGAATGTAATTGAATAAAGAGGGGTTAGAGAAGAATTCTTGGAAAAGGTTGGTTTTTTTCTTGTGACTTAAAAGGAAGCCATGGAGTTTTGTAACCGGAGTGATGGAGAGCCATTATTGCAGGTATGAGGGCCCACTCTCTAGCATTCCATACCAGAGAAAACTTCCAGAGCCAAGAGGCAGATTGTCTTGTTCATGAACCAGCCAGGAGACCAGTGCTATTGGCTAAAGAGTATGTGTTGAGAGATCATTGTAAGAAGCCTGGAAAAGTCTGGTAGACTCCGTCTCCATTTTCTGCATGAAGTTCCTGATGCCTTACTCCATATGTTTTTACATTATCTTTAATCCTTCAGAGAGTGTGAAAGTCCATGATTCTCAGCCATCCAGTATTGTAAGAACAGTATTGATGTTACAGAGATGATCCTTTATTTGAGGGAAATTTCATGTTATTGAAAACACTATGTATTTCTCCAAAGCAATCTAAACTTTCCCCTGGTCTCTTCAATTTTAGACTTATTTTTCCTCCACAATATGTGTTGATGACTTCAGGTCATACAAGGAAAAAATATAAGAATAAAATCATAACATAGCAAATGTGAGCAGTAGAATGTGCCTTGGTGGTTTTCTAGTCCAATACCTATGAGGAAGGAAATCGCATTCTAAAATATCTGCAGTGTTCCTATCCAGGCTCTGCTTAAATGGTGGCCAGGCTCCCTAAGAAACACTATCTCCAAGAAGGTCATTTGTCTAGGGAATGGGAATTGGTGAGAAGTAAGTTTGTTGGCATTGGTGATGTACGTTTTGATTTTCTCCATGACTTTAAACCCTAATTGTTGCTAGTGCCAATTCCATCCCTCACTTATTGTTCCAACCTCTGAGTTGGGAAGGATATTTCTAAATATGCCTCCCCATGACAATTCTTCAAGCACTAGAAGGGTTGTAGGTCCCCCTAACTAATTTCTTCTCCGGGTTAAACTAACCCAATCCCTTCAAATCATCCTCTTAGAAAATGAACTCAAAGGTTGTTGTTGTTGTTGTTGTTGTTGTTGTTGCTGTTGTTGTGTTTTTTATCATCTAGGCACCCTAGGCTGTAAACATCCTTCTTGAATGGTAGTATCCAGGGTAAACCTAATACTTCCCAGGAGATCAGACAATATCAGAGTGAAGAATATACCAACAACTTTAAGATTATGAATTAAGAGAATAAAGAAATAAATGAATTCCTAAGCTGAGCTGTGGCAGAAGGCTTGGGTTCTGAGAGGCAGAGCTGGGAAATGAGTATGTTCCAAGAATAGAAAATACCACATGTATATCTATAAAAGCAGGAAATGTAGATCAAAATTGGAAAAAAAAAGTAGCTACTATTCTGCTTGACCTGGAAGGTAGAGTTTGTGAAGGAAAACGATATGAAATATGACTTAAAGGGGAACTTAGGTGTTGAATTGTGGAGGGAGGAGTAGGTTAGACCTAGCATCTGAGGAGATAGACTCATGTTCCATCTATGATGCATGATGCGGGCCATGGAAAGCCAATTTAAGTGCATTCTTCTCAATTTTTTTCACCTGCAAAATGAAGAGCTGGTACTAGATGATCTTCCAGCTTTAAATATGCTACTCTCAGATGCTCTTAACTCAAAACCCAGCATTCTTTCTATTCAACAATATTTCTCCATATCATGAAATCAAAACCAATCCATGTATCAAAAAGAACGGTAGGGCTGTATTTGCAGGACAACCCAGTATGTGACAGAGAGGGCGATGGAAAGAAAGCTGTGATTGGGACAAAACATGTGGACACTTGATTGAATTTGGCCTAAAATGAGTTTGTCCCACAACTGCTAATATATGTTTTCCCAATTCATGAATTTTAAGTATCTTTTGAGCTGTTAATATGTGACATTCCCAACAAACAAATAGTATGAGAGAAACACTTTTCAAAATAGTGGCTTCTATATTTTATGGCGTTAATTACTACCTATATCATCGCCATGACTATGATCCCATTATCATTCAATTATTTGGGTTTTTTAAAATAATTTATTCATATAATCAATAAAATTACTTTTCATAAACTATTACATAAACCATTCAGGAAGCCCTGTGAGAGATTTTCATGCAAATAATAATGCACAAAGGATTCCTGGCATTCTATCCCTAGGGATCTTTAACGTTAAGTCCCCTCTGTAAGTCACAGGGACCTGTCCCTCACATCTTGGTAGAGACAGCCCAGTATCCTTAGCACAAGAAAATTCTCAACACTTCTCAAAACTAAATATCTTGACATCATCAAATGATTCAAAGCATATAGCCTAAAAAATGGAGGCAACATTAAGGAAGATGGCCTATTAACCAGTGCTAAGGAAGGAGCCTCTCAGTCTGACTTTCATCTGAAATCAACCAAAATGTGCCATTTCCCTGTCTTAAGAATGTGAGCTCCAGAAGAGCAGAAAAGGTTTGACTTTTCTGTTGGTATCCCCAAGGCTTAGGAAAACATTCTTCAAATTACATAGCTAGATAAGTGGAAGAGATCAGTTCAAATCCAGCCTCAGATACTTCCTAGCTGCATAACCCTGAGCAAGTGACTTACCTTAATCTGCCTCATTTTTTACTTCTGTAAAGTGGAGATGAGAACAGCACCTCTTTCTCACAATGGTTGTAGGGGATTAAATGAGACATTTGTAGAGTATTTTGTAAACCTTAAAGTGTTCATAAAATGCTGGTGATTAATAAATGTTTCTTTTTTCATTCAATGATTAAGTTGGGGAGGGGGAAGAGGGAGACCTGCTAACTCAAAACCATATGGAGACCCTCTAGGTCCTCAAGTGCATCTTTTTGACTGAATCCAAACTTCACAGAACAAATCCCCTTAATAAAATAATTTGTTCTGTAAAACTTGAACTCAGTCAAATGGTGGCACCCAAGGACTCAGAGAACTACATAATCCCTACAGAGCTGCCTAAGACATAGTAACTCTAAGTAACCTGCACAGATTCACAAAGCTAACAAGCAGCAACTTCGTTATTTGAACTCTGTTCTCCCTGGCAACTTGACTGACACTCAACTTATTATAACTGTCACATATTAATAATGCAAAAATAATTTTAAAAGATATATAACAGTTAAGATTGTAGTAGTAGCTACCTACCAGATAGTATACTAAATGCTTAAGATAGAAAGAAACTAAAAAAAACATTGCCTGTGACTTACAGAGCTCAAAGTCAAATCGGGGAGACAACATTCATCCAGCTATGGACACCAAGGCAGACCCCTGATAAATGAGCCAAGCTTCCCCAGAAGGAAGGCATCACCATTAAGGGGATTAAGAAAGGATTGCTATGGAAAGTAGAAGTTTAGCTAGAAGCTAGGAAAGCCAGGAAGTGGAGATGAAGATAGAGAATTTTCCAAGACTGAAGGACAGGTAATGTCCTTTCAGTCAGGAGACGGAGTAACTTTTACAGTGTCCCTGAAAAGAGTTCTGGAACTGGGGAAGTATGAAAAGTCTAGAAAAGGTGGGGGTGCTGGATTATAAAACATTTTGATCACCAAACATAAATTTCTATTTGATCCTTGCCATGATAGGAGCACATGGAGTTTGCTGACTAAGGAGGTGTTAAGGTCAGATATATGCTTAAGGAAGATGAATAGAAGACAGATTGTAGAGGGGACAGATTTGTGCAGGAAGACTAACCAGTACATTATCACAATGGTCCAGATGAGAAATGACAAAGGCCTCACCCAGGATGGTGACAATGTCAGAAAAGATAAGTGTGTGTCATGTAGGGGTGTGGGGGAGTGGGGTGTGTGTGTGAGAGAGATGTTATAAAATTAAAATCAACAAGGTTTGTCAAGAGTTTGGCCAAGGAGGGTGAGAAAGTGAAGAGCCAAGGAGAAAGCTAGGTTGAAATGCTGGCTTCCTGGAATGAAGCTGGCACACCCTGAGAGTAACAAGAGAAACCTAGAAGGGATCAAACTATGGCAAGTAAATAAGGAGTTCAGTGTGGGACATGCTTAGTTTAAGATGTCTTCTGGACATCACTCAGCTGAAGACAACCAATCAGGAGGCCAAGGTGTGAGACTGGAAGATAGGGGAAAGTTTGCATCTGGACAAAGAGAATTGAGAAGCATGAACAGGAGATGATCATTGAATCTATTGGAGCTGGTGAGATCATCAAGAGGAATATATATAGAGGGAAGAGAGAAGAGATCCCAGGATACCATCTTGGAAAATATTCACATTTAAAAGGAATGACCTACGTGAAAAACCAGCAAAAGAGATGGAGAAGAAGCGATCAGAAAGAGGTAGAAACTGAACCAGAAGAGAATAGTGCCAGGGAAGTCTAGAAAGAAGGTAATATCCAGGTTAAATGGGAGATGGGCAGTGTCAAAGGCTGCAGAGAGGTCATGAGATTTCAGAAAAATGCCATTTGTTTTGACAATTAAAAAGTTATTACTAACTTCAGAGGGAGCAGATCTATATCATCTAGATCCAAATCTACCTAGTTATTCTCATATTCTCTCATTCATTCTCTCTCTGTGTCTCTCTCTGCCCCTCTCTCTCTCCAAAAAGGCTAATAAAGGTCATTTAAACCAAGCCTTACTTGTAAAAAATCTGAACCTGAGGACAAGAGACAATTGTTACTTGCCCAAGGTGCCACAGACAGTAAGGAACCAATCCTGGCCTTGAAATCAGATCTTGTCATTCTAAACCCAGCTCTCTTCCCAACTTTGCTCTCATTACCATCTAGAATATTAGCTGGGGGAAGGAATACATATGCAATTAAACAGAGCCTTTTATTTTCTTTATAGGGGAGAACCTCGTGAACTATGAGTCAGATATTCTGGTGCGAGTATCTAACTTCCTGCTCAGAGTTAGGGAGTAATTTCCTCAGTTGTCAAAGTTCACAAGAGGTCATGATTACATCAGTTTTAAGGTAGAAGATTTCAAGATCAGCCTGCTGTTCACCCTTCTCATTTTAAATATTACCACCCTGAGAGCCAAATGCCCCTTGAAGTCACAGAAGGGGAGGTGGTAGAGCTTGTCCCAGGCCTGTCCTCCTTTCTAGTAAATGACTCTGCCTCTTTCAGAACCTCTTGCTTCTCCTCAAGTTTGGATTTTATAGATAAATTGTAGAAATTCTAGATGTTGCTGCCTCCTCCTCCTAAACTTTTTGGATCTCTTTTATTTTTGCGATATTTGTGTTTTGGAATATTTCCTTCTCCCCTATCTCTCTTATCCGTGGTGCCATTCCTTATCATATACAGTTAAAACAAGAAAAAAAGAAAAGAATAATAACAAAACTTGATCCACTTTCAAGTTTGTAAATGCAACTTACTGAGCAATATTTAGAGGGAAATGAAGGCAACCTCTCCACTTAAGGATTTCCAAGCTCTAAAAGCATGAGGGGAAGACAGAGGAGTTCATGAAATCTCAACTAAGTACTTTGCAAATGTTTTCTCTTCAATGCTCTGCTATCACAACTTGGCAAGGTAGGGGCTGTTATGATTCTCTTTGTAGAGGTGAAGAAACTGAGGCAGACAGAGGTTTGAAGAGACTTTCCCAGGCATACAAACCTAGTACTGTCTGGGGTCAAGTTTGACCTGAGTCTTCCAGTCGCCAGGCCTAGGAGCCCACACAGCAGGCCACCCTTTGAGGTGAGGGAACTATCATTAAAGTTAAGGTTAACAATCTTGGCTTTGAGTAAGGATGTTGTAACTTATTAGTCATGTGACCTTTGTCAAGTCCTTTATCTTTCTCATGTTTACCTTCAGAGGAGGACAATAATATGTATAACATTAACAGTCTTTTCCTCACACAGTTTTTCTTTTCACCAGGACAACATTTTTCAAACTTTAAAGTATTGTATCAGTGTAAACTTCACTATTTATCACCACTTGCCTCTTGCACACCCTGTCTGTAGGACCAAACAGGCCTGCTACTTGCTTGCCATAAACAGCATTCCACATCTAATCTTCATAGCTTTGCATAGGCTCTCCTCCAAGCCTGGAATGTTCTTTCTCCTTAATTCTACCTGTAAGTATCCCTACCTGCCCTTGAGACAATGTCTTCAATGGTTAAACTTATTTTATAACTACTACTACTACTACAACTATTACTACTACTACCACAACCATACTGCTAATTACTACTACTATTAAACTACTATTAATATTTTTTTGACAAAGATAATGCCAATTGCCATTTCTTTTTTCAGTCATTTTACAGATGAAGAAACTAAGGCAAACTGGGTTAAACAACTTGTCAAGGGTCACACAGCTAATAAATGTCTGAAACTGGACTTGAATTCTGAACTTCCTGACCCCAAGCCTGGTATTTTATCTACTGTGCAATCTAGCTGCACTATTACTACTTCTATTACTATTGCTGCTGCTGCTGCTGCTGCTGCTGCTACTACTACTACTACTACTACTACTGATAATACTACTACTGCTACTTCTATACTACTGCTACTACTATGACTATTACTACGACTATGACTACGACTACGGCGACTACTACTACTACTACTACTACAACTACTACTACTACTACTACTACTACTACTACTAC
>CM053593.1:3591714-3612012 GCA_028646575.1 Pseudocheirus occidentalis | reverse complement strand
TTCCCAATTTTTCCTCCACTTCTCTTATTTGTTTATCAAAGTCTTTTTTCAGTTGATCTATAGCTTGTAAGCAATCTTCGAGTGTCTTGGGAGCATTTGTTGTGGTAGTTCTGACTGTGTTGTCTTCCTCCGGTTCCATGTTTTGATCCTTTTTGTACACAAAAAAAAGATTCTAGAGTTTTATTGCTGTTCTTATCTTGCTTCCTTTTCCTCATGTTGGCTAGTCAATTAATTGGTTGGTTTTTTTTTTAGCTTTGTGGAACTGTGCTTCCAGGAGGGGAAAGCTCTCTCCCAAATCGCTGGGGTTTTCCTGGCTGCTGGAACTATTAGGGGATGCTGCAGCCCCCACCAGCTTTGGCTTGCTGAAAGCACACACCTGGACCACCACTCAAGACCATGATCTGGATACAGGCAGCTCAACAAAGAACTCTTGTCCCTGATCAATTGTCTCAGCCCCCCTATTGGGTCCACAGACCAGGAGCTCTGAAGCAGCCCAGTGGGGGCAGTTTCTGTTTGCAGAAGATCCTCCCCTTCTGCCCACCCCCCAACTTCCTTGCCCGGGGGGCAGATTGGCCAAACTGCTTTTCCTCCCCCAAGGTTAGCTTGAAAGCTTCAGTTTCACTGACCGGTCTCTAATCCTTATTTTTCCTGACTTGATATATGTGGACATTGCCCCAGGTGCTGTAAATCTGTTGTCTGGGGTAGACTTATGCTGTGATTTCTCCTTCGCTGGGGCCTGGCCACATTTTCAGTTTCAGGCTTGACTGGCTTTGGCTCCCACCCTGTTGTGATGAGCCCCTCCTCCCGAACTGCCTTTCGCACGAGATGTGTTTTCTGTATTTTTGTGGGGTTTGGAGCCCTACATTGTGTTTAGAGTCATATTTTCTGGGTATTTAAGGTGGCTGTGCAGGAGCTGTGGAACTTTGCTGCTTCTATGCTGCCACCTTAGCTCTGCTCCCAGAACTCCCCATAAATGCCTTTTTGACTTGAAATGAATTTTTTGCATAAGAGATTGTACTAATCAGACCATAATTCCAATATTTGCTAAAGGATCCCAGTAAATTTTGGAATTGGCACTGGAGAGCATATCTCTAATTCTAAGTTACTTTCTAATCTCCTGGAGGCCCATTCTGGTCACTGAAATACTGTGACTTGCACAAATCTGTGTCACACTTATTCAGCAACTCAATCCACCTATTCAGATCATTATGTTTCTATGTTCAAATCATGTCCAACTCTTCTCCATATATTCCTATATATCCCACAAAGATGTTATTGTGTACTGATGACGCATAGAAGTTCTCCATTGGTTCTTTACTCTCAATATCTTGTCACTTTCATTCGTGGCCAGACATTTCTCTACTAAAATTACTTTATGATATTTTTCTCCCTGCCAAATTACATTAAACAATATGGGTAACATATATCTGATTATTCACATCTATCATATGTATATGTATATGTATATGTATGTGTATGTGTATGTGTATGTGTATGTGTATGTGTATGTGTACGCATATGTGTATATGTGTGTATGTATGTGTGTAGGTGTATGTGTATGTGTACACATATGTGTATGTGTATGTGAATATACACATATGTGTGTGTATATATGTATACATGTATATATGTATATCTATATCAAAACTATTAGTGAGTTAGTGGAGTATCTACCCCAAGCATGTGAAGATTTACTCTTGTGGAACTGGCAGATGAAAACAATTTGTTTCAATGACCCTGACGGTGACTGAAGCAGGAGCTGTGGATCACTCAAAGTTTCATCAGAAATTAAAGACACAGAGATCACAGTCACAGTCACCACTGTGTTCTTGGACATCACTAGTCAATCTGACTTTTGTTTTCTCACTGGATTTAAATGAATCAGAAAGAAACAGTGAGGCTGACAACTTCATACAACTCTGCCTCACTTAAATGCAGTTTATGCACAAGTCAAAATATCACTCACTATGTCACTGGTCCTCTTCAAAAACAAAAGATGAACATCAGCAACTCCTTTGAAAGCTGGGTTATCCAATATTGAGAGGCAGTCAAAATCACCAAAATATAAGAGCTTAAAAACAATTGAGAAGTGGAGTAAGGATTCATGCTCCATTTAGCTATTGATTAATAGGTTGGTTTCAGTTGGAAAGGAAACAAGACAAGGACTACTTTGGCAAAATAATGGATTCTGTGTTCTCTGATGGCAACCACAAATATAAAATCTTTGATCATTTAGATTCTTGAATGAAGGAAAGGGAGAGCAGGACACATATCTTTGTTTCCTAAATGAGCTTGGAGACTTAATATCTGGTGACTTTATGACAATTAATAGCAAAAGCGAATTAACTTCCCACCATGGAAAGTCATTTTGACATTAGTGTGTCCTAGTTTTCATATGGTGACTCTATGAGGTTAAGGATGCCTTATTATTAATGACTGAAAATTGCATTTAGTATGAATTTGGCCATACTGTTCTTTAAAAAAAAACTTAATTCTATTTGCTTACCTTTCTTTATTTCCCCCCATTCTTCATGGTCTCCAGCTAGGAAATTCTATCTCCATTTCCCTTCTATGTGTTAGTATGAACTAGAAAAATTATATAGCTTTTGATATACTGGAAAATACATAAAATGTTAAATTGGTTCATTGTCCTTTAGAGGTCATTTGCACCGTAACTCAAAATGAACTTAAAGAGTAGAGTTTCCCATGTTATTTTGAAATTTATATACGTATAAGAGGAGCAATATGGAAAGCAGGACACCTCTACCTTTACTACTACATTTGGTATCAATTGAAATATGTGACCATAGATAAGTCACTTGAGCAAAAGGGCTCAATTTCTTTTTATGTAAAATGAAAAAGTTTATTTATATTATTTTAAATAATTATTTAAGTATGTGACTTCTAGAACTGCAGTTCCTGGAATTTCAGTCGATATTTTCCTAATTATCAATGGAGGTGAATTACATTAGGCTTTAAAACAGGGATTTTGAGAGAAGTTATAACAAGAATTATAGTTCAAAAAATAAATCCTCCCATGCTGGAGGCAACTAGGGAAATGTGGACAGAACTTAAAGTACACTAGTTAGGAGACATACCTGTATATAATAGAAATAAAAAAGAGAAATCATCCTTCCCTCTTCATAGAGTCCTTGTGAAGTTACCCATAGCTTCAACTTTCTGCTGTTCTTCAACAGAGTATTTCTAGAGTCCATAATTTTTTCTTCTCTCTTGAAGAGTCATAATCCATAAAGCCTGTTTCATCCTTGATTGAATGATGTGCTGTTTTAGCATCAAGCACCCTAGAATACCCATTATGACTGCTAGCACAGGTTCTGTTATCTGCTTTTCTAAAGGAAAGCAACTGAAAATGGTTTAGCAACATTATTTTAATCAAACATATATCATTTACCTAGTTTAGGGGGGAAAGTCAACACCCTGAACTTTAGAGGAAACAAACAGAATACAAACAAAAGTTACAAGCATATAGAGAAACAGATCTATAGACAGGGCTTCCAGCTGTCTGAACATTACATCCATACCTAGTTAGTTAACAGAGAGGGAAGAACCAGTATTTGGGCTTTCAAAGCCAAGGGGCTCAAAGGCTGTCCAGAATCTCATCTGGCAAAATCCCACAACTCTTTGCAAAGTGAGCTCCAAAGAAAAATCTCATATCAGGGTATATATAATCTTCTCCTGGATCAGAGCATGTCACAACCCTCTTGACCCACTGCCCAATCACAAAATAATAAGGTGTGTGCATTCCTGAAAAACAAGCTTCCTGCCACAAGCTCCATGTGACTACATTCAGCCTGTTAGGAGGCAGAGTATATTTTCAAATCAGAGAAGGTTCTCAGAATCTCTTAAACCAATCAAAAGGCCAAGGGGCAGGGGAGATCTTCAGATTTCCATTACTATTATAGCTATATACAACAGTGGTTGCTTTCTTTGTTTTCGGCCAATATTACTCCACATGCTACTGCCTATACTAAATGAACTCTTCTGTCAGTTCTGTTTGTCATTTGAAATTATGGTTCTTTTAATGCTTCTTCAGACTCACACATTTACTACAAGCACAGTTTTATTTCCAGATAATTCTTTACCTGTAATAATGGAAGAAGAATCCCAAAGGAAAAAGAGATTGCATGAGCTCATGGAAAAAGTGAGCCTGGGTAAGGAAAATACAGCTTACATCGCCTTCCAATTTAACCCTCCAACCTTAAATCCCTATACCTCAGGACAGTTATTCAATCACTAAAATTAAGAAGAGAGAGTGAGAGAGACAGACAGAGAGACAGAGGCAGAGACAGACATATAGAAAGAGACAAGAGAGACAGATAAAGAGACAGAGTCAGAGAGGAAGACAGACCATCAAAGACAAAGAGAAACAGAGAGTATCAGGTGGTCCCTTTTGTATAAGAAATCAGTTCCAATTCAGAATCTTGAGTTCTTGGTTCTCCCAACTCTGTAAGTAATTAAAATATTTTTCCTTATCACAGAACCCAGTCTCTCAGTCACCTGAGAGCCTTCTTATGTTCTATATGTTGTACTACAACCAGGGGAGGAGTATATGTTAATGCTTTGTATAATTTCCCAGGAGAAATAAATCTGACTAGGACCATATTGGTCCTAGTCCCCATTCATACCCCACAAATTTAGAGCTAGAATAGCTTATCTACTTGTATTTGCCTGTTTCTTCATCTTTTAATTTAGAAAAAAAATGTATATATATTCTTCTTTCCAGGATGCTTAACCAAAAAAAGAAAAAGAAAAATAAACTAGATTTGCTGTAGACTCTGATTTCTCCAAATTAAAATAAAAGAAGACCAGTGTACTCCTAATTGGGATGTGCCTAGTTTCCACACATGGAAATAAATGCACTTTAAATATGCCTATACATATAACCTTTATGGAGGCATACTGAGTGAGAATTATTCCTACAATTGTCCCTTCCCTAGGATCATTTAAATGGTTTAAATTCCATTTAGATATTAGTCCTACAGAAGCACCATAATTACTGAAGATAAATGCCTCATCTACTTTCAAATCTTCATTAAAATTAGCTTTGTTATTTTTGTGGTGCCCAATAGCATTGCTATTAGAGTTAAGAGTCTGTCAGCATTTCCATTTACAAACTCTCTGTTTTTTTAGGGTTCATTATCTTTTCTGTTTTGAATTGCATTAGGCTGAAAATTAGCTGTCAGCATGAATATGTATTATATTACCCAACTTCCATGTACACATCAGTTTGGCAATATAGAATACAGAGATCAGTAACCTTCTTTCTCCCTCTTTATAAAATTCTAAAGGTGTCTCTTGCTGCTTGATAATCTCATGGCCAATGGCTGGCAGAACCATTTAATAATGAATTTTAACAGGGAATTGATCCTAAAAGTGGCCTAATCATTTTGATATTTAAAATGATATGAAAAAGTCAGTTTGAACATGGATACTACCTGTTTTTCAATGCTCAATATGGACTTCAAAGCATCAAGGCCAAATTAAATCCCCATGTAATTAAAGCTGAATGGAGAGGTTCCTGTTCTGAAATATAAGCAGAGAAATCTGTGATGCTAGCTATTCACCAAAAAGACAAAAAATAAACTTCAACAGTGTAAGACACTGTATTTGTAATTTTGCTTTTTCTGTTTAAATCATTTCGCTTAAAGTGGACATTGAACTTATGTATGTATGGGAATCATCAGACAAGTCAGAGCGCTAATGACAAGAGAAGTTGTGTTAAAAACTGTGGAAATTTGGAACACATGTTTTTCTCCCCAAAATGAAGCAAACAGCTGGAGTGGCAGTTTTTTTCTCCAAAAGATGATCATCATTCAGTTGATACATTGCCACCTGTTTTGATCATCCAATGCCTATAAATATATGCAGTGACTTTAAGTGTAGTTATGCACCCCTCGTGCCATTTTTTTAAACTCAGAGTATTGGAACAATGAATAGGATGATTTCTTTTTGGAGGGTGTGAGTAGAACCAACCCATATACTGAATAGTTAAATGATAGAATGAAATATTAAGACTAAATAATAAGTTAGAGGAATAACTCAAAGGTGAGCTTTTCATCACTATGGCCACAGGCTAGTGAAACTGAAATGAGAAAAAATGTCTTTGACAAAATGCATGAATAATGCACTTGACCTAAGCCTACAGAAATGTGAAATTACAAAGAAAAGGAATGAAGAAAATTAAGGGGACCACAATTATTTGTGAATTATATGTCAAGATTAAAAAAAAACATAGACTGGAATCTGCAGAAGCCAGTGACAATTGACAAACTTCTAATTAGGTTTCTGTATACATGAAGAATTTCTAAAACAATGACTTTTGGGGTATAAGTTAGATCTTTTGCATTTATTCCATTAATTTCATTTAATGAAGTATGAATATGCTTACCTCTTTTCCAGGAATGGCGAGTGGTAAGTTAGTAGACATATGTCTAGAATGACATCCTATCTTCTCTCTGCCTCTTATGAGCCCTGGCTTCCCTTGATACACAGCTTTGAAGCCACGTCTTACAAAAAGATTTCCCTGAGCTCTTCAGTCATTCATATTTGATCCCTCCTTAGCTACATACACAGAAATCTATACCAATAGATATGTATGTATGTATGTATGTATGTATGTTTGTACGTGTATATATATGCTTATACTGTATCTCAAGATTGTAATATAATTACCTTGGAGGAATGTTGATAGATGACAAGAAAGAGAGAGAGAGAGAGAGAGAGAGAGATCAACTTATCAAATGACAGATATGTTGTAGGGAGGGGAGTGGAAGGTGGGTATAGCTTTAATATCAGTAGTACCTTATTATAGCATGGAGATGAACTTGTCTTGCAAACAGTTATCCTAGCATAAATCCCCTTTAGCAACTATACTACATTATAGAGAATACCAGGCCAAGCATGAGACTAGAGTGCATCTGTTTTCCAAAGACCAATGTAATCACATAAAAAGAATGTTTATCATTTAGTCATACATTTCTAGACAGTAACAAATAGAAGAGTAATGAATAATACAAAATGACTTTCATTCTTATTTGTTACATTTCCCTTTCTGTAGACATCATGTCAAAATGGTGAAGATATGGGTATCTTCATTTTTAGAGCATCTTTAAACATTAATTTATCTACTCTTCTTCTGAATGTTAAATTTCTGTTTTCTAGACAATTAGTTAGATCTTTCTTTGATGACCCATACCATAGGAGAAACCAAAAGTATATTAGTATTGACAGTCTAGTTATAAAGGAAACAAGGAGAAAAAGGAAATGGACTGCATTGCAAGGACAAATCATGGGCGGAGAAGTAAGTAAAGGAGTTGACAGAGAGGATGCTACATTGTATCCAAAAACAAAAGCCAAGTCCCTTTCATGAGAAACCTACAGTATTATCTCATACTGATGTTCTCAAGGTAAGTGTTTCTTTGAAAATCACCATGAAGACTTTGTCCGCGTTGACTATGGGTCGCCGCCCTGCTCGTTGTTACAGATACTGTAAGAACAAGCCATATCCAAAATCACGTTTCTGCCGAGGTGTGCCTGATGTAAAGATACAAATTTTTGACCTTGGTCGAAAAAAGGCTAAAGTGGATGAGTTCCCACTCTGTGGTCACATGGTGTCTGATGAATATGAACAACTGTCCTCTGAAGCCTTGGAGGCTGCACGGATCTGTGCCAACAAATATATGGTAAAGAGTTGTGGCAAAGATGGCTTCCACATCCGGGTTCGACTGCACCCTTTCCATATTATTCGAATCAACAAAATGGTATCTTGTGCTGGTGCTGATAGACTTCAAACAGGCATGCGGGGTGCCTTTGGGAAGCCCCAGGGTACTGTTGCTCCTGTGCATATAGGACAGGTGATCATGTCTATTCGCACCAAAGTCCAGAACAAGGAGCATGTGATTGAGGCTTTGCGCAGGGCCAAATTTAAGTTTCCTGGTCACCAGAAGATCCATATCTCAAAGAAGTGGGGCTTCACAAAGTTTAATGCAGATGAATTTGAGGACATGGTAGCTGAGAAACGTCTCATTCCTGATGGCTGTGGGATCAAGTATATCCCTAGCCGTGGTCCACTGGACAAGTGGCGTGCGTTCCACTCATAAAGGGGAAGGATCCTATGTATTGTTTAAGCTATTATCCTTGATTATCCCCAGATCTTAAGCTACAAATAAATCTGAATTGATGCTTGAAAAAAAAATCACCATGAAGAAGATGGCACAGAAAAGGCAGGAAATCGTCTGAGCTCTTACCAATTTCCCTTGCAACAGCTTTATTCAAGCCTCAAAACAAATTGTGGAAAAATAGAACTCACAAACGAATGGGGAAAATCATTTTCCAGGCAAAGATAATTCAGAAGGACTTCAGGAAAAGTCCATGTCACATTCCTAAAGGGTAGCACAGCTCAGAACAGGCCATGTTCTGCTAAGCCATTAGGAGGCCCTACCCCAGGCATGGATCTGTAAATGGTCACAACCCAGCAGTTGAGCAGCACACAGGGCCATCTCTAAGGCCTACAGTTCCAGCACAGCAGGCAACAGGTGAACCATTAGCCCCAGAAGCCCCCATGTAGCAAGTCAGTGACCTTTCCCTTTCACTGACGGCAATAAGTCAATAAACAGCAAAACTGGTGAAATGGAGATAGAGGGATGAAAGCCGACTGAGGAAAGTAATTCTTTCAAAATTCAAAGTGCGCAAGTAGAAGCTATTGATTCTATGAAACATCAAGAATCAACCAAACAAAATCAAAAGAATGAAAAAAAGAAGAAAATGTAAAAAAAATTCATTGGAAAAAACCCCTGAACTGGAAGATAGTTCCAGGAAACCTAATTTAGAAAGTACTGGACTACATGAAAGTCATGATAAAAAAAAAGATCCTGGACAACATCTTTCAATACATTTTATAGGAAAATTGCCCTGATACTGCCCTAAAACCAGAAAGCAAAATAGTAATTGGAAGAATCCATCAATCACCTCTTGAAACAGATCTCAAAATGAAAACTTGCAGGAGTATTACAACCAAATTTCAAAATCTTCAAGTCCATGAAAAAATATTGTAAGCACCCAGAAAGAAACAATTCAAATATTGAGGAATCACTACCAAAAATATACAGTACTTAGTAACTTCGAACATAATGAATCAGAGGGATTGAAATATGATACTGTGCAAGATAAAGGGCCTTAAATTACAACCAACAGTCAACCACCCTACAAAACTGAGTATAATCGTTTGGGGAAAAATGAATATTTAATGGGACTGAGAAACAAGGGGGTGAGCATTATTTGAATCTTACTGTCATCAGATTTTGTCCAAAGAGAGAATAACCTACACACTCAGTGTGAGTATGGAAATCTAAGCAGTAGGAGGGGGGCCAAGAAAAGGAGAAGTCTGGTAGCAGTGTAGATTGAGGGAGGTGGTGGTCAGAAGCAGAACATTGGTGAGGAGGAACCAGGTAAAAAGAATGAGAAAGAAAAGCATAAGCCAGTGGGAAATATTATGGAAGGAAATACACACTTAGTAAGCATAACTGTGAATGTGAATGGATGAACTCATATACAAAAGGGAAGTAGTTAACAAATTATATTAATAACAATAGTTCTACAATGTGTTGTTGTTTACAAGAAGCACATCTAAAGAACAGAGACACACAGAGAGTAAGATAAGAGGCTGGAGGAGAATATGTTATGCTCCAGCTGAAACTTTAAAAAAAGCAATCATGCCCTTAGACAATGCAAAAAATAAATGTCATTAAAAGACACGAGGAAATAAACTGCATCTTCCTAAAAGATACCACAGACATAAATACAAAAACTGACCATATATGTGCCGATTGGTATACATAGAAATTTCTAAAGAAGGTACATGAGTTACAGGAGAAAATAGTAAAACTATACTAGTAGAGGACCTCAACATTCCCCCTCACTGAACTGGATAAATCGAACCACAAAATAAACAAGAAGTTAAGGGGATGAATAGAATTTTAGAAAAGTTAAATATAATAGATCTCTAGAGAAAATTGAATGGAATAGAAAGGAATAAATAAATTTTTCCTCAGTGGTACATGGCATCTACACAAAAATTGACCATGTGTTAGGGGGAAAAATTCACAATTAATTGCAAAAGGCAGAAATATTAAGTGCATCCTTTTCAGATCATAATAAAATTAAAATTAAATTTAATAAAGTGGGTATTTTAATTAAAATTAATTGGAAACAAATTTAACACTTAATAAATAAGTAGTAATGGAATAAATCATAGAAACAATAGTATCATCAAAGAGAGTGAGAGTAATGAAACAATACACTAAAATTTATTGGATACAGTCAAAGCAATGTATAAAGTAATTATTTTAATCCCTAAATTCTGACATCAATTAGAGAAAGAGCAAATCAATGAATTGGACATGCCACAAAAAAATCAGAAAAGGAAAAATTAAAAATCCCCAAATGAACACCAAATTTTAAACCTGGCAAATCAAAAGAGAGATTAATAAATTGAAAGTAAGAAAATCATTGAACTAATAAGATCTGGTTTTATGAAAAAATCAAAGCAATAAACCATTGATTAATTTGATTACAAAGAAACAAACAACAAAAAAGGAAAATCAAATAATCTTTTTCAAAAATGAAAAAGCCAAATTCAACACCAATCAAGAGAAATTAAAGCAAAGATTAGGAACTATTTTGGCCAGCTATATGCCAATAAATCTTACATTCTTAATGAAAAGGATGAATGTTTACACACACACAAAAATGCCCTAGGTCTAGATCCCAAAGGGATCGTAAAAAAGAGAAAACACATCCACATGTTAAAACAAAAGTTATAGCAACTCTTTTTGTGTTGACAAAGAATTAGAAATTGAGAGAAATTGGGAATGACTAAAGAAGTTGTGATGTGTGGATGTAATGGCAAACTATTTTACTATAAGAAATGATGAGCAGGTAGATTTCAGAAAAGGAAAAACTGGAAAGACTTACATGAACTGATGCTGAATAAACTGAGTAGAACCAGGAGAACACTGTGCACAGTAACAACAACATTGTACAATAATCAACGATGGTAGATTTTTTTTTTCTGCTCTGCAATACAATGATCTAAGACAATTCCAAATGTCTTGTGAAGGAAAATTGTATCCTCATTCACAGAAAGAACTGATGGAGTTTGAATGCGCATTAAATCATACTATTTTTTACTATATTTTTAATTTTCTCTTTTGTTCTATTTCTTTTTCATAACATGACTAACATGAAATATATTTTTATGATTACATATATATGTGTATATAGGTATGTGTGTGTATATTTGTATGTGTGGGTATACACACACACACACACACATATATATATATATATGTATATATATATATATATATATATATCCTATATCAAACTCCTTATCTACTTAGGGAGGAAAGGAGGGAGGGCAGGGTGGGAGAAAACTTGCAACTCCAAATTTTATTTTAAAAAGGAATGTCAAAAATTATCTTTACATGTTGCAAAAAGAAATACACACACATACATATGTACATATATATGTGAATATATATGCAGACAGATACATACATAGTTGATTTTAATATAAGGGGAGAAATAAAGTTCTGTGAAATATATATGGTGCAATGTGGTAGAGAGGATCATTTTAAAATCAGAAGACTTCAATTCAAATCTGTTTTCTGATGTTTACTATCTAGATGACTGCAGACCAATAATTTATCCTCCTTTCTAATCAATGACTTCATCTATAAAATGAAGAAATTTGATCAGATGTTCTCTGAGGTCTCCTCTTTCTGGTAGAAGCTGTATTGGAAAAATGTGTATAACCATGAGCTCAATAGGCTGATTGAATGACACTCTTTAATCACTGTTAGAGACTGATTACTCAGTGTTCCATGAGTCTATGAATGATGGGTGGAGTTGATTAGAATGGGGAAAAACAAGAAAGATCTGGAATCTGTTGTTTCCACCTTTGAGAGATGTGTTGTTCCAATCCTGAGATTGCTAAAGTAAGAGAAAGATTCTGGGAAGAAGTAGTCAGATAAACAGAATACGTCCATCTTCTCCCTATCCCTTGCAAACAGCAATCTAGACCAGGAAATTTCCCCTTGGATGACATCTGCAACTTTCTCTTTGGATTGTGCTTACCTCTCTCGCAACAGAAGATCTCCTTCACTCAGTATTATTTTTAGAAATATTTTCTCATGTATACTTTAGCTTATTTCTTCCTTGCTATTAATGTAGAAAAAAGCATTTATTTTTTTTATTTCCTAGATGTTTTCATTATATAACAGGAATCTGGTGGAAAGGGGATCAAATATTAAGACACTCCTTTGCCCTTCAAAATAGTAAACAGATGCTTAACTTGAATCTGGAAATAACCTGTCCTGTTGCTCAATCCTTCTAGTCTTTTCTCACTGGTAACCCCACTTTAGGCTTTTCTTGGCAAAGATAGTGGAATGGTTTTCCATTTCCTTCCCTATGTCCTTTTACAAATTGAGGAAACTGAGATAAACAGGTTTAAGTGATTTGCCTAGAATCACACAAGAAGCAAGTGTCTAAGCCCCGATTTGAACTCAGGAATATAAGCCTTACTGACTGGAGGCTTGACACTCTATCAGTTGTGCTACCTTATTGCCCCCTACTTAACCTATTTGGATTAATAATATTTAAGGATGAAGATGGGTATAAATTTAACTCAGCACCAGCTCTCCCTGAAGAGAGCAGTGTGGCAGCCTGTGGTCTCCGTCTCCTACTCTCCCTTCAGGCAGAAATCAAACTTTTCCATGGAGAAGACTAATGGGAGGAGACATTAGAAATATCTCTTCTTGCCTTCCAGCAAGTCATATATAGACAGATGGATACAGATACATATAATCTACATGGGCTAACAGAAGGACCTCACATGCTACCTTCTCTTGAATGTTTTAGAGTAATAGTAATGAAAGAAATCAGTTGCTTATAGGGTATTCAGATGTCTCAGAACTATATTTTGACATATATTAATCATATCATTTCTCTATTGCAGAGAAATTATTTGCCATGTATGAAGCTATTAATATTCACTATTATTTGAAGAAAGATAACCTATAGATTCATAGAAGAAATAAGACATTCTTTCCATGGGAGCTGATCTGGATGGTTTAAGGTACCATTTACATAGAATGACAGGGAAGAATTATTGATGATAAAGAAGATGGGAAGAAAGCTATTATGAAATCCTGAAAAAGTGAGATATTGCATATAGGTGACAGCTTGATCAAAAGTATAAAAGTGTATGAAGCTAAATGAGTCATTAGGGAATCATCCTGCTCCTTTTCTGAGGCATGTATTCAGAGGAAAGTGGAAAGCTGCCACTTGGAAAAATAGAAAGCTGATAATATTCAGTTCAGGTGATTCATGTGGGAACCAGTGATATATGAGCAATCAATAAGCATTTATCAAATGCCTACTAGGTGGCAGACATTGAGTTGGATCTGAAGACTGAGAATAGTAGAAGGAGCTGTCCCTTTCATCTAAGAGCTTACTTATAACTGCTAAGGTAACGTGAAGCCATAAGAATCAATTGTATCCAAAATCTGCAATTCAGAGGTGAAGATTACTTACAGTCTTGTAGTTCATGTCTTATTTTATGAGTGCAGAAATACTGATTTAGATAATTGAAGTGAATTGAGTAAGATACATTAATTAATTCATTAAACACTAATGAAGTACATACTGTGAAGAACACTGTGCTAAGCACTGGGGATACAGACAAAAGAAGGCAGCCCTGGCCCACAGGGAGCTCATATTCTAGTTAGGGAGACTACATAGGGAAGGGCTCAGCAGCAAGTCACATGGAGAGGTCCCAACATCGAAGTAAATGTTAATACCAGCACTTTCTTACCACTTACACTTAATAAATAATACAAATTTGTTGTCAAACCATTTGATAGCACAGGGACTTTGATGGCAAGCTTATTTTCTGGATCTTCAATGGATGTAGCCACAGGAATTCCATAGGTATTTGCCTCATTACTTCCAAGATGATGATTCTAAGCACTTGCCTGGAACCATTACCCTTCTCAATGCTCTTAAGTTCTATTGCCATGTCTGAGCTCCATTACAAAGGTTTTGAGGATACAGTAAAGAAAAGATTGTTGTTGGCCTCACCTTCCTGACATTTTGCCTCTTATCTCCACCTCAGGGTATCTTGCTACCTCATGTAAGCTGGCTTGCCTTCCCTGTGATGGTAGACGGTCAGTCATCCTCATTTCCTATAGCACAACTTATTCCGATACATTCATATTCCACATCTTGTTCAACCATCCCCAAACTGATGGTAATTCCCCAAATTTCAATATTTTTCCACCACAAAAAAGAGCTGTTATAAATATTTTTGTATATGTAGGTCCTTTTTCTCTTGTTTATTATCTCTTTGAGATAAAGATCAGGTAGTATTATTGATGTATCAAAGAGTATGTAAAGTTTCATTCCCTTTTGGGCATACTTTTCAAATTTCTCTCCAGAATGTTTGGATCGGTTCACAACTCCACCAACAATGTATTAGGGTTCTGATTTTCTTACATCTTCTCCAGCATTTATAATTTTCCTGTTTTGCCATGTTCACCAATCTGATAGCCAATATGTGATGTGGTACCTCAGAATCATTTAAATTTGCATTTCTCTAATAAAAAAATTATTTAGAGCATTTATATGACTGCAAATAACTTTAATTTCTTCATCTGAAAATTGCCTCTTGATATTCTTTCACTATTTATCTATTGGGGAATGACTTTAGTCTTAAAATTTGACTCAGTTCTCTAAATATTTTAGAAATGAGGCCTTGATCAGAGACATTGACTGTAAAAAAAAAATGTGTCCCATCTTTCTACTTCCCTTCTAATCTTGCTTGCTTTGACTTTGGTTGTGCAAAAACTTAAAAAAAAATTAATATAATTAAAGTCATCCATCTTGCATTTCATAGTGTTCTCTATCTCTTGTAGCACCAAGAACCCTAGCATACCCAGGATGACTATTAGCAGAGGACCTGCATTTCTAAAAGAAAGAAATTCATAAAGGGATTAACCATGTTACTTTAATCAAACATATATCATGTATCTAGTTCAGGGGAGAAAAAGCCAGCACCCTGAAGTTCAGAGAAAATACTAACAGAAATTATAAGAAGAAAAAAAAATACAGAGAAACAGACCAACACAGAGAGCTTCCAGCTGTCTGACCAATAAAACCATACCTACTTAGTTACCTCAAAGAGAAGCACCACTATCTGGGTTTTCAAGGCCAGGGGACTCAATGGTTGCCCCGAGCCTCATATGGTCAAATCACATAGCTCTCATAAAGGAGCCCCAAAGTAAAAGCTCACATACAGAGAAGGTCCTCAAATTCACTTAAGCCTATCAAGAAGCAGGGAAGATCTTCAAATTCCTGTTGCTATTGCACTTGTTTGATCATAAATTCTTATATTCTCCATTATATGACAAATACACTCTTCCTTGCTTTCCTAATTTGGTTGTAGTATCATCTTTTTTTTTTCATTTTTCAATACCCTTTATTTAAAGGCTCTGTCAAATACTCCTCTTTTGATTAGTGTTTTAACTGAGGGAAGGGAATGTGGTGAGCAAAAGAAGCTCATTTGTCTGCAGAACTCTTTACATATTCATTCACTTCAATGAGATATTTGAAGCTGAAGGTTCTGTCACAGGAAAGGCGTTTTCCTTTGCATCTCCCTCACAAATCCTGATGATGATGTCTTTTGGGATCCACATGGCAAAGTTTCACTGGGCAGGAGCATCTTGTCTGGTATGGATTCAACTTTTCAGACAAATTCTGCAAAACTGCTTGAAGTAGACCTTGTTGGTACCCTGCACACACCACACATACGCACTTTCCCAGCGACTGTTGCAGTCTTTGCAGTGATACTAGCCATATTTCTGCTCTAAGAACTGGAAGCGCAGCCACCTCTTGTCCTGCCCAGGGCTCTGAGGCTGGGAGGCCTCGCCACCTCCTCCCCGGAGTCCTCGGGTTCCTCGACCGGCTTTCCAGCCTTCAGGCTGTCGGCCCGAAGGTGCTGCTCCTCTCAGCCAGCTCTCACTGCGTCCTGGGCCCCGCCGACCCCCGGCGCTCGGCTTCAGCGCACCCCCTACACCCTCCTCGTGCTCAAACCCCTGCTCGGGCAGCGCTGCCACCTCTGGCGCCTCCCTTGCTGGAAGCCGCGTCTCCTGGCCCGCGGTGCCTTCAGCCTCGGCCTTCTCCACCAGGGTGGCGAGGCGGCGCCAGGCCATGGATGAGTAGACGGCTGTGCCGGGAAGCGCGCGGGCCGTGGGGCCCCGGCCCCGGGGCTGCCCTGCTCGGGAGGTCGGGGCGGCGGCGGCGGAGACGCGGCTCTTGGCGGCGCGAGGCCTCCGGGCTCCCGGCCCCGGCGGACCAAGGTGCGGCGGCCGATCGCGCACTGCACCAAGGCGTCCTGGCGCGGGTGTTGGCCTTGCGGAGCCGCTGAACGAGGCCCGGGTTCACCTGCAACAGGATGGCCATGAGCTGCGCCCGCTGGTAGCTGTGGAAGTACCCGGCCGCCGTCAGCTGCCCGTTGCCCGACCCAGTATCATCCTTTATGTTTAAATCATGTACCCATTTCGACTTTATCTTGGCATATGGTGTAAGATGTTGAGATTGCCACAGTTAATTTTAATAGAATTTCTCTATCTCTTCTTACTGAGATTTGTTGATAAATATAGCAAAGTAGATGATAAACATGGGTGTCTTTTATATCTTGTCACTTCGCAAAAGTTGTTAACGATTTCAAGTAGTTTTTTTATTTGAGTCTGTCATTTTGTTAGTACACCATTACACATCCCCAAAGAAAGATAATTTTGTTTTCTCATTAGTCTAATTCCTTCAGTTTCTGCTTTTTTTCTTTAATTGCTAAAGTTAATATTTCTAGCACAATATTGATTAATAGTGGTTTTGATGGTCATCCTTATTTCATTTCTGATCTTATGGAGAAGATTTCTAGATTATTCCCATTGTATATAAGGCTTTCTGATGGTATTAGACAGATGCTACTTTTTATTTTAAGGAAAGCTCCACTTATTCCTACACTCTCCAATGTTTTTTTTTTTAAAAGGAATGGTTGTATTTTGTCAAAAACTTCTTTCTGCATCTATTAAGATAATTGTTTTGGTACATTAATGCTAAAAGTATTCCGAATATTAAACCAGCCCTGTGTTTCTGATATAAATGCTACATGGTCATAATGTTTTATTTTTGTGATAAATCAATGTAGTCTCTTTGCTAATATTTTATTTAATTTTTTGCTTCAATATCCATTAGGGAGATTGGCCTAAATTTTTCTTCCTCTGTTTTGGCTCTTCCTGGTTTAGGTTATCAGCAGTATGTTTGTGTCATAAAAATAACTTGATAGAACTCCATGAATTTTTTTTTCAAATTACTTAGTATTCAAATGATTATTATTTAATTGCTAGGTAGAATTCACTTTTAAATGAATTTGATGCATATTTCTAATGCCATATTCCAATACTTTCTTCTTAGTTCTGTCTTTTTGAAACACTTATTAATAATTTGAATGGAGACATGGTTGAAATAGGGCATCTAGGTGGTGCAAACTGACAGATCATAGGCCTGGAGTCAGAAAGACTGAGGTTCAAATCTAACCATAGACCCTTACTAATGGTGAAAAACTTGCAAGTTACTTAACCCTGTTTGCCTCAGTTTCCGTTTGTGTAAAATTTGCTATTAAAGGAAAAGCAAACAACTCCATTATCTTTCCCAAGACAACCTCAAAGGGTGTCACAAATAGTACAATATGACTGAATTGCAACCACAGCAATGTTTGAAATCAGTATGAAATGTTCAGGCCCAATGATTTGTAACATCTTGAGAACCTGAGGCCCTGTGATAAGAATTGGGAAGGAATGTGGCATATCAGTACAAAATATAGCCTAGTAGAGTGGGAAGAGAAAAGTACTAACAGACTAACCTTGGGAAAGTTACTTCACTCTGCGCCCCAGTCTCTACATCTGCAAAATTAAGAATTTTAACTAGATGGCCTGCAACACTCTTTCCAGCTCCAATTCTAGGATCATATAAAAGAAAATATACAGGGACTTTGTTGCCATAAGAGTTGATAATATTTTTACATATCAGAAGCACATTCTCTCTAAAGAGAGACTCAATTTAAATTGTAGTTTTCCAGTAGCAATGAATAAAAATGGTTGTAGCATTTGTAGGAAGGAATTTTTTTACTCAATGTAAATAAAAACCTAACATTAGAATGGTTCAAAACTGGAATGAAGTATCTTGGCAGGAAGTGAGTGATTTACAGGTGGATATAAGTGAGAGGACTCTGGGAGACCACATGTGGGGGATATTATAAGGAGAATTAATTCATGAAGTGAGGCTCCCACTTCCTTTGCTAAAATTCTATGATTTGAAAGTATTCCCTAGTCTTAAAAAATTCTCAAAGCAGAGAGAACCTCGACATCAGTAAGACTTGGCTATCACTTCTCTCATAGAATCCATTTCTTTATCTGAGAAATGGAAGATAATACCTTTAGTACCTACTTCAAAAGGTTGACATAAAATTTGAATAAATTAATTGAAAGATCATGGAATTTCAAAGTAAAAAGGGAATTCAGTATTTATAAAATAAAAACAGTTTCTGAAAAAGCAAACCATCTACAACATGCTTGAAAAGTGATCATTGAAGCTTTACTGGAACTACAATGCTGCGGAACCCCAAACTTAGCTTGTTTTACTTTTCGTATAACTGTAAGCTTTTCTTATATGAAATCTAAATTTGTCTTTCTGAAAAATTGTGCCCACTGTTCCCAGTTTGGCGTCTTGGGATAAAAAGACTGAATGTAAATGATATCTATTCAAGAACTCGAAGACTTTCTTCCAGCTTATCATGTCCAATTATCTGATTTGCTTCTCATCATTTATGTGAAAGACTTTCCTAACAATGCAATACAAAGGTCAGATTTTACTTTTGGTTCTGCTTTACTGCCGTAGCCTTGAAGAATCCCAGGTAACTCTGAAGCAACACGGAAGGGTCAAAGCCAGTATTGCATAGAGGTATAGGAACATCAGTTTGGTCACATAGCATTCTCTTTCTCTTTCTCCTTGGAAAACATCTTGTTTTAGTGGTTGGATTTTCTCTTCCTCAAACTATCTTATGAACAGAAGCCGCGCTGGTAGGTTTTACACCATTTCATCCAAATTCCTGAAAATCACAGGAGACAACGTCGGCTTCAGCTGGCTGGGGCTTGTTTAGCGCTTTTTAATGCGTCAATTTTCCATTCTCTTGTTCAACTGAAAGTCTCCACATACCGAGCGTCTATTTTGGATGCCAAAGCACGTGTTACCGGGGATGGACTTGTTTTCTCCTTTTCCCTTTGTAGAAGTGGTTCTAAAATGTTAAATTAAAATCAAGATATAAGCACCATGTTACATAAAGCCTTCACACTGTCTAATACATTACGCTCGATGATTTTTTTCCCAAAATTATTCATTAATAAGCAATGAACCTAAATGGAAATGAATCAAATGCTTGCACCATTGGTGTCAAAAAGAGTTCATAAAAAATAATATGTGTTTATACTTCATGGAGCGGCGTTCTTTTCTTTTTAATCACACTTTTTTTGAAAATAACATTTTGAGGTGTGTGTATGAGCTTATGGGTGTGTATGCATGTATATGTATATGTGTGTGTATATACACACACACATATATATACATATATATGTGTGTATATACATACACATACATATATACATACACATACACATATATACACACGCACATTTATATACACATATATTTCTATATGTGTGTATACATATATGTGTATATACATGAATACACACATTTCTTAACATATTATTATGAATATACTTGATACCTGCACCTTTACAATGAAATGATTCTGAGGACAAAGGCTTACTTTTTGTCATGGTATCTTCAGCACTCAGAACAATGCCAACATATTGTAAATGCTTAATAAATATCTCATTTGATTGATCCATTAATTAAGGTAATGATATACTACTACAACAGTACTCCAGTATACTCCAGTGTACTAATGTACTACTACAACAGTACTCCAGTATACTCCAGTGTACTAATGTACTACTACAACAGTACTCCAGTATACTTCAGTGTACTAATGCACTACTACAACAGCACTCCAGTATACTCCAGTATACTAATGTACTACTACAACAGTACTCCAGTATACTCTAGTATACTAATGTACTACTACAACAGTACTCCAGT
>CM053593.1:3572103-3591214 GCA_028646575.1 Pseudocheirus occidentalis | reverse complement strand
GTCAAAATGAAGAAAAGGCTTCCCCTTGGATGAAACTGATGTTTACAGAGGACAAGGACCTTGGAGCTGTTCATCCCTGAGGACTGGAGGAGAACCTGTAAGCTTTCAGCTCCTGAATCTAGGTGATTTTCTGGCAGATTCAGGAGGGAGCTGGGACCAGGGAAAGGGATCCAGGGAATCAGAGAGACCACCCAGAGTCAAAGTGAAGAAAAGGCCTCCCCTTGGACTAAACTGAGGTTTGTTGGAAATCAAGGGGTGGAAGGATTTTGTGATTGTCTAGGAACTTTATTTGGAAACTAAAGTTAATGGTTACCCCAGGAGTGGAAGATCAGTATATTGTGAATTGTTGATTTAATCAACTCCCTTATAGGTAAACTAGGTCATTCCTTTGTTAAGTGATTGATTGGATCTCTGATTTGATTGAGTGAATCTTTAAGTGTTAAGCTGGTTTCTCTAAACCTCTAAACAGAAAGGAACAAAGAGTGAGGGAGAGGGAGAGGTGGAGAGAGAAAGAGACAGAAAGACAGAGAGACAGAGACAGAGAGAGACAGGGAGAGACATTCTGTACTACTCCTGAAGGCTCTTCTGCTGGCACATGTTTGCCTCATCAGGGTCCAAGTAGAGAGTAGTTACTTGCAAGTTTCCATCTAGGCAAATTCTTTTTCAACTCAAAGGACTCCATTACTCAATAACTTGCTCTCAGATTCCATGTGTTCCTAGCAAACAGTAATTTTCCTCAAATATTTTAATTGTTATTCATTTTGTGCCAATGGAAATCATTGATAAAGCTTTTCTTTTAACTTTTTTTTCTTCACAACAATAAAATAATTTTATGATCAGGCTGTGATATGATTAATACACAATGACAAGCAGTTCAAAAGTAGGTTCCTCACCTTTGGTTTTCATTGACAGAAGGTGAGGAAGGGACATATGGATGAAGGTGAAAGAAACAGTAGGAAAAGTTCAGGTTGATATTAATATTAACTAAAATGAATGCAGATTAAAATGATGCAGATTAGATAATTAAGATGAAAATGATGATGTCTATGAGGACCATGATGAGTATGGGGAAGAAGAGTATGTTAGATGTAATGGAGAACCATTGTTCAAAACAGAATCCCTGGACTCAAGATGTCTCTTTCATCATACTATATTACCCTGGACATATCACTTAATCTCTCACTGTTTTAGGTCAGGAGCTGGTAAACTATTGCCTGTTGACCAAATGTAAAGCCAAGCACAAGCAGCTTTCCAGAATAATGCTGCTGTAAAGAGCTTTTCAAGGTTATGATTACACAGTATAGTGAATGCTCTATTTATTCAATAACAAATTAGAGCAATGAATTCACAGTAAATCAAGGTACAGCATTCACAACAATTTATTACAGAAAATGATCACATAGTTTTCACAATAGTGGTCATAAAGTTTTCAAAAAAGTATAGTCATTTAGTCTATCAATCAGCACAATCATTCAATAATCCTTAATGAGGCTTGCCTCCTTAAGGGTTACAAAATACAATAGCCAAAGTTCTCCACTCATGGGCCACACTAAATTACACATCATTCACCATTCAGTCATCAGAAAATACACAAGCCCTTCACCCCTAGGTCACTAGCAAATTATAATTTCTGTGTCAGTACACTGTATCCAAGTAATGTCTTCTTTCATCTTGACTCAGGGTGATCTCTAAGATTCCCAGAACCCCCTTACATGGTCCCAGATCCTATCTGTATTCACCAAATTGCCACCTTGGTTTAAAGGCCAACAGCTCCTAAGTCCTTGTCCATCTTTCCATGCACTTCCTGTTCTACACTTAAGCTCACAGTGTCCAGTCCACCTTAAATTTTTCATAGTCTCTCTTCATGGGGATGTTAAGGCTTAACAAAGCCACAGACAGATTCATACAAGATATTAGCATTACAGTCATGCTTCCTCAGTCTGCAGAAGCTCCAGCTGGTCCTTAGACATCTTTGGAACCTCCCAGAAACTCTGGCTGGTCTTTGGATGCAGCAGCTCCTCAGCAGAAACTCCAGCTGGTTCCCAGAATCAAAATCCCTTCACTCAGATTTCATCAAAATTCACTCCAGCATTGAGGGGAGGAGTAGGGGAGGATGCTTTCCCCTTCAGCCTCCCCAGCAGCAGCAACTTCTGCCTCCATGAATCTGGCTCCAAGAAGAGCTGTCTGATCCAGCAGATAATTCTCATATACACACAGCATTAGCTCCTTCTGTTTCAGCCAACCCCTTCCTGTTACTTCAGCAACGGGGGTTCTTACCTTCTGTTTCTTTAAGAGAGGCTTGATTAACTACTAAGTGTTAAGTACCTCTGAGCTTAGCAGTACAAAAGGATCTTTAAATTTCATTACCATTACACCAAATAAAAATGTAAAAATCCAGCCTTACCTCAGGAGTATTTAAAATGTTTTGAGAGCGTATTTGATACATGATCCAGTTTTCTGACTCATACCTAGAGAGGTCTTTAAGAATATGTGACTGAGTAGATGCAGGTCTATATTGGTAGAGAGTTCTTTCATCTGGAGTTCCATATGAGGAAAAAACAACAGATCTTTACTACTACTTATACTACTACTACTACTACTACAGTTATTGCTACTAATACTAAAACAACTTTTATAGACAGTTTAAAATATTTTTTATTTCTTCATTTTTTTGCTTTTTGGAGGGCAATTGGGGGTTAAGTGACTTGCCCAAAGTCACATGGCTAGTAACTGTGTCAAGTGTCTGAGGCCAGATTTGATCTAAGGTCCTCCTGAGTGCACCACCTAGCCGCCCCACATTTTTTTAAAATTTATAAAATTTTTTTGGACTTTGGTTATATAATTTTATTTTCTTACTAGAAAGAATAAAAACCAGAGATCCATAAAGAATTTTCCTCTCGATCACAAAGATCACATGCACAACATAGGATTCATTTTTCAGATCACATTTTAAGGAGGATGTTAAGTTAGAAAGTATTTCAAAGAGGACAATTGGAGTGAACAACAATTTTAGATTCATTTCATGCAAGCATTCTAGAGATGTGAGAATTCCTCAGGGTAAGAAATACTTTGGATATGGTTTCCTTTTGTGACTGTAATGGTATGTGTGTGTGTATGTGTGTGTGCATGTGTGCATGCATGCTTCTAATTTTCAAATTCTCTCCTTCTGTGACTGAAGTTTCAAACTCCAACTCAATTTAATCCTGTGCTCTCCTTCAGCATTATGGTCTATAATGGTAAATATCAAAAGGGAGATTCAAACCCAGATGAATATTACACAAACCCAGGGTCATCTCATAGTATATAAAGAGATGTAAAAAACCATTTGTCAAGTGCATAGTTTATGTCAAGGTTGGGGGTAGGTGCTGCAAAGGATTAAAAAAAGAATGTATCAGAGCACACAGTCCTTCTAAATGGAGATTCCATCTTTTTTTAAATCTTTGTTCCAATAGTACTTACCAAAGCCTCTTCCACATAGTGGGTCCTTAATAAATGTTGACAGGTAGATTGATCATTATGAAATGTGGTCTTTGTCTTAGAGGACTTGGTAATTTTCATCCTCCTTTCAAATCCCTTTCCTTAAACATCTCAATTCAAAGATATTAGTTGCTCAGAGAATCATGCAATCTAGAGCTAGAAAGGAAGATTACAGTTAATAGGCTTATATAATGTGAGAGTTGGACGAGACCTAAGAGCTCCCCCCAGTCCAACCTCCCAATTTTAGTAATGAATTTGTATCAGTGAATCCATTTTAACATTTATACTTTTAACCTCCTTCAGGAAATTGAGCCCCAGAGATATCAAGCAACTTATCCAGATTTGCACAGCTAATTAATGATATAAAGACCACATACTTAAAAGTTATGTCAGTTAAAAGTTCATTCCATTTCGTCTCATTTTTTTACCCAAAAATATGCTTTAATATATAAGTTGTTACTTTATATCAGAGGTTCTTAATTATGTGTGTGTGTGTATGTGGGTGTTTGTGATATATACTTTCAGCAGTTAGGTGAGGTCTAACAACATCTCAAAAAGGTTTTCAAATGAATACCATAAAATTCATAGGATAACAGAGGAAATCAATTACTCTGAAATACAGTTTTGAAAATTTTAGAAATACCAAGCTCAAGGACACTGATGATACCAAAAACTGGATCCCCTAGCAGGCAGTGTTTTCCAGATATAGAACCTCTTCTTTAAATCAAATGCTTGCTCAGGAAAATCACATTAATGTGGAATAGTGGCCCACCTGAAGCCAAAATGTGAAATCAATGAAATTTGTCTGATTTTTTCCAATAATGCTTTTCTGGATTTTTCACTCCTTTCCTCCAACTGCCCATTTCTCTCAAGCACCCTACCCCAAAATCAAATGTGCTCTCAAGAAAGGAACTGATTGGCCCATTCACGTGAAGATATGGACAGCTTATATTTACCCCCATGTGAATTCACATTTTAGCAAGCAATAAAGCCTTAAGCAAATTGGTTGTGAATGGATGATAACAATGTAGTTAACAGGAATAAGTCAACAGAATGATTCGGTAAATCAGATATTCCATAATTACCCCCAAATCTGGCCTCCATAAAATCACACCATGATAATGATGCCCTGTGCAGTATTCTAAGAACCTGACTTTGTGTGCATGTTACTCAAATGGAACATCACTGAGTGGTTTCTTGAAGTAATCTCAAGTAATGAAGTAATTAACTAATGAAACCTCTTTTCATATAAATTACATTTCAGCAAGTAAAATAATCCTCCCAAATATTTTCTAAATTACATATGTGGTTCTCCTTCTGTATCACATTACAAAATGGAGGAGAGTGTGGCCCAAAGGCTAAAGCAGTAAAATATGATCTCTGATCCCATGATACAGTGGAAAGAACATGGACTTGGGAGCCATGAGACTAGGATTTGAATCCTGGCCCCATTAATTATGAATTTTGTGATATTCAAAGAGGTACTCCCTCTTTAAATGTTTCACTTTCTTCATCTTATTTCATCATTTTAAAAAATTATTTCTAACACTATATGGGGGGGATGTGTCAAGAGGCTAGCCAATCTTTAATTATCTTTCCCATTTTATGATTGTATGAGTTCTTTCCAAACTGAAAATACTTCTGGTACAGGTGTGTTTAATGCAGTGTATATCTAATGTTGATGCATGCAGCTTAACTGCCGAAATGTGGAAAGGCTGAACATCAGAAGGTTGTTCAATTAGACAGATGATAATTCATTCCATTGCAACTCTTGAAGGTCATGCACAAGGTTGCTACCTGGATCAGTGGATAGACCGGTGGATCTCAGGTCAAGAAGTCAAGAAATGAAATCAAATCCAACCTCAGACCCTTTCTAGACATGTGACTTTGGGAAAGTTGCTTGATTTCTACCTAAGTTTCCTGAATTGTATATGGGATAATAATAGCATTTACCTTTTAGGGCTGTTGTAAGGAATGAATGAAATAACTTATAAAGCATTTAGCATTGTACCTGGCACATAGTAGGAATGATATAAATGTTTATTTCCTTTCCCCTTTCTCACTTACAGACATTGTAAAGGGTTAATCTTTGCATTAGCTGAGAAGGATGGAATTTGGCATACCTGAAGTGATTAAGAATACATCACAGCTTGCTATTTCAAGGACCATAGCCAAGTGGAGAAGCAATGCAAGTGCAGAAACATTGGTTTAGATACCACTACATATAATTGAATGACACAGGAGAAGTCTGCCAGCTTATTTTCAGCTAAGAAATGGTAGCAATACCTCCACTGCCTAACTAGGGGTTTTCCCAAGATTCTGACTTAGGCCATCTTTTCTCTATACACCACAAATTGGAGAACTCATCAGATATCATTCGTTCAGTGATCATTTATATGCCAGTTACCCTCATATCTCTCTAGTTAGTCTTTGTCCTCTCTGGAAGTCTAAATTCACATCACCAATTCAAAATTAGAAAAATCTAATTGGATGAATTATAGCCATCTTAAGCACATGTCTAAAATAGAATTATTTTCTTTTCTAATTCAAAAACAAACACCTCAGTTCCTGACTTATCTATTTTTCTCAAAGATATTACTCCTAAATTACCCAGTCTCACTACCCCCAATTAATCGTCAACTTTTTCCTTTCCTTCACACCTCATATTCACTTATTTACCAATATTGTCTATTATGCCACAACCCCACAACTCCTCTTAAAGGGGTCTCCCCATTTTTCCATACACATCAACAACTATCATTCAAGAATTCATCATCTCCCATTTGGAATATTGTAAGTCTCTTCATTGGTCTTCATGACTCATGTTCCCCACATTTCCAAATGTTCATACAGCTTCTGAAGTGGTGTTGTGAGTTCTGACCATGGTGATCTCTTATGAAATTCCAGTGGCTGCCTGTTACTTGTAGCATAAACTATGAACCCCTTCCAGTGTACTTTCCACCAATCTGTCAAGGTTTATTCCATAGTAGTATCTCTTCTGCCTACCCAGGTCCAGTCTCTTAAAATTTATCCATTGAACATTCACCTAGATCAAGAATATGGCTCCTCACCTCTGCCTCTACTTCTGCAAAACCCAAGTTTCCTTCAAAGTTCAACTTCAGTGATCACTTCTTATGCAGACAAGTTACTGATGTCCCCAGCTTCTAGGGCTTGTGTCCAACTACTGACTTTCACATTAGGGATCACACAGTCACACACACACACACACACACACACACACACACATGTCCTTGATTGGAGGGGTTTTTTTTCTTCATTTGCCCTGTTGATTTCCCTGATTCCTAGTGTGCATTCTAGCATTACTTGATAAATGTGTGTTAATTGACTGCTTCTGCCTCACTAACAGGAGATGTTTGTGGTCATGGGCTATCTCTCTAATGATATAAATCCCAGACCTACTTGGCAGTATATGTGATATTTGAGACTGACTGTGGTCGAAAAGTTATTCCTCAAAGGCTAAAATGGTGGCAATTCCATCAAATTCATCAAGGTACAAGATGGAGAAGACTGGCTAGAGCTTCATATACAATAGAAAAGTTTCCCCAAACTCAGATGAATCTATGATTTTCATATGGGAAGTATGTTATTTCTGAAGATAGATAAGTAGACAAAAGGATAGACAGATGATGAGTATAAATAAAGATGAGCACAGAGATGCATGGTAAAAGGAAGAAAAAAGAGACAAGAAAGAGAAACATAGAGAAACAAGAAATGGTCAAAATAAATATTCATTCTCAAGGAATGTTGGAGTAGATCTCAAATGAACTGAGCATTTTTTCCACATTCCTTGAGAGTTTGAATTGCATAATAACTAGACTATTGATCCTGGAGACAGGACTCTTTAGATGGCATTCCATGACTGACACTACATGACTGGACAGACAAATCTTTTAAATGACCTGAATTGCCTTTATAATAAAATGAGAAGAGAAATTGAGTACCTACTGCATAGGCTTGTTCTAAAGTCTCCCATGTGATTGCAAATTATTTTGGACAATTTCAGGAACTGTGTAGGGCTCTAATATATGCTATCTTTTAAGAAGTGTTTTCTTGATTACTGTGTTTTCAGATCAGAGTTGGGATTTCTTTTTGAAATAACACTGACTCCCTGTCAAAAATTCAAGCCTCTCCAATAATAAAACTAGCCAGACAAAAACTACTTCTCCACCAATCATATCAATAAAACAAACAACATTTAGCTCCTTTAGTCCTCATAATTCTTTTTTCTTCCCATGAAAAAGGAGGTAGAGCTGACCCACGCTTAAATTTCCTACATGTTCCACCTTGATTGATTATATGAAAATCAATTGAAGAATTCAGTGTATTTGGTGCACCTACTTAGGTCTATTAGTTTATTTCTTGAGTTCCAAAGGCCTCCAGTGGTCATCTGACCCAACTTTACAATTTTCAAATTTAGGAAACTGTGGCTCAGGTAAAATTGGACAAGGTTCACAGATGCTGGGCATTCAAAGAAGGGTTTGAGCATGGGTTCTTAGTCTCTGGAGCTAAGAGCTCTTGCCACAGAGACACTGTCAGAATCTGATATGGTTACATCAGAGAGAAGCAATGAATTGGAAAGTGATATTGTTAAGATCTTTCTAGGATCTTAGAGATGACATAGTCCCACCTCTTTATTTTACAGGTGAGGAACTGAGGCCAAAGTAATGAGCAGCATATCCAAAATGCAAACCCATCTACTTGCATCCCATTTCAGTTTTTCCCCTTACTTCATAGTTAAGAGGCAACACTATGGAAGCCAAATTACACCAATTGAATAGAATTTTCACAGATGTTTTGACTTCCTAATACACTTGGCAGGGCCACATAAATGGATTAAAGGCAGTGATGGAAAATAAATTTAATGGAAGTGCCATGTGTCTTCTCTCAACTGGAAGAGAAAGTCAAAATTGACCACGGAACTGAAGGCTGAGTTCAGGAGAGATTTTTTTTTTCATTTTTCTTTTTGGTTGTTTTTGTTTTGAGTTAAGGATTATTTGCCTCAACAATATCACTAAGGATTTTTCTACATGATGCCAATACACCAAATCAACTGAGTCAAAAATCTATTCAATCACAGAGGTATTGTGTCTACACAGTGCCAAATAACCAATTTTCTAGTATTTGAATAAGGCTATTGGCTTTAATCTGGACTGAAATCTCTGGTCAACTTGCCTCATGCATCAACCTCTCTTCCAAAGTGATTAAAATCAGTCATAGGCAAGCTGACAACTCAAATCTCAATTTGCAGTTCAGTTTTGGCTTGAATCAGTTTAGACCCGCAGACTTATTGTTGAGTAACTGCCACTCCTGACTAGTCTCCCTTCATCATTTCTTCCCTTCAGAATACTGACATTAATTCTCTTTAATCACCACTTTTGATATTCGGTTCTTTTGATCAGAAGCTTGTAATGGTTCATTATTTGATGCTATATGAAAATGTATTAGGGTGGGGAACCTGCGGCATTGAGGCCACATGTGGCCCTTTGACTCTCCATTTGTTCTGTGAAGTTTGGATTCAGTCATATCAGATGTATTATGACCTTGAAGTCACAGATTCCCCACCCTGGACTCCTCTAGCAGCTACTTGAAATATTCCATATTCTGACATCCTCATGAAATGCAAGGCAGTGGAAACAGTACTGGACCAAGAGTCAGATGATGAGATTCAGAGCCTTGTTCTGCCACTCACGAGCTGGGCATGTTTTTACGATAGCTGTTCCCATGCCTTGCCTTGAATGCACTCCCTCCTTATTTCTGTTTTATTCCATAACTCTCTTCCTTACAGACTCATGGAGAGGATGCCTTTTTTATTGAAGCCTTTTGCGATGCCCCCAGAGGCAGGAACCCAAACTCTTAAACTTGCTTCTGTGTAAAATCTTTGGTTTTGTTTGTACTTTAGGCTATTCATATTTATTCTATACACACTTCAATATATTCCCTGTTAGTGTTCCAGCTTCTTCCAAGTAGTGATTGTTTTATTCAGTATGTTTGGGATAAAAAATAAGCCTCATCCTTAATTTAATAAAAAAAAATGCAGAGATCTCTTAGGATAAGAACAGGAGTTAATTCTCTTCCCCCGGGGAGAAGAGGGTCATCTTATCTTCCCCATAATTCATCATGGAGGAGAGGCCTGTTACAAAAGAGAAGTGCAAGAATTTGTACCCTAATATAGTTAATCCCCCTTTCTGACTGTCTCCTCTCTTGTTGGCTGAGAGGCAGACTTATGTCTCAAGACTAATGGGAAGTCACAGGGAAGCCCACCACTATCTCTCAGTGCCTGAGAAATTGGTTTACAAAGAACAAGGATGCTGACTGATAGCAAGGAAAGTGGGGGAGGGGTCCAAATGCAAGGGAGAAAGAGTGAGTCTGGGCGGTCCCTGACTCCCACTGGCCAGAAGGAGGGGCCCACAGAGGTGGGAAAGCAGACAAAAGAAAGAAAGTGAGGGTGGAACGATTCTTGAAGAGGCATGATGCTGATTCACAGTAGCAATGGAATAGGAAGAGGGAAGTTAACAATCTCAAACTTCCTGAGAAGTTATCACTCTCCCCATACAACTATCTTTGTATTTTGGTCAGCTAGCATAGTACTTGACATATAGAAGGAAATCTAATCATGAAAATATATATTGCATCACATATATCACTGTGTATCATACATAAAAGTATAATAATGATAACAAATTTTAATTGTTAGACTCTTTATTGACTGACTGCCTAAGGCAACATTTTGTAGTGGAACTTCTCATATGAAGTGACTTAGAGTTTTAAGGTTTTCCAAAACAGTTTATATGCATGTATCTTGGTGTGGGCATCCTGACTAAAGCATCACATTAGTAATACAGGGCAGATAGAAATGATAAAAATGAGACTCAGAGAGGTTTAGCAGCATGTCCAGTTTTAAGTCACTGGGAAGTGGAAAGGGTGGAATTTGAAATTAGGTCTTGATGTGCTGTCTTGTGTTGGATTCTCTATGAACATATTTTTGTGGTTTCTCATATCCCCACTAGATTGTGAGTCCCTTGAGGGAAGGGATTGTCTTTTGATTCTTTTTCTATCCCCATCACTTAGCACAGTTCCTGGCAAAGACTAGATGCTTCATAAATGTTTCCTGACTGACTGACTCACTTACTGACTGTGCCATACTGTTTCTTGACTGATATATTCAATTTGGAATAAAATCTTTGTCAAAACCAGCCCCTGACACTTAATACGTCATCGCCTTCATTAAGTTACTTCAACTCTAGAAGATTTGGTTTCCCCATATTTAGAATTAGGGAGTTGAATTAGATTTTATGTAAAGTAGATTCTATCTTTCACAGTAGCTAGCACTGTAGCACAATGCATTTGTGAATTTAGTCAGGACCTTTAATCACTTTGAGCATCAGTCTTTCATCTATAAAAAGGGAATGAGGATGTCTCAGTGTTGTGATGAGGAAATCACTTGGTAAGACTTGGATTCCATTTGAATTGTTTATTTTATTACCTATCTGCCTTGATTTCTCACCAAGTCAACTCAAAGAACCTTCATTAGATCGAGTCTAATTGGTTTTCAGTACAATTTGTGATTCCTCAATATTTCCCCTATTTTTTGGTCCTCCTCAGAAAAGTTACTGCCCTTTCAATTCTTCTTCAAATGCTATTGATCCTTTTTGGTCCAGTTAAAGCTCTTGCCCATCCAAAGCACTGCTGCTGCTGATTCCCTGTTCTTCCTGTTTTATATAATGCCAGCAATTTTGTCTTATGGCACATATACTTTTGATTTTATTAAGCTTAAGAAGAACCCTATAACACAGTTTGGTCTGAGACTTCTGGTGTTCCTGTCTATGCTTCAGGCCATGGATTACTCATAATGCACTTCCTGGACCTTGACTACACATTGCCTTGTCAAGCTTAGAGAAATATTTTTAGGATATTCACTATCAAACCAAAGAAATAAAAAATGGGTAATTCACTTACACTCATGATTTATTAAAGAAGCCTCTCTGTCCAGCTGGTATAGACAGAATCCATGCAAGCTTCAAGTTAACAGTATCTTTTGTTGTTGTTTCATAATTCAGCCACATCAGTCCCATCTGAGTCTTCCTGACCCCATTTGGGCTTTTCCTGTCAAAGATACCTGAGGATTTTCCATTTCCTTCTCCAACTCATTTTATAAAGGAGGAACTGAGACAAACAGGGTCACATTATTTGCCCTGTTTCAGACAGCTAGTAAATTTCTGAGGCCGAGTTTGAACTAAGGAAGATGAGTCTTCTTGACACCAGATCCAGCATTCTGCTCATTATTATGCCACCTAGCTTCCCCGAATTGTGTCTACTGGCTTACTAGTAAAAGTAAACTAAGCAGTGGCACTCATGAAACTGTCTCTCTTTCAGTTATAACACAGATTTTTTTTGAAAGGAAAGCATTCTTTCCTCCTCTCTGCGTCTTTGAGTCCCAAATTTCATCAATATTCTTCTCTGGTTCTACTTTTGAGAAGAAAAAGTTCCTGGATCCAACTTAATAAAAATAGCACTTTTTTTGTTTTCATTTTTACTACTCTATGAGATAGGAACCATTATTCTACTCATTTTACACTTGAGGAAACTGAGGCACATAGACATAAAGTTATATGTTTCAGTCTTCTTTTTCAAATAAACAGGTGTTTTTCCCCCTTGGGTGCTTGTCACCAGTAAAATGCAAGCTCCCAAAGGGAGGGACTATTTCATGTCATTCTTAATGAACTTTGTTAACTTGAATTTCTCTTGGCTTCTGGTTGTAGGAATAATGTTATCTATACTAAGATCTATTTTTATTTGCTGTAGCCCTAAGGTGTCATAAACTTATATCCTATAAATCTTAGTAGAAACAAGCTGTATGAAATTATAACATTTAATATCTCATGTTCATGCAGCTCTTTTTAATTCCCCAAATGTTTCTTATATTGCACCCTCTATGAGATGACTCTCACCACACAACTGGCACTTGAAAGGTGGGATCCCAGAGGAGTTACTACACTAAGATTGAAGGTTCTTGCCACATCTACCTTTATTAATTTATTTATTTACTTGTTTACATCACTTATTTCCAAGAGATTTTGAGTTACAATTTTTCTCCCCATTTTTCCCCTATCTACCACCTTGTATCAGCAAGCACCCTAGTATACCCAGGTTGGCTGCTAGAACAGGTTCTTATATCTGCTATTCTAAAGGTAAGCAACTCAAAATGGGTTAACAGTCTCTCTTTAATCAGTCAAACACATATCATTTACCTAGTTCTGGGGAAAAAGTCAGCACCCTGAACTTCAGAGATTACATACAGAAGTTACAAGCACAAGTTACAAGCAGACCAAGAAACAGATCAGCAGACAGGCTTCCAACCATCTGACCATCACATCCATACCTAGCTAGTCACCAGAGAGGGAAGCATCAACATCTGGGATTTTCAAAGCCGGGGGGCTCAACAGCTTCCCAGAGTCTCATCTGGCCAAATCACACAACTCTTTTCAAAGTGATCCCCAAAGCAAAACCTCACATCAGGGCACATTTATAGCCTCCTCCTGGGTCAAAGAATGTCACAGACCTCTTGATCCACTGCCCAATTACAAAGCAACAAGGTGTGGGCATTCCTGAAGAACAAGCCTCCCACCACAATCTCAACATGTCGACATTCAGCCTATCAGGGGGCAGGGTATACTTTCAAATCATGGAAGATTGTCAGAATCTTCAGATTCGCATAACATTCAGCTCCAAGGTCTTTCATGCCCTTTACACAGGCAACTTAAATATGAATTAGCATTAACATCTCTTAAGTACAATATAATCCCCACAAAATAGAGATGTCACATTTGCAAGATACATAACATAGCAACTCTTTCCCAGCAATCCAAAAAAAAGTCCAAATAAAGTTCTCATGGGGGCAGAGGGTATCCTTCCCCCCACACTGCCCTTACAGGATTCCTCCTGGCACTTTCATGAGCCAACTCTAATTATACAAGTTCAAGTCTTAACACTGCTCCAGCCCTTGCCTCCAAGTCTTGAGGTGTGACTGGACAACAAAACAAAAAGGGTGGGGTCCTTGGGGTCCATAGCACTTCACCCCATCCACCATAGACAGAACTCCATCCTCCCCCAGGGTCCCAAACTGTGGGACACAGCAGGAAAACACATTCAGTACTCCTGCTTTGGTGCACAGTCCTTATCTGAATTCCAAACTCCTGGCTTCCTCTTCCTCCTGCAGGACCCAGCCACTCCTGGCTTCTGTTCCATTCCTGCTCTCACCTCAGCAAAGTCAGCGTTCTGGTTCTATGCATTCTGGTTCTCAGCATTGCCTTCTGGTTCTATGGCTCCAGAAATAAACAATTATCTCAGATGCCATATTTTCCTTTTTGTCCACAGATCCACACCCCAAAACAGCCATCCCACCATATAGCCCATCTCCAAATCTGCTCTCTCCTATGTCTGCCCCCATTGCAACTCTGACTTTCTGGTAAAGCAAGATTGGTCTTCTTACACCAATGCCTGCATATCTTAATTCCAAATTGCATGTAGATAATAATAATAATAATAATAATAATATATACACATATATACTTTTAACATTTGATTATAGAATTTTAAATTCTAGATACTTTCCCTTCCTCTCTCATCATCCACCCCAATTGAAAAGAAAAACAATTCAATACAGGCTGTACATGTGTAATTACACAGAATATCTCCATACTGGACATATTGTGAGAAACTGATTATATGTCCCTACTTCCTATCCTGCCCCCCTTGTTCCATTCTCTACCGTGTCCCTTTACAGAAGTGTGTACTCCCAGAAACCCTCCCCTAACCCTGTTCTCCCCTCTGTCATTGCACCTCTCACTCCCATCACCCTTACTCTCCTGTGTGGCAAGATAACCAGTTTAGAATTTATGTCATTCATTCCCTAAGCCTAATTCAATGAGAGTAAGGTTAACCCTTTCCTTTTTGCCTTCCTGTTCTTCACCTCCATTGTAACAATTATCCCTAGTCTCTTCTATATGAGATGATTAACTCCATTCTGTCTTTCCTAGTCTGTTCTCATTCTCATCCTCTCCCACCTCATAATTTCACCTTTTAAAGTAGAATCTCTTCCTATACAATTTATCCTGTTCCCTCTATGTAAACATATATACACATACTCAGATATGTATTTATGCAAATATATAAACCCTACTACATAGACATATGTGTAGTTATACATTTATATACATGTGTATTCCCTTCACCTATCCTCATACTGAGAAAAGTTTCATAAGTAACAATCATCATTTTTCCATGTTGGCATGTAAATAGTTCAACTTTTATAAGTTCCTTATTATTTCATTTCCAGGTTTACCTCCTCATGCCCCTTGTACTTGAGTGTCAAATTTTCTTTTCAGTTCTGTTTTTTTAGCAAGAAAACTGGAAAGTCCTCTACCTCTTTGACAGACCAAATTTTTCCCCTGGAACATTATGCTCAATTTTTCTGGGTAGGTGATTCTTGGTTTTAATCTTAGCTTCCTTGATCTCCAGAATATCAAATTCCAGGCACTTCAGTCCCTCAATGTAGAAACTGCCAGATCCTGGGTTATCCTAATTGTGTTTCCACACTATTCAAATTGTTTCTTCTTGGCAGCTTGAAATATCTTCTCCTTGAGCTTAGGCTTCCAGAACCTGCCTGTAACATTCCCAGGAGTTTTTTTTTTGGGGGGGGGACTTTTTCAAGAGGTGATTGATGAATTATTTCAAATTCTATTTTCCCTTTGGTTCTAAAATATCTGAGCAATTTTCCTTGAGATTTTCTTGAAGGATGCTTTCTAAGTTCTTTTTTGGATCATGGCTGTCTTGAAGTCCAATAATCTTTACGTTGTCTCTCCTGGATCTATTTTCCAGGTCACTGGTTTTTTCAAGGAGATATTTCACATTGCCTTCTATTTTTTTCGTTTGTTTGGATCTGTTTAATAGTATGTTGATTTATCATAAAGTCATTTGTTTCCATTTGCTCCCCTCTAATTCTAAAGAAATTATTCTCTTCAGAATGCTTTTGAGATTATTTTTCCAACTGGCAAATTTGACTTGACTTTTTAAGGCATTTTTGTCCTCATTGGCTTTTTGCGCCTCATTTGCCATTTGAGTTAAGCTATTTTTAAGGTGTTATTTTCTTCAGTCATGTTGTTGACCCTCTTTTCATGATTTTCTTGCTTCCTTCTCATTTCTCTTCCCCAATTTTTCCTCCACTTCTCTCACTTGGCTTTCAAAATCTTTCTTAAGCTCATCTATGGCTTGTAAGTAGTCTGCATATTTCTTGGAAGTATTTGGTGTAGGAGTTCTGACTCTGTTTTCTTCCTACTCTTCCATGCTTTGATCTTTTTTGTCCCTAAAAAAGGATTCTAGAATTTGATTGATGTTCTTACTTTTTTTCCCTTGCTTGCTCATGTTACCAGTGAATTACTTGACTCTTTAGCTCTGTGGAACTCTGCTTCCAGAGGGGAAATCTCTATCCCAAATTGCTGGGGTTTTTGCTGCTGCCAGAGCTGTGAGGAGGCTTCTGCAGCCATCTCCAGCTTTGGTTTACTGAAAATGCACCCCAGGACCACCCCCCAAGACTATGATCTGGATCCAGGCCACTCAACACAAGAGAATTTAGCCTCTGAACAATTGCTTGCACCCCCTTGCAGTTTGCTGGCTGGTAACTCTGATGCAGCTATGAGAAGGAGGCTTCAGGGCTGCCACTTCTGCTGCTTCTTTGCTCTGGAGGTAGTTTGGCCAGACCACTTTTCTCCCCCAAATTTAGCTTCTATTAACTTTTCACTTTGTCCTTGTTTCTTATGGCTTTACAGTTCTGGAAACTGCCACTGCTGCCACTGATCCTGAAGGCTCCAGCTGCAGCTCATCCTGGCTACCCTGGGGCCAAGCCGCATTTTCAGGCTCAGGTGGCTTTGGCTACCAACATGCTGTGATGAGCCCTTCCTGCCAAGCTGCCTTCAGTGGGAGATGTGTTTTTCTGTATTTTTGTGAGATTTTGAAGCCCCAAAACTTGTTTATAGTCATATTTTGTGGTAATTTGAGGTGGCTACCTGTGAGCTGTGGTGTTTTCCTCCTTCTTCACCTCATCTTGGTTCCGCCCCTGCCACATCTACCTTTAAAATTGAAAGATCATGAGAAGGCACTTGTGTACTTGTCTTTAGAAGTGAGTACATAAACACAATTTGTTTGATGAAAAATCATTCCATGATATGGCTTTGGAGAACATAGTTACAGAATATTTCCTCCACATAATCTGGGAAGATTCTCTCACAAATAAGTAGAGTGGCAGCAACAAGGGTGAACATGTATAGAGAGGACATTGTTAGGGAGGCACCAACATCCCTGGTTGGGATGTTTGTGATCATAGCAGCTCACATCTTGAACACTGGAGGACCCTCTCTTTACATGGTCCCTCCAGGGAATATGGCTCAACTGTACTCTCTGCACTGGCTCTCCTCCTCAGTTCCACTCCTTTCTGCTTCTCTCTTGAATCTCTAAGTGGTTCTCCTTCCTGCTGCCAAATGTGACAACCCCTAAGGCTATTTGCTGATCCAACTTATGTTCTTTTCCTCCCTAGAGGAAATGTACCACCAGGGATTTAGCCATTCTTTGTGAGTTCAGAACTAGCTGCCCTTTAGTTACTCCAGAGAGAATTTCTTCTGATGTCATAAGGGAATAACAGAATGAAAACATTTCTTTACATTTTGTTTAAAATATTAGCATATTTTCAGCATTGTAAACTGACCTGTACCTTTTGTGATTTTCTGAAGTGGTTCAGGTGGAAATTAAAATTGATGAGTGGTATCCTGGTAAACTCCTTCCCCCATTGTCTCTATTTAACCCCCCCTTCAATATTTGCAGTGAAGAGGGTTATACAAATGTGAGTAGGAGGAAGAAGAAGAAAAGGAGGAAAAGAATCATTTGGAATCCTTGACAGAGATCAGAAGCATAACTAACAATGTAATAGCAGCATCCCCACCAGCCCAAACCTCCTCAACAAATTCCAATAGTTCCTATAGTCAAATGACTGAATATTTGTAAAAGTGCCTAGCACAGTGTCTGATGCCTGGTAGGTAAATAATTCCACACTCTTCCCCTCTCCTATCTAAGAAAAAAATCAATTCCTTGACACTCATTCAAATGTCTTTACAACCTAGCCCTTCCTAGAGCTTGAGTCTTCTTCTACTTGCCCTTTGCTCCATTCCTCATTCATCCTAAAGTCCAGACATTCTGCCCTCCTTATTGTTCTTTATAAGGAAGGCAAATGACCAGGTAATCGCTTGAAGTGAAGAAGAATTTAAGCTCCCACTGTGTGCCAGGTCTCATGCAAAGCACTGAAGATACAAAGAAAGAAGTCAATGTACGGGGAAAACAATATGTGAAAACTCCATGTAAATGATAGGGATAGAGATTATATATAAATAGAGAGATCTTTACAGATTTCTCTATGAGCACAGTAAATGAGAGATAATCAACATAGGCAAAGCCCTGGTATTAACAGGAAAAGAGAAAGCCTTCTTTATAGAAGATAGGACTTTAGTGATGACTGGAAGGAAGCCAGGCAGATGTCTCATGGGAAGACCAGAATCACTGAATCACAGAATTCATGATGGAAAACATAGTTGATCAGGGAGGCAATTAGGAAGCATTGGAGTTTGTCAAATGGGGTAGGGAAGGTAATGTAGTAAGATCAGAGCTGGGTGTTAGGAAGATTAGTTAGGAAGAGTAGAAGATGGATAGAAATTAGGAGAGAAGGCTAGACGTCAGGGAAGAAGTGACAAGGTCCTACTTCAGGAGCTAGCACTCTTGATGCACAAGACAGGAGAGAAGATATCCAAGAGATCTTGTGATTCCTTGGTAGAGGCAATAGCTCTTGTTAACATATTAAAGATCCATAGTGACAGAGAGAAAGAAGCAAAAACTGACATGTAGGTTGTGAACTGAAGTCATGTGGGCGATGATACTGAATGCTAGAATGAAGAAGGGAGAATGTGGGGGGGGGATCATTCAGTTTTGACAGGTTGAGTTTAAGATGGCTAAAGGATACCCCATATTAGTTGTGCAATGGGTAGCTGGAAATGTAATACTGGAGGTGAGGAGAGAGATTAGGGCTAGGTAAGTAAGTTTGAGTATCCTTAGCACTGGAAAGATAATCAAATCTATGGGAGGGGTGGCCAGGTGGCAAAGTAAACAGAGCACCAGCCCTGGAGTCAGGAGGATCTGAGTTCAAATCCAAGCTCAGACACTAAATATTTATTAGCTATGTGACCTTGGGGAAGTCACTTAACCCCGCATGCCCTGCATTCCTCCCTCCAAAGAGCAAAAAAAAATCTATGGGAGTGCATGGGAACACCAAGAAAACTAGTATGAAGGAAGCAGAGAAGAGAAACAAGGTCAGAGCCATGTCAGGCATTATGGTAACTGGATTTGAATTCAATGAAAATTCAGCAAAGAGGGCTAAGAAGTAGCAGTAAGATGGATAGGAGGCAAGAGGGACGAAGTAGTTTCATGAAAGCCTAAAGAGAATAGAGTATCTAGGAGAAGATGTTCTTCAACAGGGTCAAAGGAACATTAAGAAATTTCCAACAGGAAATCAATGCTG
>CM053593.1:3545990-3562550 GCA_028646575.1 Pseudocheirus occidentalis | reverse complement strand
AGAGGAGAGGAGAGAAAGAAAAGAATGGAGGGAGAGGAGAAGAGATGAGAAGAGAGACAGAGACAGAGAGAGAAAGCACATTCAGTTATGTACTAAGGGGTTCCAGTCACTGATATCTATACTCTAGGTACAACTATAATCAAGCAAGACAACACGTCAAGGATCGTACATTCTAATGGAGGAAGGCAACAGCTAAAGGAAAGTTGGCAAGTTACAGTGGGCTTCAAAGCATGGGACATGCTGTGATATGGAAGTGACATGGAAATCTGGACCCAGGCAAAATCAGTTAAAATCTAACCTATGAGAGCCAGTTGTTTCATGGATGAAATCTGGATTATGGATGGTGTGGTGAGGTACTGATATTGGTCCCCTTAGCTGTGCATAATTTGGGCAAGTTGCAAAGGGTGCATGGTGCTTTCAGTCCCAATCTAAAATGTACGCCTCAGAGGTGGGAGCATTTTGTACTTGGCACCGGATCTTCAGTGCCTTTTACATGCCATATATTTAATAAGAGTTCATTAATTGATTGACTTGTAGATTCAGTTCAACAACTTCAATGGCAGCTTTCACACAGGCCTGAAAACCAAGCATGGACAAATCTGTATTATCACCATAAGACTGATCCTGCCACCATGGTTGCTACGTATTCAATGTGCATGAGAAGGATGGTCTTCTTCTTGTTCTCTTGCTATAGCTGGTATTGTATAGAAATGAAAACACATAATATTATTGGAGTTTCACAATAACCAAAGTGAAAATGTCTAGAAACTTAGACCTAGAGAGCTTTTTGACAAGCTCATAGTGATTGAACTGATAGAGCTAAGTGCTGTAGACTGCATTGACCTCTCCATATTATTTCCTGTGTGAAAGTTAGCACAATTTGCTGGATTAGAGAATTGTCCTCAAGGTCATGATGATTAATTTAATCTCTTCTTTCAGATATGGGTTGGGAGACCCTGAGCAAGGAAGGGGATACTGAACCCCTCAGAACTCTAAAACAGTAAGTTGAAGAGAGAGTTACAATATACATGGCCAAAGGGAGTTTTACATATATATATTTTCAATTACACCAACACACACACATTCTATACATACTTCTGTTTATCACTTCTTTCTCCACTTGTAGATAGTGTCTTCACGTCTTTTATAGTTGATTTGGATATTTATAATTGTCAAAATGACTTACTCATTCAGAGTCATTTATTTATTGTTAATAAACTTTCGATGATATTTAGTTTGCATCATCCATTACCACGAGAACTTTGAGTTACTAATTTTCTCTCCATCTTTCTCCTACTCACCCCCTCAAACAGCAATCCCACTGTATACCTGCTCCTCCAATCCGTTCTCTCCTATGTCATGCCCCATCACTCCTCTGACTTTCCAGCATGGCAAGATCGATCTCCCAATCCCAGTGACTGTATATCTTATTTCCCAGTTGCATGTAAATAATAATAATAATAATAACAACAACAACAATAATAATAAGTGTGTATATGTGGGCATATATGTATGTACATACGTATGTATGTATGCATGTAACATTTGATTATAGATCTTTAAATTCTAGATTGTTTCCCTTCCTCCATCATCACCCAGCCCCACTGGAAAGCCAAACAATTCAACACATGCTGTACATGTGTAGTTATGCAGAACATCTCCACAATCAACGAACTGTAAAAGACTGATGGTATTTCCTAACGTTCTATCCCATCCCTGCCTTGTTTCATTTTCTACTTTGTCCCAGTCCCTTTATACAAGTCTGTGCTTCTAACAACCATTCCCTCCACCATCCCTTCCCTTCCATCATACCCCGTCTCATCCTCATCCCCTCTACTCCCCCATAGGGCAAGATACCCAATTAAAGTGTGTCATTCCATCCCTAAGCCAAATTCAATGAGAGTAAGGTTGACTCTTTCCCTTTTGCCTTCCTGTTCTTCCCCTCCATTGTAACAGTTATCCCTTGCCTCTTCTATATGAGATGATTAACCCCATTCTGTCTCTCCCTGCCTTCTCTCATTCTATTTCTCTCCCACCTCTCAATTTCACCTTTTAAAATATCATCCCTTCCTATTCAATTGATCCTGTGTCCTCTGTCCATGTACACATACACACACACATATATGTATTTGCACACACACACATCTATATCTACATCTACATCTATATCTATATCATCTACATCTAAATCTATATCTATGTCTAATCCATCTCTAGCTCTATCTCTACACATATTGTTGTATATGCATATGTATCATGTATGTTTGTATGTATGCACTCATGTATATATGCATGTATTTCTCTATTTGTGTCTGTGAAGTATTTGATTTAGAGAAAGTTTGTCTTCTATTAACGTGATTTTGATTTTCCATTGGATAAACCAGTCTCCCAAAGTATTAAGATAAAAGAAGGAAACTCCCCTCTCACTACTGATGACACACTTAACAAAGGTAGGAGCTAAGCAATGGACCAACTAAGATTTCCTTTCCATATCTGGTAGATCTGATCTCCCTCAATTAAATTACCTAAAACAACTGCACGAAAAATCAGTTTTCTTAAACTGAGAACACATTACTGAGCTAACATTGGAAAAACATGGTTAGATGAAGCAAAAATGGTAAAGAAAAGGCAGGGCCTCCTTTAGCTCTCCCAAATTTCCCTCCAAAGAACTTTAAGTAAATCCTCAAAACAAATTCTGGAGTGGCAAAATCCAAAGAAGAATGGGATTAAACAATTTTCCAAGACAACTTAGAAGGTCAACAGGAAGAGTCTGTTGGGTAAAAGTGGGAGAGAAATGTAGGCTGCAGTAGGTCAGGTAGGACACCAACAAACCAAGAGCAGGTCATGAGGATGACTATGTGAGAAGCAGCAGTAGCATCTCCTTCTGGGTGGTAAGGGGGGGCCCTTTGCTGGCACTGGGTGGAGGACTCTGTTGCATTGCCCAAACTCAGATATGGGTCACACTCCCAAGGCAAGGAAGAGCATTAGAGGACCAGAGCTTGTGGCTACAGTAGACTGGGGACTTAGTTCCTGGGGTGGGGTGCTGGAAGAGAGTTTATGATCACTCATATACCAGAATTTTGGCCAAGATAGTAGTGAACACACTTTTCTGTAGATCACACCCCCTTGGAAGATCTGAGAGCTTACACACTCTCAGAAGTCACTCTGAAAATGGCTACACACATACACACATGAAAAGTGAATCTTGGAACAACACTTATATTCAGTGTTTTATCATATTATTTCATTGTATCTTCTAAACAACTTAGGGATGCACTATTATTCATTATTATTAATAATACCATTATTAACACCATTTTTAATATGAGAAACAGATTCTGAAAGTGAGAATGTAGATGTTGGTATCATGCTGCAAATTATTTATCCAATTTTCTCTCAGTGACCCTTTGGCAGCTAAAGTCTGACATAGTCTCAAAACCTTTCATTCTTGCTGGTACAAAATGACTATATTTTTAGAATACAAGCTGTATTTTAACCATTGTCCCTTCAGAAAGATGTATGGTTAGCACATACCATATATTTTTCTCTTAAGGAGATTTCATTTTCTTCTCCACTTGTTCTTCTATGCTCCCTCAGCCAATTTCGGAAAAATTGCAAGCCTCTGCAATCCAGCTGAATGCAAACTGAGTAGGATATTAAGCTCATTTGGCCTTTCTAAAACCTTTTCTCTATTTCCTTTTCTGGGCATCTCCCCAGTGGGAAGAAGAGTGCTAAAGCTTCTATGCAAAGGTCAGAGAAAAAAGACAATTTGCCCAATGACTTCACAGTGTCCTTCTCTGGCCCCACATGGACAGCTGGTCTAGGGAGGATTGCCAGGGAGGTGCCACCCAAGTCACATTTTAGGCCAACAATCAGAGCCTTGGACATTTTGGAACATGGATTATTCACTGGGTTAATTTCATAATTTACCTTAACCAAGATTCTGGAGAGCAGAAGTAATCTGACATCAAGTGGGTAATTTGCAGGACCAATGCTGTTTAAAACCATCTGTTATATGGGATGGTCATCAAAGGAACCATTCAGAGACTGATGTCCAGAGACAGGCTAAAAGTCAGTATTTCAACAGTGAAAGTATTATTAATAATAAGGCTGTGGAAAAAGGCCTGCTCTTGGTGACAAGTAACCCAGGGTCAAGTTTTATTGTTGACACGATGACTGGGCAAAGTTTAGCCAGTGACTTTTCCTCATTGCCCCCAAGGACTTTAAGGGTGAAATGTTCCTATTTATTTATTCATGCCCCTGCTTTTTTGTTTGTACAAGCATTTATTATCTTAGCCTCCCACTACTAATTCAACAGAAAAATTAAAACAAAAGAGACCCTCATATTTATGATGGATCATTCAGCAAAGTCAATCTTCACCTTGTTCAGGCTCCAGACTGTGGGTTTTATTCTCTGGTGTGAGATTCTCAGTTCTCCATAAAAATAGGACAAGCTCTGAGGTTGCTAATTCTTGATCAGCAAGGCTATATGGGGCTTAACTTTTAGGGAATTCCTCTGCTGACAACATCATGGGTGTAACAAAACAAAAAATAAAAATAATGATGCTGAGGTTCTCAAGGACACTAAATGTTTTGTAGTACCAACCAACTTACACAGTGCTTTACACTTTGAGACTCACGATGACACCACAAGTTAAATATTATCTGTAATAATTTTCCCATTACATAGTAAAGGAAGGAAGGCTCCAAGTGAAGAGATCATGAATTGATCATGATTTCAAAGATAATGAGTATCCCAAGTGAAGTCTGAACCCAAATCATCCTGACAACTATACCCCATTACCTTTTGTCCACCCTCCAGTGGGTAGCCTTATTTAATAATGCTAGGTCAGACTAGAAGAAGCTTCACAATTGTGCACAATATCACTATCTCTGAGAAAAAAAGTGTACAACTTTAATTATTCCTACTTTATAGATAAAGAGGAAACTCAGACTGACACAGGTGAATCCATTTGATCCTGACTTACACAGCTTGTAAGTGGCAGAACTAATAATAAATATGATTGTTATAATTACATCTGTCTTTTATATTTTTATTGTCTAAGATTTATAAAAATTCCCACCCTCATTTCTCTGCTCCTCCCCCCCCCACTGTTAGAGTATTTTCCTTGAGAGTAGAAATTTTAATCCATTATATTTTATATCTCAGGGCTTATCACAGCCCCTGGCACATGATAGGCCTTTAATAAAGCTTATTTATTGATTATCACATTTGAGTCATATTTTAATCATGTAAGATAGATATTATTATCATAATTTTACAGATGAGGAAACTGAGGCCATGAGATTACATGAGAATACAGCGTCTAAGTACAAGAAGTCACAATAGAAGCTCCATCTCTCCCAGTCCAAAATAGAGCAGAATTTCTGGCACATCTGACTACCATGATATCCTAATCACCAGACTGGTGCTTGTTCACGATTTTGCCTAGGTCACTCACTGTCTACTATTATCCCACATTGAACTTTATGAGAGATAGAAGGAAACAGGGGGATGGTTCTTGAATGCCCTGAGGGGCTTTGGTTAAGATCTTCTCCCTAAAAAGCATGTAGGGGGAAAGTGTTTATGATACAATGAAACTTCAATAATAATCAGAAGATTTACCAAATGCTTCCCTACATTTCATAATATCCCCCATGGAGGAGCAACAGGGAAAGACAAAGAATCACTGAAGCCTTGGATCTATTTTATTAGGGCTCTTGTTGTTTTAACTTATTTTTAGTTATTTAATTAAAAGAGCATCATCTATCAGAAACAAAGAGATACCGAATTACGTGCTGAATGGGAAGAAGCTTGGAAAAGCATTGCATATATGTTTCTGTGTACATATTTGAATTCTGTAAGTAGTTCTAGACTTCTGCTTGCTGCCTGATGATTACACAAGAATTAAAGGGTTAAAATAATGGAACAAATTCAAGCTGCATATAAGGATAATCTTGGAAGAAATGAATGGTTTTCACAATTGGAACGGTCAGCCTGGGGAGGTTGTGTGGTAGCCCTCTCAAAAGGCGTTATAACAAAGTTATGATGGCTAGTTGTTGAATATGTTATAAAGGAAAATTCTGTTTCAGCACTCAATCATGCTTGGGGTCTTTTCCAACTCAGGGATTCAATGAACTTGTGATTTTGTGAATATTTGAAAATGATATATTTTCTAACAGAACAATAATATAGTTCAAGTGGGAAAAATAGCAGATTGGAATCAAAGAACCTAGGCTAATATCCTTGCTCCACCCTTTAATTCTCATGTGGCCCAAGGAAAGTCATTGAACTTCTCCAGGGCACCAATTCAAAATGAGAAGTGACACTAAAAGGTTCATAAGGCCCTGTGAAGTGTTAATATCTGATATACATTTCTAAAATGATTCCCAGTCCAGATTTTGACTTCTTGGGAGTGTGTGTGTGTGTGTGTGTTTGTGTGTGTTATTTGTGTTTTACTTATGTCTACTCAGAAATTAACAGTATCAGATGCCTTAGAAGAGCATCCTTGAAATCATTGTATTACTTTGCAATCTTTCCATTTGCAGTTATTCACAGATGCATCAAGTGTAATGGGATCCATTCAGGCAGCCAGCCTCCTTTATTGGCTGTGTTTTTCGATGGTCAAGGACATACTTTCATATTCTTGGAATGCTTCCCTCTTTCAATCACCATGCCAATGATCACTCATGATACAAGTGGATTCTTTTTATTCAGAACAACCAGGTGGTTGTAGAGAGTTCGTTAATAAGCAATCAGCTGAATCAAAAGCAATAATGAAGTGACTTGAGGTTTTGTACTGTATTGCTTCATGCATAATATCTATTTTGTGAGTAAATATACAGCATGCTTCGCCATTGAATGACTTCGCTGATGCCACATTTCTCTCTTTGTGGGGAGATTCAGTTTCCAGGCTCTTACTGCCAGGAGAGGCCCAACATCTGCTGGAAGGAGCTGTGGGTCCCTGGTTGTACAAAAACCTCACAACTGCAGTGTTGCGGTTTCTTCTAACGTTGAACTATTTAAAATGGTTATAGTAAATTAAACTCATATTCATAGGGAAATGAACAACTTTAAAGAATTAAATTTAAAAATACATTTACCTTTATTGTTCATCAAGGAAACAAAGAGAGACACAGAGAAAGAGAAAGAGAGAAAGAGACAGACAGACAGAGACCGAGAGAGACAGAGACAGTGAGAGTGGTAAGCAAGCATACAAGTGTCAAAGAAAGAGAAAGGAAGGAGCAAGGGAAGAAAGATTAAAAAATTCCCCACAAGCTTTGTAATAAGGAAGGAAAAAAATAATATAAAGCACAACCCTTGAAACAAAATGATTATTCAATAAAAATCTCCACATTCTCTTTGTCCAATAATGTCTTAATACTTAACCCATCACCTCTCTTTTAGAGGTAGGGTGATATTCTTCATCATTGGTCTGTAAAGAGGCTTGCCCATTGTGTTAGTTTAGAGTCATTAAATATTTTAATTATCCATTTTTTATATTTCAGTATGAAGTGTTCTGATTCTGCTCATTTTACCTTTATCAGTCCATACGCATCTTCCAAGATTTCTCTAAATGCCTCATTTGATAATGTGTCATAGAACAATAATAGTTCACTATACCCCCCCTTTGCTTATTCATAGCACAGCTTCAGAGGAAGCAGTTAGAATGGCTAAGGTTTCCAAGTTCATAACAAATAAAGATAAGCTAAAATAAATTCAGAGGTTTAATTTGGAGAAGGGAAGATTTTAGAATACATGCTGTTTGTTTTCAAGGATGGAAATTAATTTTTCTTGATAACAGAATAATCTAAGTTGTTGTTATTTTTTAATTCACATACATACTTCCTCCCATAATTTCTGGCACATAATTGAAAATTTGATTGGTTTTGCCTGGCAGCTGTGGACTCTACAATGAAAAAAGAATGAAGAATGAAGAGGCAAATGTAAACTTGGTGTAAAGGGCAATAAAGCCCCCAGTAAACTAAATTACACACACACATACACACACAAATCCATAAAATGAGAACCACTTCAGTCAAATGGGATAGTTTAAGATGATGCTGAAGGTGAGATGGAGAGTGGGCTGTGTCTCCTCCAGAGGCATAAAGTACAGTGTTGATGATTACATGATGGGGATTTATGACAGAATTAAGTTTATCTATAGGTTCAGCCAGATGAAATGATATTTGGAAGTCTCTTCTGACTCTGAGATTCCATGATTCTGATATTCCTGGGATACTACTGGAGTCATAATTAGAGAATCCAAAGGGTTTTTCATCAGAAGACAAATTTTGGAATGCCAAGAGATGCTTATAAAATTTTGTTTGCTCAACAAATTCCACTTCTTAACAGATTTTTAAAAAATGAACTGCCACACTACCCCCCACAAACACACATGTACACATACATATATAAATGCGTGCACACACATATTCATTTAAATATATATTGGGCTCATATAAACATAGATTATATATGATATATAATAATATAACATATAATACATCTTAATATATATTATTTCTATAACAACAACATATAATATAACCACAGGAAAACATCACTTACATGTAAAAAATACTTTTAAATAATGAATATAGACGTAATCTCCTCACCCTGGATCTCCCCTCAGACTTTCAACCATCACTGACACTGCCCTTTGCTACTCCACAGAGGAAGTCTAATGCTGCTTTCAGAGTTCTAGGTGGAAGCCTATGGATGTCTAGCTTCCTAACAGTAGCTTATGAGTCCTGAACAGCATTCTACCCCTCAACACTCAGTCAGTACATTAAATTTCAACAAAATCATTTACTTAAATACAATAGCAAGAAGAGTAGTTCCAAAATGTTTTCTCTGAACTATGGAGGCTTTGACCCATAAATGCACAAATGGGCTGGGAGAGAGACTAGACACACATTTCAAGTGCATTGATATTGAGGCATAAACTTAGGGAATCTAGGGAATCTAGCAGGGGGAAATCAAAACTCCAGGCAGCAAAGCCTCCATATCATATCTTTATCCTTGCAACCTGTGATACCAGGTGAGATATCAAAAAAGGACAAGGCCCTCCATTGGTCAGAGAGGCTGCTTTCTCACAGAGCACCATGTCTCCATTGGACAGATGACTCACCTGGACTTTGCTTTGTCCAGCAAGTTTTCAATGAGTAGAGAGGTAAATCCTACCTATTAGGAATTTTATGTGATTGTTTCTCTGGGCTTAGCAGCTCCTGGACAAGAAAGGCAGGTCTGTTTGACACTAACCAGGCTGTGATGAGCAGGCCATTCTGCTTCAGGGCACACTTTTGGGCACACATCTACTATAACTTCACCAATTGCTCTCCCCAAAACAAAACAAAAATAATATAGACAGGGCATGACAGAATATTTATCATATTACACTAAATACACATTTTAGGTTAATTGTTGATACTTTTCATTCCTGAGAATTGGGCTGAAATTCCCCAGCAATTCATGCCTTAAAAGGAAAACTTTCTCAATCCGTTTGCATCCCCCTTCTTATTTGCTGCACTTGGCTCCTTATTAACTGACTGTCCTTGTCTTTGAAGAAACCTTTCGCCCCTTTCAAAGAAGAGTTCACATATCACTTCCCAAAGGTGTGTATATTTGGGCAAGAATCCAACTGTCCCCCCACGGGTATTTCATACACTTTCTTTCCTGGAGAAGCTGTTGTCCTATTCACTCTAGATAAACTTGGCCAGATTCTTAACCCACATTTTAAGTCTCTTATCTTGCTGTTGAAATCCCAGAAGCAGGATCCCCTTGACATTGCTGTGAATACAGCATTCTTGGATATACTCTAAAGTATACAATATTTTATAAGCTAAAGAACTGGATAGAAAATAGGGAGAGAATTCATAATTTTCAGAATCCTAGAACCTCCTTGAAAAATCATCACCACCACCATCACCATCACCATCACCATCACCTTCACCATCATCATCATCATCATCATCGTTATCATCACCACCATCATCATCATCCCTAGTCATGACTAGTTAATTTGGGATGAATCTCTCCAAATATATTAGGACCAGTGCTCAATTCAAAGACATACAAACCAGTGAAGTCCTCTATTGGAAATTCTTTCAAACAAGGTTAGAAATCCTAGAATTCATATATCTCAGTGCCCTCAGTAGCTTGGTTTTTGAGAAGACAGTGGCCACCAAGCCATACAAGCAGTGGACAAGGATGTGGCAGTTTATTTCTACCTCAATGTGTTGAGTTCTCTCTAGTCTCTCTGTTTTTCTACACATAGACACACATATAATATGTGTTTATATTATACACACATACACATATACATACTTGTGGGCATACATATATACAAATATGTGTAGGAAATACTTTATTAGATTTGGTCCAACCTAAACTAAAAAGATGATTTTTATCTTTATTTAGATCTTTGTTCATCAGACACATTTGTTTAAAGACTCAGGGTGTCATAACGGATATCGTAACAAGATTAAGGAAATGTTGGTTCAAAACAATTTTCTGATACAAGTTGTGCAAAATAGATATCATTTAGTCTCTTTCTGCCTCAGTTTATTCATCTCTAAGAGGAGAATAATGAGACTAGCACCTCATAGTATTGTTATGAAACATCACTCAACAAGCATTTATTAAGTACTTATGTGTCAGGCACTTTGCGAAGCACTAGAGATACAAGAAGAGGTCAAAGATAGTCCCTGTCTTCAAGAAGCTTACAAATGAATGATGGAAATAAAACACACCAAACAGTATGTGTATGTGTATATTTGTGTGTTTATATATGTATTTGTACATATATACACACACACACACACACATCGCTCTATCTGTATATCTATCTATGATAAATAGGAAATAATTAACAGAGGGAAGGTAATGGAATTAAGATTAGGTGAAAAAGTCTTCTCATAGAAGATGAGATTTGAGTTGGGTCTTCAAGGAAATGGGTTAGGTGGTCCATCATCAGAGCTGATGAGGATGTAGAGCATTTCAGGCTTAAGGGACAGCCAGAGAGAATGCCTGGTGCAGAGATATAGAATGTCTTCTTTGTGGAAGAGTCAGGAGGTCAGTGTCACTGGATCACAGAGGAATAATGTGCAGGAAGACTGGAAAGCTAGGAAGAGGCTAGATTATGAAGGTCTTTGGAGGCAAAATATAGAATTTTGTACTTGCTACTGTAGACAATAGGAAACCACTGAAATTTACTGAGTAGATATTTGAAATAATTGCACATGATTTGGGGGAAAATGACTTTGGATCCTGAGTGGGGGATGGATTGAAGTGGGGAGAGATTGAGACAGGTTGGCCCGCCAGCAGGTCATTGCAGTACATCAAGCATGAGGTGACAGGGGTTTACTAGGATGGTAGGAGTGTCAGAGGAAAGAAGTAGGGAAATTTAAAGACATTGCAAAGATGAAGTCCATGTGCATTTGCCATAGATTGGATGTGATGAAGGTTGAGTGATGGGCTACAAGCCTGAGAGACTAAGAAGATAGTGTTGACCTCTATAGTAATAGGAAAGGAAGAAAGGGGGGGAATCTTTTTTGGGGGAGAGGAGATTAATGAGTTCTGTATTCAACATATTGAAGTGAAGGAGTCTACTGGACATCCAGTTAAACACGGAAATATACTGGAGTTCAGCAGAGATATTGGGGCAAGAAAGGTAGATTTTGTGTCATCATCACAAAATAGCAATTAAATTCATAGAAGCTGATGAGATCATCAAGTGAAATAACAGGAAGTGAGAAGAAAACAGGGTCCAGAACCCTGAGAGACCCCTCTTGTTGGCAGGCATGATCTGGAGGAGGAGCCAACAAAGAAGTTCAAGAAGGAGGGATCAGAGAGGAAGCACACCATCAAAGAGTAGTGTTCCCAAGACGTGGAGAGAAAAGAGAAGTGATTGTTAAGGAGGAGAGATAGATAAAGAGTATCAAAGACTGCAGAGTGATCAGGAAGAATGGGGGTTGATAAAAGGCCTTTGTATTTGTCAATGAAGATATTTTTAGTAACTTTAGAGTGCAATTTCAGGGGAGTGATAAGGTCGAAGCTGAATTGTAAATAGTTAAAAAGGTAATAAAAGGAAAGAAACAAGAGGGAATAGTGCCCATTCTAGGCAGTCTTTTCAGGGAGTCAGAGTTACAAAGGACAGAAGAGAAACAGAATGATAGCAGTGATTAAATTTTTAAGTGAGACTCTTTTTCAAAATAGGGAAGACACAGAGACAGAGAGAGACAGAGAGAAAAAGAGAGACAGAGAGACAGAGGTTGAAAATAAGTGAAAGTGGAAATTAACAGAAGAGGCAATCTGGACAAAATAGAATGGAATGAGATCTCTTGAACAAGTTGAGGCATCAGCTTGGTTAAGAAGTCCACATTATCAATAAACGTGTCAGTTTTGCTATATTTAAGCTTATATTGGATACTATTTATCGTTGTGATTTTTCTCATCTTCACCATCATCAAATATGTAAATATCTTTCAATTCAAGTTATTAAAAAAGCTTAAAGGGGGTTAGAGCCAAGATGACAGTGTAGAAGCAGCAAGGATCAGCAGCTCCTGCACAGCCACCGTAAATACACATAAAATAACAAATTTTAGGGCTCCAAAATCCACAAAACTACAGAAAACACATCTCCTGCTGAAGACAGTTCAGCAGGAGGGACCCATAGCAACAGGTCTGGAGCCAAGGACAGCCCAGCCTGAAAACTGTGGCCTGGCCCTAGGGCAGTGGGGAAAAGCCTCAGCCATAGCCAGAGCAACTCTATTGCTAAAGGCTAAAAAGTGAATCTGAACGAATTCAAGAGTGACAGAATCCACTGAGAGACTGAGCACCCAGCAAAGTGCCTACTTAGGTTGGGGTAAGAAGAACGCTGAGCACAAGGAAGTCATGCCAGTGTGGAGCAGTGAGTAGAGAAGAGCGGACTGAGAGAAAAAAGCTCCAGCCAGGCATTCAACAGACTCACCTAGACTGAGAGGTTTGCAGCCATCTCACCAGAGGACAGATGATCATCAAACCAGGTAGGAAAAAAAAACTTGGGGCCCACAGCAGGTTCTGTGGGGGCAATCTGGATGTTTAAACTTATACACCCATACTGCCAGAAGCCAATATGGAGGAATAAAGTTTAGTGGCTCCTCAAAATTCCTCCCAGACCAAGAAAAGTCTGGAATGAAATGTTCCACTGAGAGTAAAATCTTGAATCAGGGGAAGAGGCCCCAGGCTGGGGCATGGCTAAAGAGGGCAGGGAGAAGACAATACAGAGTCCAAGCCCAGTAGGGTGGAGCCAGCAAGCACTACCAAGAAAAGCCAATTTAGCGCCACCTAAACATTCAGCAAACAACAGCTCGCCCTCAGGTCTTCAGCTGTAGCGGGCTCTGAACCTGCTTGAACCATAGCTCAGGGAAACCGACTCGGAAACCTGAAGGAGCTGGACCACTGACCCCAACAAGTTACTCTCTAAGCCTCAGGGTAACTCAGGGGAATCACTGAGAGTCTTGTTATTGGCTGCAGGCTACACACTCAGAGCTTACAGCTACCAAGCCCCTACCTCCCAACCTGAGAGGCTTAACACACCAGCAGCCCAGACTTGGATATCCACTCCAAATTCCAGCACATAGGCACTCACAATGGTGAAGAAGGAAACTAAAAAGTCTAGGACCATCACATCTTTTTAGAGTGAGCAAGAACAAACAAATTCAGAAGGCAACAGGGACTCGGTATGCACACTGGAGAAAACAGAAGGAAATGTAAATTGGTCTCAAGTCCATAGAGCCTTCCTGGAGGATTTCAAAAGAGATTTTTAAAATGAAATTAGAGAAGTGGGAGATAAATGTAAATCTACAGTGTTCAAACTGGAAAAAAAAAATCTCACTGAAGAAATCAAATATTTGAAAAGCAAAATTGGAGAACTAGAACAGGAGGTCCAAAATCTAACTCGAGAAAATGCCTCCCTAAAAATGAAAAATGAAAAATGACAATAAGGATAAGGAACTCCAAAAACTAGCTGAGGAAAATAACTCACTAAAAATTAGAGTCAGACAAATTGAAGCTAAGAACTCTATGATGCAACAAGGGTCAGTCAAACAAAACATAAAGATTGAAAAATTGGAAGAAATTTCACTTAAAAAAACAACTGACATGGAAAACAAGTCCAGGAGAGATAACCTAAGAATTATCGGCCCACCAGAAAATCATGATGAGAAAACCAGCCTGGACAGAATGCTCCAAGGGACTGTTAAAGAGAACTCTCCTGAGGTCCTAGAATCAGAGGGAGAAATGGTTCATGAAAGAACCCACAGATCTCCTCCTGAAAGAGATCCAAAATTGAAAACTCCAAGAAATACTGTAGCCAAACTCCAGAGCTACAAAGTCAAGGAGAAAATACTGAATGTAGCCAAAAAGAAGCAATTCAAATATAGTGGAACTACAGTCAGGATTGCAAAGGATTTGGCAGCTGCTCCAATTAAAAGATTGGAGGGAAGGGAATGCCATATTTAGTAAAGCAAAAGATCTAGGACTGCAAACAAGGATCAACTCCCCAGCAAAACTTACCATATTCTTTCAGGCAAAGAGATGGTCATTTAATGAAATAAAGCACTTCCAGACTTTCCTTAAGAAAAAGCCTGAGTTCAATGGAAAATTCGATCTCCACTTACAAGATGCAAGAAAGACATAAAAAAGTAATCAAGGAAAACAAACACTCACACATACATACACACACACAGATGCTCACATATGCACATAACTTGGAACTCAATGAGAACAAACAATTTACATTCCTTCATGAGAAGCAGATAACTGTTAATACTGAAATTTGTATAAATACTGTGAAACTTGAGGGGGATGTACACAGAAAGAGTGTGTGGGTAGAAATGAACTAACATGAAGATTTAAAAAAACGTGTTTAGGGGAAGAAAGGGATTGTAAGCAGAGAGGAGGAAAGGTAGAGGTAGAAGATGGAAGATTGTGCCACAGGAAGAGGCATAAAAACCATACTGGAGTAGAGGAGTGGGATGGAGTGGGATGAGCATCATATGATTGTTACTTTCATTGATTCTGATTTAAAGAGGGGTCAATACAAATGGCTAAGTTTAGGTTCTAACATGAAAACACAAAAAATTCATAATAATAGAGGAAAAAGAGGGAGGGAGAGGAGCAAAGTATGAAATTTACTAGCATTAATCTGGGTTCAATAAGGGAATAACATACTCTGTTAAGAATAAAAATCAATTGTACCCTACAAGAAGTAGGAGGGATAAGGTGGGAGGGGTGTAAGAAGGGGAACATATTCAGGGGGGAGGGGAAGACTATTAAGGGGGAAAGGTATAAAAAAGGGGAGATCAAAGGGAGGGAATATTGAGGGAGGTGGTGGTCAAAAGCAAAATTCTTAAGGAGGGAAAGGGAAAAGGAAGGCATACAGATATAAACAGGGGAAGGAATAAGATGGAGGCAAAGTCACATATAGTAATCATAGCAGTGAAAGTGAATGAGATGAACTCTCACATAAAACAGAGGCTGATAGCAGAATGGATTAAGAATCACAATCCTACAATATGTTGTCTACAAGAAATGCATCTGAAACAAGGGGAGATGCACAGGGTAAAGGTAAAAGGATGGAGTAGAATATATTATGCCTTGGCAAAAGTAAAAAAAAAGCAGTGGTACCAATTCTTATCTCAGATAAAGCAAAAGCTAAAATAGATCTAATTAAAAGAGATAAGGAAGGAAACTACATCCTGCTAAAAGGCACCACCAAGAATGAAGCAATATCATTACTTAACATATATGTACCAAGCAGTATAGCATCCAAGTTCCTACAGGAAAAGTCAAGAGAATTAGAGGAGGAAATAGATAGCAAAACGATACTAGTGGGGTCCCTCAATCTCCCCCTGTCTGAACTTGATAAATCTAACCTCAAAATAAACAAAAAGGAAGTTAAGGAAGCAAATAGAATTTTGGAGAGGCTAGACATGATAGATCTCTGGAGAAAAATGAATGGGGAAAAAAGGAATATAACTTCTTCTCAGCAGTACATAGCACATTCACAAAAATAAACCATGTACTAGGGCATAAAAACCTCACAATTCAGTGCAGAAAGGCAGAAATACTGAAGGCATCATCCTCAGATCATGATGCAATAAAAATTATATGTAATAAAGGGCCAGGGAAAAGAAGGCAAAAAACTCATTGGAAATTAAATATTTTAATTTTAAAGAATGAGTGGGCTAAACAAGAAATTATAGAAACAATCAGTAACTTCATTCAGGAGAATGACAATAATGAGACATCATACCAGAATTGTGGGATACAGCAAAGGCAGTACATTGGGGAAGTTTCATATCCCTGAATGCATACTTGAAAACAATTAGAGAAATGGGAGGTCAATGAATGGGCATGCAACTGAAAAAGCTAGAAAAAGAACAAATTGAAAATCCCCAGCTAAAAACTAAATTAGAAATAATTAAAACCAAATGAGAGATGAATAAAATTGAAAGTAAGAAAACTATTGAACTTATAAATAAAACTAAGAGTTGATTTTATGAAAAAATCAA
>CM053593.1:3493150-3527791 GCA_028646575.1 Pseudocheirus occidentalis | reverse complement strand
AAGTTCCTTATGATTTCTTTCCCATGTTTGCCTTATCATGCTTCTTGTGTTTGCTTGTCAAATTTTCTGTTCAGTTCTGGTTTTTTCAGCAAGAATGCTTGAAAGTCCTCCACCTCATTGAATGACCATATTTTCCCCTGGAATAATATGCTCAAATTTGTTTGGTAGTTGATTCTTGGTTTTAATCCCAGGTCCCCTAATCTTCGAAATATCATATTCCAGGCCCTTCAGTCCCTTAGCATAGAAGCTGCCAGATCCTGGGTTATTCTGATAGTGCTTCCACAGTATTCAAATGGTTTCTCTTGGCAGTCTGTAATATTGTCTCCTTTAACTGCGTATTCTGGAACTGGGCAATAACATTTCTAGGAGTTTTCTTTAGGGGATCTTTTTGGTGATTATACACACGCACACACACACCCATACATACACACACCCATATATATATATATATAAACATTTGATTATAGAACTTTAAATTCTAGATTCTTTCCCATCCTCCCTCTTCACGCACCCCCACTGGAAGGTCAAGCAATTCAATACAGGCTGTATGTGTGTAAATACAAAGAACATCTCCACAGTGGGCATAATGTGAGAGACTGATAATATGTTTCTCCTTCCTATCATGTCTCCCCCCCTTGTTCTGTTCTCTACCCTGTCCCTGTTCCTGAAGTGTGTGCTTCCAACAACCCTCTCCCCCCACCTTTCCCCCCCTCCCTCATCCCACCTTTCATCCCCATCCCCCCTACTGTCCAGTGTGGCAAGATACCCAGTTCAGAGTTTATGTCATTCCTTCACTAAGTCAAATTCAAAAAGGGTAAAGCTGATCCTTTGCCTTTTGCCTTACTGTTCTTCCCCTCCAATGTAACAGTTATCCCTTGCCTATTCTATTTGGAATGATTAAACCCATTCTGTTTCTCCTGTTGCCTCTCATTCTAATCCTCTCCCACCTCAGAATTTTACCTTTTATAGTATCATCCCTTCCTTTTGAATTGATCCTGTGCCCTCTATGAATTCATATATACACATACTCAGATACATTCATACACATATATACCTTCCTATATAGACATATGTATATATATACACACACATGTATATATGTACACACATACATACATACATACATATATACACACACATTTGTATTACCTTCACCTATCTTCATACTGAGAAAAGTTTCATAAGTTACTATTATCGTTTTTCCATGTTGGCATGAAAATAGTTCAACTTTGATAAGTTCCTTATGATTTCTCTCCCATATTTAACTTCTAATTCTTCTAGTGTTTGATTGTCAAATTTTCTGTTCAGTTCTGGTTTTTCAGCAAAATGCTTGAAAGTCCTCCATGTCACTGAATGACCATGTTTTCCACTGGAATATTATACCCAATTTTTCTGGGTAGGTGATTCTTGGTTTTAATCTGAGCTCCCTTGATCTCCAGAATATCATGTTCCAGGCCCTTTGATCCCTCAATGTAGAAGCTGCCAGATCCTGGGTTATCCTAATTGTGTTTCCACAGTATTCATATTGCTTCCTCTTGGGAGCCTGTAATATTTTTCCCTTTATCTGGGGATTCCAGAACCTGTCTATAACATTTTAGGAGTTTTCTTTTTGGGATCTATTTCAAGAGGTGATTGGTGAATTCTTTCATGTTCTATTTGCCCTCTGGTTCTAAAATATCAGGGCACTTTTCCTTTGAGAATTTCTTGAAGAATGTTTTTTAAGTTCTTTTTTTTTAATCATGGTTTTGAGGTAGTCCACTAATTTTTAAATTGCCTCTACTGGATCTATTTTCTAGGTCAGTGGTTCGTTCAGTGATATATTTCACATTGCCTTCTAATTTTTCATTTGCTTGTATCTGTTTAATAGTATCTTGATTTCTCATAAAGTCATTTGCTTCTATTTGGTCCATTCTAATTCTGAAGGAATTACTCCCTTCAGAATGCTTTTGATATTCTTTTTCCATCTGGCAAATTCCACTTTTTAAGTCATTCTTCCCCTCATTGGCTTTTTGGGCCTCTTTTGTCATTTGAGCTAATCTATTTTAAGTTGTTATTTTCTTCCATCAGGTTGTTGACTCTCTTTCAACTATTTTCTCCCATCTTTCTCATCTCTTCCCAATTTTTCCTCCACTTCCCTTATTTGGTTTTCAAAATACTTTTTAATCCCCTCTGTGGCTTGTACCCAGTCTACATTTTTCTTGGCAGTTTTTGATGCGGGTGTTCTGACTGTGTTGTGTTACTCTCATTCCATTCTTCTTGTCCCCCCCAAAAGAGATCAAAAGTTGGATTTCTGTTATTGCTTTGTTTCCTTTGCCTGCTCATGTTGCCAGTCAATTACTCAACTTTTTATCTTTGTGGAATTCTGCTTCCAGAGGGCAAATATTTGTCCCAAATTGCTGGTATATTTGCTGCTGCCAGAGCTATTAGGAGGCCCTGTCTCTCCAGACCTCACAAGGTTTTGTTCATTGGTCTGACACCTCAGGACCACCACCCAAGACCATGATCCTGATCCAGGCAGATTAAGGCAATAGCACTTAGCCTCTGAGTGGTTACTTGGACCCCCTGCATTTTGCTGGCCATGAGCTCTGAATTAGCCCTGTGGGGGAAGGTGCAGGGTCCATAGTTCTTCTGCTTTCTTATCCTGGGGGCTGGCAGTCAGATGCACTTCTTTCCCCCAAATTTAGCTGAGTTCCACTGACCTTTCACCTTGTCATTGGTCCTTATGGGTTGATGATTTTGGAACCTGTCACAGCTGTTGGTGATCCACTTTTCAGAATACTCCAGTTGCAGCCTGTCTTGCCTGCCATGGTTTCAGGTTCATCTGGTTTCAGCTCCCAGCACTGTGTCATGAGCTCTTCTTATTGGCCTGCTGGGCTGCCTTTGGTGGGTGATATGTTTTTTTTGTAATTTTGTGGGTTCTGGAGCTCTAAAATTTTTTTAGTCATATTTGATATGTATTTTTGGTGATTATGGGGGGAGCTACAGAGTTCTCCTGTTTCTACACCACCATCTTTTCTCTACCCTCTTAAATTTCTTAAACAAAATTTGTTTGGGGTAATCAGCACTTTGGTTACAGTTTCACTAAAAAAAACTATACAATTCAAACCTACATAGATGTCCTATTTAATATAAAGGAAGAGGAAGCGTTCATGCAAATGTAAAACCTGTTTCTATATGTTTGTGCCAAAGGAGTGATGTATCAACTGTGAAAATCTAGTAAACCTACTTTTAGTGATATTTTGAAGGACTCTCTTAAGTGAATGAGACAAGAGCTTTGAATTGTATTAAGAAATTTTATTGTGAAGGAGAGAAAGAGAGAATTAGAAACAAAGAGACAGATATAGACAAAAACACACAGAGATAGAAAGACAGAGACAGACAAAAACAGGGAATGAGAATTATATAAAAGACAAAGGTATATAGACAGGATGGCAGACAGACCAACATCCATTAAATAGATGTCCAGAAAAATGAACATGAAAGCAAACTGTACTGCAAGGTACCCTAAGACCTCTTACTTGAAATGAATAAAGTGGGTATGTAAAGGCAAGCACAAGCAGCTTTCCAGAGCATTTCTGGTATAAACAGCTTTCAAGGTCCTGATTACATAGTATAGTGAATTCTTTATTTAATAGCAAATCAGAGCAAAACATTCAAAGAAATTGAAGTAGAGCATTCAGAATATTATATCTTCACAATTAAAAATAAATGGCCACAGTTTTCACCAAAGTGGTCACATAGTTTTAGCAAAGTTCATTCATTTAGTTAATCACAAAGTCCTTAATTCAATCACAAAACACAAAAGTCAAAGTGCTCCACCAACTGTGTGAAATTAAGTTACAATTTCATCAGTCACTATCAAGTACCCTCTTAAGGAGTAGTGGAAAGTACAAGGTCACAAATATGTTTCAAGTTCATCAGTCAGCATAAAATACCCAAGGAGAGGTCTTTTCAGTTTTACTCCAGGCAGGCTCTCAGCTTCTATGGTTCCTCTTCTATGGTCCAAGATCCTGCCTGAATCTAACCATATGGCATCTGAGTTAAAAAGCACACAGCTCTCAGTTCTTTGTCTAGCTCTCCATGCAGGTGCTGTTCCATATTGAAGCTCACAGTGTCTAGTCCACCTCAAGGCCTTATTCAAATGCTCGGAAAATGATCCCCAGGACCAGAAAGTCAAAGTTATTACAGTAACCACAATTTGGTACACATGGTTCATAGTGAACACCTACGTTCCCAAGCCTTCACATCAAAACAGATTCCCTCAAACAAGGATCTGCCTCTGTCCCTCATAATAGCTCTAGCTGTCTGCCAGAAGTCTTGGCAGTTCCAGCTGGTTGTTGGAAGCTCTCAGCAGAAGTTTTGGCTGGCTCTCAGAAGAATCTCTGCCACCAGAATTTCTGTTCCCTAAATCAAAGTCACTTTCTCCAGCCTGGACCTCTCCTCCACAACCTCTAGCTGCTTTTTCAAGAAGTTCTCTTCTCAATTTTCAGTTCTCATTTCTCTTCTCAGTTGTGCTCAGTTCTCAGATCAGTCAAGCAGTAGCCCCCCAGCCTCCAGATGCTCACTGAGAGAAGTTCCAGCTCTCCAACTTGTGTTTTTGCTTATATAAGGTACCAACTCCTTCCTGTTCTATCCCCTTCCTGTTACATCAGCAACAGGGGTTCATGCCTTCTGTTTCTTAACAGGAGCTTGATAAAATTAACTTCAAACTAAGGGATGAGTACTTGTTAGATTGCCAATACAAAGGCACCTTCAAATTCCATTACTACTACAGGGTACCAGAAAACTGGAGCTATATCATAATTCTATGTTCTTGGGATCATATGTGGAGAATATGCGTGGGATCATATATGTAGAATATTCCATGTGATCTCAAAATGGTTGCTTTTTTGGTGAGTTCAGATTATCTTATTATCTTATAGGAAGTTTTCATGGGTTTAGGGTGGCAGAGATCTACAGATAATGATGGAATTTTTGAAAAGTAACTATATATATATATACAAACATACATACATACACACATGTATACATATATACATATACACACAAATATATACATGTATACATACATATACACACACACACATATATATGTTTAGTGGATGCTGAATGTAAAAGCATCTGCAAATCAGATTCATTTTAGACTCAGGCTTTTAAAGTCACTATTTAGCCTGGAGCAAAACAGGTGTTACCATCATTCACTGATAAAAGTATGATAAGGAATACTTTATATCAATATAGAAAGAAAAAAAAACTGTATATGTGTGTATACACAGATATACATACAGAAATACAAAATCACGCACACAAGCACATAAAGTCCAGAGTCAAACTTTGAGTTCTATGGGAGATTGAGATCATATAGCCTAACACTCTCATCCCCCTGATAGTATGGGACTACTAGAACAATGTGTTCTAATAGCCATAACAGTGGTTGAAGCAGGAGCTGTGGAGTGCTTAGGGCTTGGCCAGATATCAAAGACACCAAGGTGATGCACTGCATCCCATGTCATCACCACTTGTCTTGTCTTCTGTCTTGCCATTGAAATTCAATGACTCTGAAGGATAGAGTAATACTGACAAGGTTGTGCATCTCTGCCTCACTTAAATACAATTTAAACCAAAGTCAAGATATCATCACCCTGTGATACCATTTGTCCTCTTTAAAACAAAAGACGAATAACAATTTACCTGGCTGATTTTTAAAAAAATTATTATTTTTAAGAAATTTAAACAAATAATCAAATACAAAATAATCAAAGAAAAATAATTATAAAGTTAAATACAAAATAAGAAAAATGCATTGTCATTTGCACAGCAGAATGTAAGAGAAAATTCAAAATATACAGCAATAAATTACCATTTCAAGAAAACCTATAAAATAAATACTGTGCATTGTGTTCAGAGCTGTGCATCTTTTCTTTGCTTCCTTATGAGTTTAATTTTGTTCTCTGTTGTGCTTTTTTTACTTTGTACATTTTTACCATTCCTCCCCCACAGAATATTGCATTTGAGCACAGATATATCCATCTGTCCATCCATCCATACACACACACATACATGTACACATATGTACACACATACATATGAATGTTTGATAATTATTCATACATACACATACATATATATATGTATAAGCATATACACACATTCATATGTAATGGCGAAGGAGGTAGTTAACACCTCGTTTCACCTATTTCATTGACACCTTGTCTCAGTTCTTGCCCATGATTGTATCCAATCTTGTTGAAAAGCAGAACTTGTGACCCTACAACGTGTGAACTCGGTTGTTGATGCACCAGGAAGGGGAGGAGTTAATGAGTATATATAAGGATACACCCAGGATGGAGAAAAGAGAGAACTGAGAAGACAGAAGAACTAAGAGCTGAGAAGAACAGTGAAGAGAATAGAGAAGAACTGAGCAGAACGGAGAAAGAATTCTTGTGGTGGCAGAGACAAGGAGAAAACTTGGGGTATCCTGGCACACTATGTTTGTCTGTTCTGTCTCTGTTGATGTTTGCTTGTGATACTTTGTACAGAAGCCCTGGGACCTTATTGGAAGCCCTGAAAGAGGATTTTCTGGTTGTCAATTCACAGAAGTCCTAAAAGAGGGTTTTAGAGGTCCTGGGACTTCACTGATGACTGTTGTTGTTTTGTTGACCTCTTTGACCTTGCTTGTAAGTCAGTGTTGGTTTCTAGGTTGATTTGTGTTGACCTCTTAGACTTTATTGGTGGGTCTTGGTTGATTTCACAGGCAGATAGTGAATTGGTAATGGTGCTGGCAGTGTGAATGAATGTTGTTTTGGCTATGTTAAGCTTTGTCTTCTCAGAAACAGGAACTGTGAAGGACTTGAAGTGTACTGGACATTGTGAACTTCAATATGGAACAGGAAATGGATGAGGAGCTGGACCAGAAGCTGAATGATGCATACCTTTGAATCCAGGTGACAGTTGAGTTGATTTGGCCAGGAGCTAGAACCATGGAAGAGGAACCATGGAAGCTGAGAACCAGGTTCAAGTCAAGAAGAAAGAAGACTTGATTTGGATACTGTATATTGATTGAGAAGATCATGATTTACTGTGATGTAGGGGTGGAGAACTTTGACCTTTGATCTTTGCATCCTGTAAGGAGCCCTGCTCCTTAATGATGATTGAATTAGGACTTACTTAATGATATCTCTTGTTTAAAACTATATGGCCACTTTAGTGATAACTTGATATGCTATGACATTGTGTATGCTGTACTTTGGTTTCTATCAGTGCTTTGTCTTTGTATATTACTGAATAAATAGAGAACTCACCATACTATGTAATCAGAACCTTGAAGCTGTTCACAGCAGCAGTTTTCTGGAAAGCTGCACATGCTTGGCTTTACAATATATAAACATAGATACATACAAATACATGCACATAGACCTACTGTAATCCAACCCATATTTATTGACATATACATTCATATGCACCTATTTAAGACAATACTATCCTTATTTTTCCTTTTTCCCATTTCTTTGAGGGTGAATAATCTCTTCCTTCATAAGTACAAGTCTTTCCAAATTATTCCAAGTTCATCAGTTTGTTACTTTCTACATCACAGCAGTATTCCAACCTTATACTGTGTAGTTTTTAACCAGTTGAGAACAACATTGAAAAATATGGCTGACACAGTATAGTTTCTCTATTGTTTTCTCCTTTGATTAAATCTATTTTAGGCTTAACTATGTCCAAGATCATGATTATCACCCATGCTCCTTTTCCCCTAAAAATTCTACTCCTGATACTCATTTTATGCTTTGTGTATCTTTCTCATTTTCTGCCCCTTCTGACTCTTCTACTTTTTGAAAATTTAATTATTTTTAGTTTACAACACTCAGTTCCACATGTTTTTGAGTTGCAAATTCTCTCCCCAACACTTCCCTCCCCAAGATAGTGTGAAATCTGATATAGGTGCTATATATACATTCACATTAAAGATATTTTCACATTAGACATGTTGCAAAGAAGAACTATAACAATGGAATGAACCAGAAAAAAGAAGAAACAAAATGAAGGAGAGAGAGAGAGAAAGTGAGAGACAGACAGACAGACAGACAGACAGAGAGACAGAGAGAAAGAGAGAGACAGAGAGCGAGACAGAGAGACAGAGAATATTAATCTTAGATCTGCATTCAGACTATGTAATTATTTTCAACATGCACCATTTGGAGTTGTCTTAGAACCTTGCATTTCTGAGAAGAGTGGAGTCTACCAAAGTTAATCCTTGCATAACGTGGCTGTAAAAGTGTGCAATGCCTTTCTGGCTCTGCACCTCCAAGCTAGCATCAGTTCATATAGTTCTTTCCAGGTTTCTCTGAAGTTCACCTGCTCCTCATTCCTTATAATACAATAGTATTTCATTACATTCATATACCATATGTTGCTCAGCCATTCCCTATTTAATGGACTTCCCTACAATTTCCTGTTCTTTGCCATCACAAATAGAACTGCTATAAATATTTCTGTATGTGTGGGTTCTTTTTCCATTTGTTTGATCTTTTGGGGATATAGCCTATGAGTGATGTTGCAGGGTCAAAGGGTTTGCATATTTTATAGCCCTTTGTGGGTAGTTCCTAATTGCTATCCAAAATAACTGGATCAGTTAACTCCACCAACAATACATTAATGTTCCTATTTTCCCACATGTTTTCTAGAATTTATCATTTTTCTGTTTTGTCATGTTAGTCAATATTACAGTTGTGATGCGATACCTAAGAGATATTTTGATTTGCATTTCTCTAATCAATAGTGATTTAGAGCATTTTTCATAGAGGAAATGAAATATATAGATATATAGTCATATATATGACTATAGATAGCTTTAATTTCTTCCTCTGAAAACTTCCAGTTCATGTCTTGTGACCATTCACCAATTTAAGTATGACTTATATTCTTATAAATTTGACTAATTTTGCTACATATTATGGAAATGAGGCTTTTAATAGAAACACCAGTTGTCTGAATCTTTTACTTCACTTCTATCTACTACCTTGTCCTCCTATTACTTAACCCAGGGATTCCTTCCTCCTCTTCATTAATCTGAATACCCTTATCTGGCCTCTGTTACCATGTTCTCTCACCATGCCCTCTAAAAATCCCTCCTTTATCCTTCCTCCATCTCTATCCCCTTAACCTTTTTTAGTTTCTGAATTTAGAAGACTTTCATACATATGTGTATATACATGTATATATGTATGTACATGAATGCATATGTATGTATATGTGTATATGTACATGTGTGTATTTATGTGTTTATATAGAATCCCCTCTCAATCCTATTCCTGATGAAAGAAGAATTCTAGAACTAACAGCCCTCCTCTTCCATCTAAGTCCTCTGTGGCAGGTCTTCCTCCAGACACTGTTTGTATTAGTTATTTTGTCTTTACATTTTTCCTAAGTGGTTTTATTCAAAAAACAAACAAAAACATATCATAGGGGCCACTAGGTGGTTCAGTGAATAGAGCACCAGCCCAGGAGTCAGGAAGACCTGAGTTCAAATTTGGCCCCAGACACTCAACACACTAGTCATGTGAGTTTGGGTAAGTCACTAAAACCCAATTGTCCCACAAAAAAAAGAAAAAAAAACATATCATACTCAGGCCTACCTCAAATGTTCTTGTCAACTATTCAATGACTAATAACAATCTTAGACGTATATTTTGCATTCCCTCATATAAAAGGCAAACGATCTGTCCTTACTTAGTGCCTTGTGACTAGTCTTTAATATGTAGCTTATATTAATCTTGGATCTAGTATGTCATATCTTCTATGTTATGACAAACAAGTTCAGGTTTTTTTCAAACAAAATCCTGAAAGTTTGACAATTCATTAAACGTTCCTTTTTTATTAAGAATTATGCTTGGGTCCGTGCCCTTGGCGCTCCGTGTCCTGTCTCGTCCCCTGGACTCCTCGGCGTCCTGGGCACATGATGACCGCGGCGCCCGCGGCGGCGGCCGGGGGCCTCCTGCGGGACTCGTGGGGGCCGCCGGGGTGCGAGGCGGGGGGCGGTGTGCGCCGGGGCCCTGGTGCCAGTGAGGAGGAAGAGCGGCCCGGGGGCCTGCGACGAGGCGGCTGCGGCGGCGGCCCGGAGCCCGCCCACTGTAAAACAGTGGGATGAAGTGACCCATAAGCAGCTCTCTGCTTTTGGAGAATATGTGGCTGAGATCCTACCCAAATATGTCCAACAAGTTCAGGTATCATGCTTCAATGAACTTGAGATCTGTATCCATCCCGATGGAGTTATTCCTGTGCTAACATTCCTCAAAGATCACACCAATGCCCAGTTCAAGTCCTTGGCTGATTTGGGGGCCGTGGATGTCCCAACCCGGCAGAACCGTTTTGAGATTGTTTATAACCTGCTTTCTCTTCACTTCAATACTCGGATTTGAGTGAAGACGTATGCAGATGAGTTGACCCCTGTTGATTCAGTCGTCTGGGTACACAGAGCTGCATATTGGTATGAGAGGGAGGTCTGGGACATGTTTGGAGTCTTCTTTGCCAGTCACCCCGATCTCAGGAGGATCCTGACAGACTACAGTGTGAGGGCCATCCTTTCCGGAAGGACTTCCCCCTCTCTGAATATGTAGACGTCTGCTAGGATGATGAGGTGAAGCGAGTTGTGGCTGAGCCAGTGGAGCTGGCCCAGGAGTTCCGGAACTTTGATCTGAACAGCCCCTGGGAGGCTTTCCCTGCCTTTCGCCAGCCTCCGCAGAGCCCTAGACTGGAGGCTGGAGACAAGAAACCTGAAAACCCAGCAAAGTAGTATCTGGCAAGAGCAGAGCCTGCCTTGTACCTGAATATGTAAATAAAGTCTCCTACCTGGAAAAAAAAAAGAATTATACTTAATGGGGTGGAGTTAAGATGATGGTGCAGAAGCAGTTATCCCCATAACCACCTCGAATACCTATAAAATAGAACTCTAAAAAAATTTTAAAGCACCAAAACTCACAAAAGGAGAGAGTAACAGAGCTCCTGCTGAAGGCAGCCTGGCAGCAGACAGGAAGGGGTTCATCACAGCACACTCGGAGCCCAAACCACCACCATATGAACCCATGGCTGGAGCTGTAGGGCCCACAGAAGAAGCCACTGCTGGAGCATGAATCACTGGTAGCTGTGGCAATTTCCAGAATTACCAACCCATAAGAAACAAGAACTAAGTAAAAGGTCAGTGGAACTCAGATAAATTTGGGGGAGAGGGTCTGGTCGACTGCTCCAAGACTAGAAGCAGCTGAAGTGGCAGCCCTAAAGCTGCCTCCATGTGGCTCCTTCAGAAGCTCCTGGCCTGCGGATTGCAGGGTGGACAAGGGAACATTCAGAGGCTAAGTACTCTTGACTTGAGCTGCCTGGATAGGGATTGCAGTCTTGGGTGGTGTTCCAGATGTGCGTTTTCAGTGAGCCAAAGCTGGTAGGGGCTGCAGAAATGACGGCATCCTAATAGATTCAACAGCTGCAAAATCCCCAACAATTTGGAAGAAAGCTCTCCCCTCTGAAAGCAGAGTTCTACTGAGCGCAAAAGTCAAGTAATTGACTGACAACATGAGTAGTGAAAGGAAACAAACAAACCTGCAGTGCGAATTTACATTCCTTTTTTGGGGACAAAACAGATTAAAGCATGGAACAGGAGGAAGACAATATAGTCAGAATTCCCACACCAAACGTTTCCAAGAAATATGTAAACTGATTACAAGCCATAGAGGAGCTTAAAAAGAATGTTGAAAACCAAATAAGAGAAGTGGAAGCAAAATTGGGAAGAGAAATGAGAATGATGCAAGATAATCATGAAAAGAGAGTCAACAACCTGACTGAAGAAAATAACACCTTAAAAATAGATTAACTCAAATGACAAAAGAGGCCCAAAAAGCCAATGAGGAGAAGAATGCCTTAAAAAGTAGAATTTGCCAGATGGGAAAAGAATCCTAAAAGCTTTCTGAAGAGAATAATTCCTTCAGAATTAGAGATAAGCAAATGGAAGCAAATGACTTTATGAGAAATCAAGAAACTACTAAACAGATCCAAACAAATGAAAAAGTAGAAGGCAATGTGAAATATCTCCTTGAAAAAACCACTGACCTGGAAAATAGATCCAGGGGAGATAATTTAAAAATTGCTGGACTACCCGAAAGCCATGATCAAAAAAAGAACCTAGAAAGCATCCTTCAAGGAATTCTCAAGGAAAATTCCCCTGATGTTTTAGAAGCAGAGGGCAAAATAGAACTTGAAAGAATTCACCAATCACCTCTCAGAAAAGATCCCCAAAAGAAAACTCCTAGGAATATTACAGCCAGATACCAGAGTTCACAGATCAAGGTGAATATATTACAAGCTGCCATGAAGAAACAATTTGAATAATTTGAAAACACAATCAGAATAACCCAGGATCTAGCAGCTTCTACATTAAGAGATCGAAGGGCCTGTAATATAATATTCTGGAGATGAAGGGAGCTAGAATTAAAACAAAGAATCACCTACTCAGTCAAACTGAGTATAATGTTTCAAGGGAAACTATAGTCATTTAATGAGGTAGAGGACTTTCAAGAATTCTTGCTGAAAAAAGAGAACTGAATAGAAAATTTGATATTCAAATACAAGAAGCATAAGTAGGTAAACATGGAAAAGAAATCATAATGAACTCATCAATGTTGAGCTATTTACATAGAAAAATTATAATTGTAACTTATGAAACTTTTCTCACTGTGAGGATAGTTTAAGGGAATATAAATATGTATATATGTGTGTGTGTTTGTGTGTGTGTGTATATATATATACATACACACACACATATATGTGTATACACACATACATATATATATACACTTATGTCTATATAGGTGGGTATATATGCGTATGAATGCATGAGTGTGTATATATGTGTACATAGATGGAGAACACAGGATGAGTTGGAATATTTTAAAAGGTGAACTTGAGAGGTGGGAGAGTAATAGTATGAGAGAAGACAGGGAGAGACAGAATGGAGTTAATCCTCTCATATAGAAGAGGCAAGGGATAATTGTTACAATGGAGAGAAAGAACAGGAAGGCAAAAGGGAATTGGTCAACCTTACTCTTATTGAAGTTGGCTTAGGGAGGAATGACATAGGCTCTAAATTGGATACCTTGGACTACAGGAGAGTAGGGGGGAAGTGACTGAGAGGGGGAAAAGGGGAGAGGAGGGCAGGTTGGAAGGGAGGGTTGTTAGAAACACAAAGTTTTGTAAGGGTACACGGACAAAGTAGAGAATAGTACAAGTGTGGTGTGGAATAGGAAGGAGGGAAATATACAGGTACTGGGGTAGGGAGATGCATCTTCCCCTACCAGAAAGTCAGAGGGGTGATAGGGGAGGATATAGGAGAGAGCAGATTGAGGAAGGGGGTATACAGTACGATTGCTGTTTTCAGGTGGTGGGTAGAAGAAAGATGGGGGCAAAATTTTAAGTCAATATTCCATGGAAATGAATGAGGTAAACTAGGAATAAACAAGAGTTATGACAGAACAGTTGTCCTCCTGTTACAATTGGAGAAGACTTGTAGTGACCCAGCTTCCTCACTGTGTCTGCACTTACCTTGTATATGCTGGTTTCTCCTCACCCAGGGCTGAGTCTCAGTAGTACAGCTGTATTGGGCATTCCTTGGCAGCAGAGGTTCTCTCAGTCTTCTCTGGATCCGACTGTTTTCCCAGCACCACTGACTGTCTGGTAGGTAAAAGTTCCTCTGGCTTAGGTTGAGGCTACCCCCAACCCAGCTAAACCTAGGGCTCACTGTTTGTTGTTTAAGTAAAACTAACCTATAAGTGTTTACTGTTCACAGGGACAAAATCCCATCCTGGGAATTTCCTACAAGCCTTCTTCAATTGTCTCAAGAGGACTCTGTTCTGTCCAAACCCTTGTTTATTTTTAACTGCTCTATCTTCACCCTGAGGCACTATTTTATCTAGTTAGTGTGAGAAATAAAACAAGGAGCAGAGGACTATTAGGATATTACCTGCATTTCTCAACCAGCTGCTTCCCGAACTTTATCATCTCCAGAGAGTCATCATTTGGATAAATGAAATCAACTTGGAATCTCCTACATTCTCAGATAATTTCCCATAATATTACATGCCACTGGGATAAGAAACCTACCCTGAAAACGTTCAGATTTTATTAATCATGGTGCTCTTCATTAGAATGTGTGCTGGTTGGAAACATGTACCTTGTTTTGCCTTTCTTAATCCTGAGGACAGTACCTTGTACAAAGTAGGCATTTAGTAAATGTTTATAGACAGTTGTTTATTGACGAAATTTTATAGAATACTCTATTGCAAAGGTTTAGAAAAGTTAACAAGAAATTTTTTTATGTAAAGGGGAGAAATGGAAACCATAATTGAAAAATCTATTCTGAGAGTCAAGAAACTTCCTCATTCATGGCACCTATTAAATTATATAAGGATCTTCCCCATTGATAGCGTGATGAGTGACTGAACGATAATGGGTCACATTCTAAGGAGAGATTTTGATACTACTTCATTGAAGGTTCTGTCCTTCTTTCTGGATGCAGTGACCCTGCTGAAGTTTCCCCTTCGAGAACCATGGATATTTGGAGGGGATGGTAGTTAATCAATCTATTCTGTGGAGGGGGGTGTATGGAGCATAGATAAAGTGATTGGAACAACCTATCTGTATGTGAAGAACCTGGGAAACCTGGATTGAGGAAGCGCATGATGGCATATAATGGAAATGACTTAGAGAGAATGGGTCATATAGTTAAATTCTGGCCAATGATAATAAGTCCCAGCCCAAACCCCAATTCTTCATAATTTGGACTTTGATGCCTCAGAATGAACATAAATTGAAATGATCTCTGTTCCGGCCTGAAACTTTCGTGGTCTTCTCCCCCCATATTGAGTCCTTTGTGAAGGCAATCTGGGTCATCGTTTGCTTCAATTCTTACCTAGCCTTTAACTACTTAATTGGTATCTCCGCAGATAGACTGAGACTTTGGAATGACCTTAGTTTAAAAAGGCAGAGTTCTGCTGCATCTGGGGTCATCACCAGTCATCTACCCTATTCCTTTCCACTGGACTCTGATGACTCTGAAAGAGGGAGTGGGAAGGATCAATCCACCCAGCTCCACCTCACTCAAATGCAAGTGACTTGAAAATCAAGCCATTACCTGATGATGCCATTGATCCTCTTTGAGAAGGAAGGACAAACAACAATAATAGTAACTAATTCTAATTGGCTAAACATGGGTTCAAGAAGAATCTATTTGACAGGAAATGAAGGGTTTCTGAAAAAACTTTCTCCCTTACTTATACACTTTGGGCTTCAACCAGTTGCTCCTTGACTCACTTTGTCTCCTTAAAAATTATACTTTCTTTAGGAGTTTCTGAAATTTAGAATATGAGAAATAGTCATCTGCAAGTCAGAGACCATGACAGCTATCATATCCAAGCCCGCATCGATGCTCTGAGGAATAAGGAATGTCTTTTGGGGCTCCATCCCAGCTTATATGATAGACACATTGCATCTAGATATGTATCTGATGGAAAAAATGCTATATGTAAATTGAGTTAAATGAATCAGAACAAAATACATCCGGAAGAAGAAAAGGTCAAGAATATCAAGCTAAGAAATAAAAAAAAAGTGAAGAAATGTGAATTAACAGTACCAAATCTCAAAGTGTATTACATGTTAATCATCAAAAAAATCTTTAAGTGATTAAGAAATAGCATGGTAGATCAGTTGATCAGGTACACAATCCACAGATGTAAATGATCATACTAATCTAGTGTTGGACAAACCCAAAGATCCAAGATTTTGTGGCCCAAACCACACTAATAATAAAATTTGCTGGGAAAACCAGAAAACTGTTTTGCCAAAAGTGGGCATAGCTCAACAGCTCAAACCTTACACCAATATAAGGTCAATACGGGTCCCTGATTTAGACATAAAGGGTGATATAAACAAATAAGGGAAACATGACATCTGTCACATTTGTGGACAAGGGAACAATTTGTGAACAAACAAAAAAATCAAAATCATTAGAGGATTAAAAATGGATAATTTTGATGACATTAAATTTAAAAACAAACTACGACAACAATGAAACCAAGATTAGAAAGGGATGTAGGAAACTGGGAAAACTGAGTGAGTTTCTCAGATAAATTTCTCATTTCTCAAAAAAATATTTAGAAGAGCAAGTTCCTTTTGTCTTCATTTTTGGAGGGGTTAAGTCAGGGCAATTGTGGTTAAGTGAGTTGGCCAAGGTCACATGGCTAGTAAGTGTTAAATGTCAGAGGTCAGCTTTGAATTCAGATCCTCCTGATGCCAGGGCTGGTACTATATTCAGTGGGCCACCTACCTGCCCTGCAAGTCTATTTTAAAAAAATAATATGGATCCTCCCCCCCATTGATAAATGGCCGAATGATATGAAAAGGCAGTTTTCAGAAGGAGAAATCCAAGCTATTTAAAATCATATAAAAATACTGTAAGTCACTATTGATTAAAATAAAATTAAAATAAGTCTGTAGTAAAACCTTATGCCTATCAGATTTGCTAATATGACAGGAAAAAGAAAATGACAGATGTTGGAAGAGATGTGGGAAAATTGGGACACTAATGCACCATGGGAAGAGTTATAAATTGTTCCCACCATTTTAGAGAGCAAATGGGAACTATGTCTAAAGGGCAATAAAACTCTGCATACCCTTGGGCCCAGTAATATCAATATTAATCTTATACCCCAAAGAGATCAAAGAAAAAACTACCTATTTGCAAAAAATACATATTCATAAAGGCTCTGTTTGTAGTGGCAAAGAATTGGAAATTGAGGGGATACACATTATTTGGGGAATGGCTGAAGTCACGGTATATGATTGGGATGGAATATTGTGGTCCTATAAGAAATGATGAACACGATGAATTCAGGGGAAAAAATGAAAATGTTGAAGGACTTATATGAAGTGATGAAAAGTGAAATTAACTGAACCAGGTAAATATAATACACAGCAATATCAATGACTTAGCAATACTCAGCATACAATGATCTAAAAACAATGCCAAAGGATTTAAAATTCCCTCTATCTCCAGAGGAAGAACTGTTGGTGCATCAATGGAAATTGAGGCATACCTTTTAAGCATTCTTTTACATTCTTTTTGGTTGTTCTATCTATGTTTTCTTTTGCAACAGGTCTCTTGTGAAATTGCTTTCCATCACTACATATTTATAATCTATAGCAAATTGATTACCTTTATAAGGAGACAGGACAGAGAAGAGAGAGGTAGAGAATTTGCAACTCATTTAAAAATGTTAAAAATGTTTTTATATGTAATTTAGGAAAAAATATATTTTAAAATGATTAAAATATAAGTTGACTTAAATTTCAAATTTTACTCCCATAGACTTAGGCGGTCAAAGAGAGAACATACCTCAAGCCATGGGTGTTTAGGAACTGTTGGAACATTTTTAGTGACCTGTAAGTAAATGGGTTTTTTAATGTTATTAGATTAAATGGTTCTGGACACCAATCTAGAATAATCATGTGGGGATATAAGACAGATTAAGACCCCTGAATACTCAGAGGAGAAGGGGCTTAATTTAATTGTAAAAGATTGAAACAAAAATGATGTTCAAACATCTGAGGGAAGAACAAGCAAGCTAAAAAAAATAATATTCAATATGAGGGGACAGAGAGAGAGATAGACAGAGAGAGAGAGAGACAGAGAGAGACAGAGAGAGACAGAGAGAGACAGAGAGACAGAGAGAGATAGAGACAGAGACAGAGAACAAAGAAACCAACTAAGAAAATGAAAGAAGAAAAAGAAGAAATACATGTGGTTTCCTTTTATTTGTATGTGCGTAGGCAAATTAGTTTCAGAAGTAATTTAACACTCATTATTGCCATTGCCAATGGATTAGATATTTAAAATGTCCAGTGTAGTGTTGAGATCACAACTATCACAGGCTGATTTTGATATTCGACGTTCCTGAAATTCAAGGGCTTCAATAATGTGTGTGCCTGACTTGACTAGAACAAAAACACATTTACAACTTATAAGCTGCGTGACACTGAAATTTTTATGGTGCGGTGCTTTTGACCTTTGGAGGATATGAAAAATTCAGTGATAACATGATCTTTATCTTCTCAGCATGGCATATTGATATATTCTGTCATTTTCACTTATATGCCTTAAAATGAGGCAGGTTTGATCTTTTCTATCTGGGCATTTTTTTTAGTCTCATAATTATGAACTCATTGGGTAATCATTTCAAACTCAAATAGTCCTTGTACTCAATTCATTGTGCATTTTCATCAATGTTACAGTCACGTTTATGTTCTATTCTTCCCTCCAAGTTATTATATTATGACTGATTTTTCCTAGCTTAGATGGTTCTTTATTCTCAAATGGATGTGATGTTTTACACTGCTCCAAAATGGCATCCTTCATTTCTGAAACAGAGGTCCATATTTTGCAAACCAGGATTTTCTTGTAATGACATATAGATTGTAAGTTATGAGGCTCCATATTCTCTAAGTAATTGAAGCTGAGGATCAGACAAAAGACAATAAAAAAGGTACAGGCTAGGCATGACCAGGATTGTATTCTCCTATAAGATCAACAGAGGGACATCATAAAATATGCTGGAGGACATCATTGTTTTCTCTTGAAATCATAATGTTATTGATGACTTGTGAACTGTATATTCATTGGTAAGCCATCACATTTTACACAAAACAAAGAATTAGGAAGACCTAAATTTAGATGAGGCTTTTGATGTATATTTGTTATGTAAACATGGATATCCATTAATCTCTCATCCTTGAACAACTCTAAGAAAATAAATGCCAATCCATTTGGATGGAGAAGGTTTCCTCACCTAAAGGTCCTCTCAATCCATAAAACAATTCCATACCCCACCCAAGTCAAATATTGAGTCTATATACAAAGGTATATGATATTTTAGAGAAGTCTCAAGAACAAACACAAATGTTACTTAGTGGATTAGTGTGACAGTTGTTAATGCAGGGCTCCATGTTACATACAAAACTATTTCTCTATGGTCAAAAAGAGCCCAATACCACCATTCTTTCTGCAAGTAATAATAGTAATAATAAATGACAACAATAGTGATAACAAAAAGAAATAATGATAAAAATGTCATTCATTTAATATGTGAAGTTTTGCTATGTACTTGTCATCTGATCAAAAAAACACCTAGTAGGAAGTTCCTATTTTATCCTTATTTTATGTCAGAGAAAACTGAGGTAGAGGTTAAGTGACTTAAAGTCATACACTTAGTAGATGTCTAGGACTAGAATTGGACATAGGTCTCACTGAGGGTGTATGTTCCTGTGTGTGTGTGTGTGTGTGTGTGTGTGTGTGAGAGAGAGAGAGAGAGAGAGAGAGAGAGACAGAGACAGAGACAGAGAGACAGAGAGAGACAGAGAGACAGAGAGAGAGAGAGACAGAGAGAGAGAGAGAGAGAGAGAATGAATTATAATGAATTATACTGTCCCGTAAAATGGAAGAAGACAGCAGAGTGAATTAAAAAACAGAGTCCTATGATATGTTGTTTACAAGAGGTACGTTTGAAGCAGAGGCATATACACAGAGGAAAAGTAACATACTGAAACAGAATTTGTATATTTGAAATAAAGTTAAAAAAACAAAAGAAGGGCTAGCAACCATGATTTTTGGATAAAACAAAAATACATCCAATTAAAGAGACAAAGAGAGAAATCACAACTTCCTAAGTGTACCATAGACACTAAAACAATATCACTGCTGAAATTTGTGTTCCAAATTGTACAGCATCTAAAATTTTGAAGGAAAATTTAAGTGAGTTAAATGAGGAAATAGATAGTAAAATGACACTAGTGGGGGAACCTAGTTATCCCATTTCAGAACTAGATGAATCTAACAAAAAACATAGAGAAGTTAAGGAGGTGTGTAGAATTCTAGAAAAAAAAATTTGTACTATAGATTGCTGGATAATATTGAATGAGGATGGAAGGGAATATACCCTTTTTCTTCTTGGTACATGATTCTGACTCAAAAAACTGATTGTTTACTGGGGCACAAAAATCTCATAATAAAATGCAGATAAACAAAAAAATGTGATTCTTTTCAGATGAAAGTGCAGCAAAGTTTATGGGAAGAAACACTAAAATCAATTGGAGGGGTGGCTAGGTGGCACAATGAATACAGCACTGGATGGAGTCAGGAGGACCTGAGTTCAAATCTGGCCTCAGACACTTAACATTTAGTCACCATGTGATGTTGGGCAAGTCACATAACTCCAATTGCCCTGTCTTCCCCCTCAAAAAAGCAAAAAAATTTTAACAAAATGAAATTAATTGGAAACTTAATAATAAAATCTTGAAGAATGAATGGGCCAAAGAACTAATCATTGAAATAGTCAATAATTTTATTAAAGAGAAAGACAACAATTAAATAGAATATCAACATTTATGAAATGCAGCTGAAGCACTATGTAAAGGAAAGTTTATATATCTAAATGCTTACATTACTAAAATGAAGTAATAACATAACAATGAATAGTGTATAAGATTAAAAATATAAAAAGACAACATTTAAAATCTCTAATTAAACACCAAATAAGAAATCCTTAAAATAAAATGATAGATTGATTGAGAAAATTAAAAGTAGGAAGATCATAGCATAGTCAAGAGAACCAAAGACCACAGCTCTGAGAACCACCATATTTCAGTGCATCCAAGAGGGGAAGTGGAGTTAGGGGGACAGGCATCTTGTGGTGGCCATAGACCAAGGTTATTCAGCATTGCTTCATGTGAGTATCCTACCATAACTGGACATCCACATGCTTTGGCCAGGCTCTGGGCAGGCAAGAATCCATCCACGTGCTTCAGCACAGCCCAGGGCAGACAGACATCCTCCATGTGCCAGATCTCTGGGTGCCTCAGTGTAGTCCCAGGGAAATGCAGAAAACCTTACTTCACCTCTGAATATGCCAGACAACCACACTAGGACCCCAGCTCGGTACCTTCTATGCTGCCAGACCTTTACAGCCTCCAGCCCCACCAGCCAATGCCCACCCCATTCCACCACCACAGCACAGCACCAAACCTGAGCATCCCTGGAAGATGTCAGGGCAACATAGGTACAGCACCAGGTAAACAGTGCCACAAGCACAAGAAGCTAGAGATAGTTCATTTCCACCCTGGGAACAGAGTTCAAATATTAAAGAAAGGGGAAAAAATGCTCAAAAAAGGGAGTGTAAGTGCAGGAAACAAGAAAAAAAGTATCTGATCACAGAAAGTTATTATCATGCCATGGAAGATCCAGACACAAACTCAGAACAGGACAATACTCTCAAAATGCTTTTTGACAAAATTCAAAAGAAAAATATGAAGTGATCTCAAACACAGAAAGAACTGATGGAAGAGGTAAAAAAAACTTAAATGATATAAGAGAAGTAGAAGAAAATGGGAGAAAGAAATTAGAATAATACAATAGTATTATGGGGTGAGGGAAGCCTCAACAGCTTGGAAAACTATGTAAAAGGTAGACATGGTCAAATAGAAAATGAGATTAAAATCAATGAAGAAAACACCTTAAAGAGCATAATTGGAAAAATAAAAAAATAAAATAAAAATCTAACTAAGGAAAACAACACCTCCAAATTAGAATCTAGCATGCGGAAGTTAATGACTCTTTGAGACATAAATCAATCAAATAATTTCAAAAGAATTAAAAAAAGAAGAAAATGAAGAATACCATATTATGTTTAAAAAAACTGGCCTAGAAAATATGTCCAGGAGAGACAATATCAGAATCATTGGACTACCTGAAAGTCATATTCAAAACAAGGGCATAGGCAGCATCTTTCAAGAAATTTTTCAGGAAACTACCCTGATGTCCTGGAACTAGAAGGCATAATAGGCATTGAAAGAAAACACCAATTACCTCATGAAAGAGATCCCAAAATAAAAGCTTCTAGGGACAGTACAGTCAAATTTCAGAAATATGAAGTCAAGGGAAAAAATAAAAGTGAGCAGAAAGAAATATTTCAAATATTGGGGAATCACAATCATTATTAGACAGGACGTCGCAGCTGGAACATTAAAGGATCAGAGGTCATGGAATATGATTTTCTGGGAGGCAAAGGAGCTAAGGTTACAATGGAGAATCACATACTGTAATGGCAAACACAGTAGTTCACACCTTGTTTCAGCTATTGAATTAAGACTTTGTCTCAGTTCAAGTTTCTTTTGAGCCTTATATGAAGCCTGTTAAGAAACAGAAGGTGTGAACCAAACAACTTGTGGATCCTAGAACTCATCAACTCCTGTAACAGGAAGGGGAAGAGCTAAGGATCATATATGAGAGGCCCAGGCTAGAGACACTAGAACTGAGGAGAGGGTTGTTGTGGTGGCAGAGTGAAGAAGGACACATGTAGTGATATCTCTGTACTCTGTCTGTTGTGTCTGTGTTGATGTTTATTTGTGACAGAAGCCCTGGGATCTTACTAGAAAAGCTGAAAGAGGATTTTCTAGTTGTACATTTACAGTAGTCCTGGAGGAGGGTTTTGGAGGTCCTGGGACTTTATTGATGATTTGTGGTGACCTCCTGGGACTTGTTTGTAAGTCTGTATTGATTTCTATACTGATGATTTGTGTTGAGTTTTCAGAATTTGTGGGTGGTTCTGAGTTAATTTCACAGGCAGATAATGAATTGATGATGGTGCTAGCAACATGTATGAATATTATTGTGGATCTGTCTTTTGTAGCTTTGTCTTACCAGAAACAGGAACTGTGAAGGACTTGAGGTAGACAGGACGCTGTGAGCTTCAGTATGGAACAGGAACTGAATGAAGAACTGGACAAGAAGCTGGACAAGGAACTGGGAACTGCCTGCCTTTGAACTGAGGTGACTGTTGGAGCTGGGACCATGGAAGAGGAAACATGGAAGCTGAGAGCCAGTCTTGAGGCAAGCTGAAGAAGATTTTACTTGGATACTTTCATACTGACTGAGAAGAATATGATTTACTGTGACTTAGGGGCAGAAAACTTCGACTTTTGTACCTTGTGATTGAATCAAGGACTTTGTGATTAACTAAATGCTTGTACTATGTTGAAAACGATATGACCACTTAGGTGAAAACTATGTGATCATTTTAGTGACCAGGTTTTGAGTCGTGACATGGTGAATGCTGTATTTTAATTTTCTGTGATAAGTTGTAACATTCTCAATGCCATACCTTGATTTTCTGTGCACTTTTTGCTCTGAGGAAAGGGGAAAGAAAAGGGGGGCTGTTAGTAATATATATGTTTGTTCTTAATAAATATGTTTGTTCTGGAAAACTTGGACTCAATCAAAAGGTCACACCCCAGGATCTAGAAGACCATAGTCTTCCCAGCCCTGTCTCTAATCTAATTCTTTCCTACTCTTACTCCTTAAGAAAAGGGATAAAGGAACCTTAAAGTCAAAATCCAATGTATTCAATGAAAATACTGAAAAATGAAGGAACCTACCTCCCAATTGGGGTGGAACAGTGTTAAAAAGGCACTGATATGTGACAGGGTTGGGATTCTTTGCACTAGTTGGTCGTACCTTTCTAAATTCTGCAGATGAACACAAAGATTCATGGTTACTCATGAACCTGAAAACAGCAGCCTGCTATGTTTGGCCAATGGAGACCTTAGGAGATTTTTCTGAATAATTGGAGCGGGGGCAACCTGAAAGTGTCCAGGATTTAATACTTATCTTTTCTCCAGGACCCTGAAGTTGCTCTTACTCTATAAACTCAATGCAAAAAGAAGGGCCTGAGCAGGTGAAATAATATGTATCCCTAAATTTAGTATTCACTACATTTTGTGATATAACATTCAATAAAAGATGAATCCAATAATACATTAGAGGCCTTTGAGAAAATGATTATTTGTCTTCCAACTCAATTTCTGAGTAAACTTATGAACATGAAGTAAATAGACGGGTTCCTAATTTATATTGGATGGATTTGTTTCCTCCATATTTATAATATTAGATGTATTTCTTGAGGCAAAGCATTGCAAGCTGGGGCACAAAGGAGACTTTTTGACTTGGTTCATGATTCCAGTAGTAACAAATCAAAATGCTTCTTTCTTTTCCTTCTTACTTTCCAATAATATCACCATTTATTGAATGGGGATTTAGTATCACTTGGTGTTGACTTACAAAGAGAGTGACAGATCATTTGGGGCAGAAATTTCTTTGAACATAAAATTAAAAAGGGAAAAAAAAACATTGTTGGGCCCAGCTTTCCCCTGAATGTGTGATGCAAAGTTTCATGTGGTTGATGACAGGACTAGCTTGCAAATGATTTTCTTGTAGCTGCACAATATTTCAGTTCCTGGATTTTATGGATAACCACAACAAAACCTAAGCATAGTAAAGTGATATTCCTGGTTGCAAACACATTAGATCAAGTATTCAAAAAACTGATTTAGGGAGTAGCTGGTCTTAAGCTATAATGTCTGGTCATATCACACCAGAGGAATTGTTCCATGGGAAAAGCGGCTGTACATCAAGTTGTTTATAAGGTCAGTGTTCACTTGGAAGGAGTTCATAAAGAATAATAGAATCTCATAGATTCTCCAGTAAAGTCCAGCCATTTCAACTCTTTTTGGAAACAAGCCCCAAATCAAAGTGGAGTAAGTTGAACAGTGACAAAAGTACATGGGGCCAACAAGTCACATTGGCAAATACTGTTATTTAACATTTTATATTTAATGAAAGAAAGTTTCGATTTAAATAACCTTTGAAAAATAAGCTATCTTTCCCCTTTGGCAGAGCTTTGTGGTACCTAGAATTGCTTTTTTTTTCTTTTAAAGATAGTACAATGTTTCATCCCATTTTAGGTAAATGATAATCATATGATCTGATAGGCCCAAAGGAATAGGAATAGTCTTATCTGCTAATTAGTCCAAACCTGCTAATGCACGGATTTGCAATGTGACAAATTACTAGCATATGTCACACGTGTTGGATTTTCCAGCTCTCCATACATCTGTTCTGGTACTTTGGAGGGCTAAATATGAACAACCTCCCCTTATGTAGTAGGACTTGCCAGGAATTACTTGGGCCAGTTGGGTATTGTGGTGGTGTTGAGAACACATGTTTTGTTTCAAAAGCCCCAGTAATTTGGAATGGCTCCCATTGGACCAGACTAATTAACCTTCCATCATGCTTGTACTGCTCAGCATGGGTGATATAATAATCTGGGGAACAATGACAGACAAGAAACATGCTGCCCTCTTTGGAGAGGAATGGCAGTATCCAAGTCTAGGACTGCCATTTTGATCTGATCCATAATGGAATAGTAAACATAGCTCTTTCTAAAAATCTCTTAACTGTACTCATTTATATTCATCTGATAACCCATAGAGGGGAAAATGGGAATGAGCTGGCAGGTGGCCTTTAAGATTTAAAGGGCACATGGCAATGGGGTTGTTAGTTGCTTACTCACACTAGAATATTAAAGATATTCCATAATATGAATATTCCTGGAATTCCTCTTTTTCATTTTGATCACTGCTCTATTCATCCTCCAAAAATGCATTTCAGAAATCTGCTTAGATAAGTGAGATGCATTTCTGTCTACTTAATACATTGATATACATAACATATGGTTTTGTATTACCAGACCATGTCAGAATGATAGCTAGGATTATAGTAATTTAATTTTTTCAGTACTCATGCACACAGATTCACAGGACTTTTATTTTTTCAGCTTAAAGAATGGAAACTAAGTTCCTATTTCCTCTTTAGGCACTTGTCCCACATACTTTCTCACAATACTGAATGATGATGGGAAAAATCATTTAATTATAAGCATCTCTTAAAACCAACACTTCATAAACAGGCTAAAAACATTCGATTTGGTGAATACTTATTTGTGCAATGACTGTGAGAGGAACTGTCTAGTCCCTGGGGATCCAAGGATACTTTGAAGAGTAATGTAAACTTCATGATACATACATTTTAATGATATAAAAGCAGTAACTATGGGGCAAATAAGAGTATGAAAGAGAAATCTGTGCTCTGTGCTATCAGAAATGGAAAGGAGAAATAATTTTTACCCAAAAGATTCAAGAAAGGTTTCATAGAAGAGATGATATCCAAAGTTGGAAAAGGAAGACAATCATATTTAGAAGCTAGCAAATAAAATTATTGAGCTTTTACAGGAAGTCATAGTAACTGAGGTCAGGTGTACTTGAATTCTGTTTACACCTCTGACACTGTTTGTATGAGCCTGGGCAGATCCCTTGACTTATCTGTTTCCTAGGCAATTTTCTAAGACTTTAAGCTTCAGAGCAGGTGCTGTTCCTGTGGCCCTGTCACCTCACCCTTTGAATGTGTGGCTCCTCCCAGATTCGCCATTCAAAGAAACTCTTCAGGCTAGCCATGTGGTATTCCTCTCCTGGAGGTACATGGGGAATACTCCAGCATCCCTCTTCCCACATGACCCCTTTGTATTCCTCCCGAAACCTTATTCAACTCTGTTGTCTTTCCCTACCATAATATAAACTTCTTGAGAACAGAGGCTCATTTATTTCTACTGGAATCTTCATTCCCAGTGCTTTGTGACAGTCTGGTATATAGTAAGTGCTTCTACATCATCCTCATTGGTTTCATTTTTAGGAAGAATTTCTTCATCCACTTGTTCCATAAGTCAATGAAGCAATAAGTCTACTCTTTAGCCAACATATTGTTGTGGTAGTGGTTGTTTTTTTTTCTTTTGATGACAGAATCCCAGGATGAATTGTGCAGTTATTCCCATGTGGCAGGGCATGATAGGGGTTCAGAGTCAGGACTCTGAGAGAGGAAGACTCCACTGACTTTGATCATTTCTGATAAACATGACTTATTGTTTAATTGTACAGATATGGCCTTGGGGACAAGTTTGAACAAAGATGAAGACATAGGCCACATCTAAGGGACATGGATGCCTAGACCATTGGTATGTCAAAGGTGGATCACACAAAATACCACACGTGAATAATAGGTCCAAAGGTTCCAGTTTTGCTATCTTGCTGCATATTTGGACCCCAGGGACTGTGCTTGGGTCTTCCTGCTATCTGTCTTCACACCCACATGCTACATGCCAGTAAATTATGTTCAATTCTCCAGCGAATACCCAAGACTATTCATAATCTCTGATTCTTTTTTATTGCCCTGGGTACAAGTACCTAACAAGAGGCTTTTTTCATGATATCTACACAGAGAAACTTTAGTGAACAATATCGTGTAGACCCTCAGTATTCTCCCTGGAAATTCCCAATCTTTTCACAATGGCATGGGCTTCTCTCTGACATTCATGGAGTTGTATTTATTAAATATTGCAGTGATGAAGAAACAAGAAAAGCATTCTTATTTTCACATTTCTCAAACACTTGCTTTTTATTAGCATAAAACAAAGCTTTCTTTCTTTAATTTCATGAAGGAAATGTAACAATAAATCAGTGAAAAAAGTGTAATAACTTTTCTAAGGACCAAGACTGTGTCCAAACAAAGAGACAACACAACAAAGCAAGTTTAAAAGTATTACTTAATCACCTACTGGGTCCCAGAATGGGATGAGGAGGCCAGTTAGTAACTTTGTTCACTGATTCTGCAGTCCAGTGATGGCTTGGATGCCATGGGCTATGTATGTCATCAGGATGTCTGGGTTGACATTAGGCAAAGTAACATGTGGTCTGAACAATTTTCTAGATATTTTGGGTCAATTAACCTTTGAACTTGTTTTTGCCTGGGCAATTGGGTTTAGCTGTCCACATTGATTAGAGAAATTGCATAAGTGCTATATAACTTGTGAACAATTCTTTGTGAAGCCAGATTGAATCTTTTTGTGTGCAATATATACAAACTTCAGCATAATCCAAATCACCTACGAGGTTAATGACAGAAAAGCTGCAGGATCTCTAAAGTCCCTCTACAGTCATAACAATTGCCCCCAAAAATCAATGTCTTTACCATTTATGTTATAAATACACATATATAAACAATTATCTATATCTATATCCATATCCATGTCTGTCTGTATGTCTGTCTATCTATCTATCTATCTATCTATCTATCTATCTATCTATCTATCTATCTATCTACCTATCTATCCATTTTCTTCCCAAAAGGGCTACCCAATACAGAGGAGGCCTTTAACTAGGCCATTTCCTATTCCATAGTTCCCACTACAAAATTGACTGTCCCTCTGACAGTCTTCATCCCTCACTCTCACTGCAAGACCCACCAACTTCTTCACTCCATAAATTCTCTGGATGGTACAATTTATGACTCATATTATAAATGAGCAATTGTTAGTGAGATTGGGCACTCCTTGTTAAACCCACCGTGTGTGGTAACATGGCTTTTTTTCTCACTGTCCCTTTTGTGTATTAGGAGATTTTGGAGATGTGTGATTGCTGGAACAGTAAAGCATAATGTCTGCTAAATTAAATTTGATATTTGAAGGACTTAGGTTCGGCTCTTCTATTCACTTGGGGATAAGCCACACGTTCAGTGGCAGTTTGTTTTCTAACCTTTAAAATAAGGGTGTTAGTCTAGATGCTCACAGATCTAAATCTGAAAGGAATGTTAGATACCATCTTGCTCAGCCCCCTAATTTTACAGATGAGGAAACTGAGACCCACAGAGTTTGAGTTCTTTGTTCAATTATAGTCAAGTGATAAATATCAGAAGAAGTATTTGAACACAATTCCTTTTACCCCAGAGCTGATGTTCTTTTCACTGGGTCACATATGAAGAGAAAGGAGCTGACCTCCAAGGTCTCTCCTAGTCCTCAATCAATGATGCTGCAAACCTAAAATAGATATCTGAAAATTTCATATTATTATAGTATATTAGCATTATTTTGATTTAGAAAATAATCTTTAAAAGATGAACAAATTTGTCTATTCATGTCTATTGATGAAAAAATTTGGATTAATGATGTTATGAATAGTGTTTCTCCTGTGAATTTTTGCAACTGTCTTGGTTCATAAAAATCATGTTGTTGTTATTTTTCTAATCTTCACGGCATAATGCAAGGGCTAAGGATATTTTCTGTTGCAGTCAAGGCTTTACTCTCATAGAGGAGCAGAGCCAAGATGGCAGAGCAAAGGCAGAAACTTGGTGTGAGCTTCCACTCCCAATGACCTCTAATATCTGTAAAATATGATTCTAAACAAATTTTAGAGCTACAGAACACACAAAGTGACAGAGAGAAACAAATCTCTTGCTGAAGACATCCTATGAGGCTGATAAAAAGTGTCTGTCACACCAAGCTGTGAGCTGTGTGGTATGATACCTGGGGTGGCCCCAAACAGCACTCCAGACTGGCCAGAGCAGACATCAGGAGAATTAATCACCAGCAGCAAAGGCAGTTTCCAGACTTCTCAACCCATAAATGGCAAAGAAAATGTAAAAGGTCAGTGGGGAAATTTGTTAGAACTGGGTGACAGAAGAATATGGTAAGGCCCCTGCCCCCAGCGCGAGGGGTGGCTCAGATGCAACAGCCACAAGCTTCTTTTGCATGGCTGCCTCCAGAGCTTCTAGGGTCCAAATCATAGGGGGAACAAGTCATCATTCAGAGCCTAATCACTCTTGTTTGGACCTGCTAGGATCTGGAACACAGTCTTGGATGTTGGTCCTGGGGTGTGGGGACAGTGTGCCAAAGTCTGTGCTCTCTGTAGAGAGGGCAACCTCCTCAAACCTCTGACAACATTTGCAAAAACCCCAGTGATTTCGGACATAGCTCTCCCCGCTCTGGAAGCAGAGCTCTACCACGGCAAAGAGCTCAAAATCAAGTAAGTGGCTGGCAAGATGAGCAAGCAGAGGAAGCACAATCAGACCATAGAATCCTTTTTGGGGGACAAAAAGGATCAAAACATGCAACCAGAAGAAGTCAACAAAGTCAAAACTCCTGCATCAAAAGCTTCCAAGAAAAATATGAATTGGTTACAGGCCATAGTATAATGGTAAAGGAATTTAAAGATCCCCTTGTGTTGGCTTTATTTTCAGGTTAAGTGTTAAAACCCAGAGCTTATGAATCCCACTTGGGGGATAGACTTGTTGATATGAAGAAAGGCAGCTGAACTGGGAGGAGCTGGTGCCATGTATTTAGAGATAGGCCCAAGTAGAGAGAAGGCCCAAGCAGCATCTAAAGGCTGCTGCTATTGCTGGACTGAGAGAAAAGAGAACTGAGGACTGAACTAGGAAGAAGAATGACTATGCTGCCAGAATTTGTTCTGTTTGTTTTGACATTACTTGTCAGATTCATCTGCTGATGGAGGATGTTGCTGTTGTTGCAGAAGTCCTGTGACCTTGCTGTTGGTTCAGAAGAGCAAAAAGGATTTTCTTGTATGTTTACCAAAATCCTGGAGGAGGGTTTGCTGATGTTTTCAAGGGTCATGGGGATGTACTGATGATTTGTGCTGACTCAAGAGATGTTGCTGTCAAGTCTAGGTTAATTTCACATGCACTGATGAAGACACAGGAAATGTGTATGTTTGTTACTGTGTCTTTGTTAAGCTGTGTCTTCCCAGGCAAAGAAACTGAGAACTTTCCTCACGTCAAGACAAAGAAAAGACCTCTCCTTTGGTATCGGATGCTGTGATGATGTTGTAACCTGGTTGTGACCTAGGGGTGAATGGCCTTCCACTGCTTCTTTTTATTTTATTTTATTTTATTATTTTTTTATTTTTTTAAATTTTTATTGACTTATTTCTTTACTTTTAGTTTACAATATTCAGTTCCAGAATCACATGAGTTTCAGATTTTTCTCCCCTTCCTCCGCAAACTCCTCCCCTGCCATGGTGGCATACAATCATGCATATGGTCTGCAAACTCTCACATTGTACAATAGTCTGGTTGTATAGGTGTTATAGCCAATAGAGTAAACGATGAGAAAAGAGAAACAAAAACCAAACATAGAAAAGAGTGATAGCATGCATTGCTTCAGTTTCCATTTAACCTCTGGACTTTCTGGATCTTTCTCTGAATGTAGACGTCTAGTTCTGTCATGAGACTTGTACAGTTGTCTTTTAACTGTGCATTGCTAAGAGGAGTCCAGTTTTTCAAAGATGGTCGTCACACATATGATGTATTTGTGACTGCGTACAAATTTTTCCTGTTTCTGCTCCTCTCACTTAGCATCAATTCATATAAGACTCTCCAGGTAATTATGAAGTCCATCTCCTTCCTATTTCTTATCTCACAGTAATATTCCATCACATTCATATACCATAACTTGTTCAGCCATTCCCCAGTTGATGGGCATCCCTTAAATTTCCAGTTTTTGCCACCACAAAGAGAGCTGCAGTAAACATTTTTCTACACATGGGACCTTTTCCCACGTCTATGGTCTCTTTGGGATACAACCTTAAAAGTGGTATTGCTGGGTCAAAGGGTATGCAATTATTTATAGCCCTTTGGGCATAGTTCCAGATTGCACTCCAGAATGGTTGTATCAGTTCACAGCTCCACCAACAATGTATTAGAGTTCCAGTTTTTAGACATCCTCTCCAGGAGTTGTCATTTTCCTGTTTTTTCATCTTTGCCAAATTGATTGGTGAGATGTGGTACCTCAAAGTTGTTTTGATTTGCATTTCATGGATCAATAGTGATTTAGATCATTTTTCCATACGCTTAAAGATGTCTTTAATTTCTATCTCTGTAAATTGCCTGTTCATATCCTTTGACCACTTATCAATTGGGGAATAACTGGCATTCTTGAAAATTTAATTTAATTCTCTGTATATTTTAGAAATGAGGCCTTTATCAGAGACACTGGTTGTAAATATTCTTTCCCAGCTTCCCACTTCCATCTTAATTTTGGTTACATTGGCTTTATTTGTACAGAAACATTTCAAGTTGATGTAATCAAGATTGTCTGTTTTGCATTTTATAATGCTCTCCAACTCTTATTTGGACATAAAGTCTTCCCTGATCCATAAATCTAACAGGTAAACTATTCCTTGCTTCTCCAGATTATTTACAGTATCAGCCTTTATATCTAGATCGTGCATCCATTTAGACTTGACTTTGGTGTATGGAGTTAGATGATGGTCTATGCCCAGTTTCTGCCAGACTATATTATAGTTTTCCCAGCGGTTTTTGTCAAAGAGTGAATTCTTAGCCCAGAAACTGGGGTCTTTGAGCTTATCAAACAGTGTATTACTTTAGTCTTTGACTACTGAGTCTTGTACTGAATCTATTCCATCGATCCACTACTCTATTCCTTAGCTAGTAACAGGCATTTTTGAAAACTGCTGCTTTATAATAGAGATTAAAATCTGGTACAGCTAGGCCACTTTACCTAACACTTGCTTTCATTAATTGCCTTGATATTCTGGACTTTTTTTTCTTCCATATGAATTTTATCACTATTCTTTTCTAGTTCTATAGTTTTTTGGTAGATTGATTGGTATGGCACTAAATATGTAATTTAATTTAGGTAAAATTGTCATTTTTATTATATTAGCTCTACCCAGCCATGAGCACCTGATGCTTTTCCGATTAATGAGATCTGCTTTTATTTGTGTGAAAAGGGTTTCATAGTTGTGTTCATAAAGGACCTGGATTTGTTTTGGCACATAGATTCCCAAATATTTTATAATGTCTCCAGTAACTTTAAATGGGACTTCTCTTACTATCTCTTGCTGTTGGGCTTCATTGGAAATATATATATAAATGGTGAGGATTTATGTGGGTTTATTTTATATCCTGCAACTTTGCTAAATTTATTAATTGTCTCAAGAAATTTTTTACTTGATTCTCTATGATTCTCCAAGTATATCATCATATCATCTGCAAAGATTGATAATTTAGTATCTTCTTTGCTTAATTTGATTCCTTTGATTTCTTTTTTTCTCTAATTGCTACTGCTAATGTTTCTAGTACTAGATTGAATAAGAGAGGTGATAGTGGGTATCCTTGTTTAACCCCTGATCTTATTGGAAATGCTTCTAGTTTATCCCCATCGCATATAATATTTGCTGATGGCTTTAAGTAGATGCTACCTATTATTCTAAGGAAAGCTCCATTTATTCCTATACTTTCTAGGGTTTTTAATAGGAATGGATGTTGTATTTTATCAAAGGCTTTTTCTGCATCTATTGATACAATCATAGGGTTTCTGCTAATTTTATTGCTGATATGATCAATGATACTGAAGGTTTTCCTAATTTTGAACCACCCTTGCAGTCCTGGAATAAATCCAAACTGGTAAAAATGTATTATTGTAGTTACAAGTTGCTATAGTCTGTTTGCCAATATTTTATTTAAGATTTTTGCATCTATATTCATGAGGGAGACTGGTCTATAATTTTCTTTCTCCCTTTTGTCTCTCCATGATTTGGGTATCAGTGCCATATTTGGGTCATAGAAATAATTAGGAAGGACTCCTTCTTCGATAATTTTCCTGAATAGTTTGTAGAGTATTGGAATCAATTGATCTTTAAATGTTTGATAGAATTCACTAGTAAATCAATCTGGCCCTGAGGATTTTTTCCTAGGTAGTTCTTAGAAAGCTTGCTCAATATTTTTTCTGGGATGGGGTTAAGTAATTTACTTCCTCTTCAGTTAGTTTGGGCAAATTGTGTTTTTGTAGATATTCATCCATTTAACTAAGTTTGTCAAATTTATGTGCATACATTTGGGCAAACAATTCCTAATTATTGTTCTAATTGCATCTTCATTGGAGGTATATTCACTCTTTTCATTTTTGAGACTCAGAATTTGGTTTTCTTCTGTCTTTTTTTATCATATTGACTAAGGGTCTCTCAATTTTATTTTTTTAATAAAAATCAACTCTTAGTTTTCTTTATGCATTCAATAGTTTTATTACTTTCAGTTTTATTAATCTCTCCTTTGGTTTTCATTATTTCTAATTTAGTTTTTAATTGGGGTTTTCAATTTGTTCATTTTCTAGCTTTTTCAGTTGCATGGCCAATTCATTGATCTCCATTTTCCCTAATTTTTTCAAGTATAAATTCAGGGATATAAAACTTCCCCTAAGTACTGCCTTTGCTGCATCCCACAAATTTTGGTATGATGTCTCATTATTGTCATTCTCCTCAATGAAGTTAATAATTGTTTCTATAATTTCTTGTTTAACCCACTCATTATTTAGGATTAATTTATTTAGTTTCCAATTAGTTTTTTGCCTATCTTTCCATGCCCCTTTATTACATATAATTTTTATTGCATCATGATCTGAGAATGATGCATTTAATATGTCTGCCTTTCTGCACTGAATTGTGAGGTTTTTATGCCCTAGTATACGGTATGTTTTTGTGAATGTGCCATATGCTGCTGAGAGGAATGCATTTTCCTTTTTATCCCCATTCATTTTTAATCAGATATCTATCATGTCTAGCATCTCTAAAATTCTATTTACTTCCTTAACTTCCTTCTTGTTTATTTTGAGGTAAGATTTATCAGATTCAGAGAGAGCGACATTTAGGTCCCCCACTAGTATCTTTTTCTATCTATTTCCTCCTCTAGTTCCCTTGACTTTTCCTCTAGTAACTTGGATGCTATACTGTTTGGTGCATATATGTTAAGTAATGACATTGCTTCATTCTTGATGGTGCCTTTTAGCAGGATGTAGT
>CM053593.1:3472874-3492650 GCA_028646575.1 Pseudocheirus occidentalis | reverse complement strand
TGCCAATATGGAAAAGTGATAATAGTAACTTATGAAACTTTTCTTAGTATGAGGATTGGTGAAGGAAATACAAATGTATTATATATATATATATACATATATATATACACATATATATGCATATATATATGAAGGGACGATACTTTAAAAAGTGAAATTCTGAGGTGGGAGAGGACTAGAATGAGAGGAGACAGGGAGAGACAAAATGGGGTTAATCATACCATATAGAAGAGGCAAGGAATAACTGTTACAACTTTCCTTTCCTTTACTCTCATTGATTTTGGCTTAGTGAAGGAATGACCTAATCTCTAAACTGGGTATCATGCCACACAGGAGAGTAGAGGGCATGGGGATTCAAGGCGGGATGATGGAGGGGAGGGAAGGGTCTGGGGGAGGGTTCCTGAAAGCACACACTTCAGTAAAGGGACAGGGACAGGGTAGAGAACAGAACAGGGGTGGGGTGGGGTAGGAAGGAGGGACATATTATCAGACTGTCAAAATATGTTCACTGTGAAGTTATCCTGTGTACTTACACATGCACAGCCTGTATTGAATTGCTTGCCCTTCCAGTGGGGGTGGGTGACAAGGGAGGAACTGAAAGAATCTAGAATTTAAAGCTCTGGAATACATGGAAGTAGGAATTAAGATATACAGGGATTGGGGTAGGGAGACCCTCCCTGCCCTACCAGAATGTTAGAATGGTGTTGGAGAAAGGAACAAAAGAGAGCAGATTGGGGGAGGTGCTTTACAGTGGGATCACTGGTTTGGGGTTGTGGGTTGGGGAAAAATGGGGAGAAAATGTGTAACTCAATAATTTCATGAAAATGAATTATGTAAACATGAAAACAAATAAAAATTTTAAAAAAGACAACAAAGTTATTTTTTCTATATTATATTAGTCGAGTCAATTGTTCTACACAGTCTAGTCACTTTCTGCTTAAATAACTGAAACTAATCATTTTTTTCCTGAATGTCTCCTTTTATCACTTCTTATGGCTTAATTGTGTTTCACTAAGTTCATAAACCAAAATTTGTTTAGCCTTTCCCCAGCTGGTTTGTGTCTATTTCATTTTCAGGTTTTTTTTTATTTTTTTGCTACAACAAAAACATATTGTTATAATTAGTGATTGCACATGTGGGTTCATTCCCTCTCTTTTTTAATATCCTGGTGGTATTTTCCTAATATTGCTATTGCTTGACAAAAAAGCTGAATGACTTTGGGGGCATAGTTCTGTTCTTTTTTTCCACACATGAAACAATTTAGATTCATCAACAATACTGTAGTAAGCATGCCTATCATCTCATAGTCTCTCCAACAGTGCCATTTCCTCTTTCACTTCATCTTTTCAAAGTTAACTGCTATAATGTGGAACTTTAGGGGTCTTTCAGTTTTCATTTCACATATTATTAATGATTGGGAGCCACCAAGTTAAATGTTTTCAATTATTTATCGGATTAGTTCTGGATCAAGAACTAGGAATGATAGCTTCTGTTTATCTGACCTTGATAATGACTACAGCCAAAGGAAATTGTAAAATTAAGGCTGGTCGTATGAAAATAAAAATCCAAATTCACAATGACTGACATTACTACAGTGTTTTCAAGATTCAACACTTTCGTTATGTTAATGCTGTATGGGAAAATCAGGTTTTCTTTTGTTTTTATGTCTATTGTATAGGTGAGGAAACTGAAGATGAATTGGTTAACTTACAATGATACTCTTAGTGGCAAACCTATAATAACACCCAAACTCATACATATATAAGAGCTAATGACCATTCTACCAATGATTATTATAGTGAAGATATTGTATAGGTTTTAGTCATAGCCATAAACAGCTTTGTCTTCATAGTTTTCTACTCATTCTCTTCTTTCTCCTCCTCATTTTTCTACTCATTTTAAATACATGTTTTGACATTCGATGTCTGCAAAAATCTGGGCAGTACAGAGAGAGCGACAAGAAATTACCACAAGCCATGATCCCTGGTAGTATCTATACTCATAATTTGTGAATGCAGAGGATATCTCCATTGGTATTTGGTAAGGTGAAAGTGGAAATGAGGGGACAAGACATGAAGAAGAAAGAGGAGTGTGCATATTTGTATTTATCAACAATTGAAACAAGATTTTCAAGTAAAGGAATTAAACAAAGCCATTGATGAGGAGGTAGGCTAATTATAAAAGTGATGTTTTACTGATATTTAAGTACAAGATAGCCTTGGACAATTTGGATAACTTTCCTGGGATTAGGTTCCCTCAACTGGAAAAGACAAAAGTTAGTTTGGAAGGCCTTGATGAACTATTCCCAATTTCTAAATCTTTGGGGAGAGACAAGGATATATATCAGTTTGTATTTTAAAAAAAGGATTTAAATAACTGGAGTAAATTATTCAATGTTTTATGCCTGGCAAACATAGCTAAAGAAATCTTAAGTGGAATGAAAAGAGATAGTGCTGCCAAGTGGGGAGGTGATAGCCTTGGCTTGGTCTTGGTCAGTACACATTCTGAAAATTGTGTTCACTTCTGTGTACAACATTTAAGATAAGGAAATTGATAAATTCGAACTGGGACTGACATAGGTAGAGATAATGGGGTTTGCCCCAAATTTGCCAGATTTGAGCACTTGTAGTCGAGTCAACAAACACTTAAGAACTTCCAATTTGCCAGCTACAAGTCATCCTGCAGCACATCAACAAATAACATAGATTATCACCTAGTTCACAAAAGGAAAAATAAAAAAGGAAAACACTGGGAGAGGGGATCAGTGGATGAATGAATGCCTTCTTCACTTTTCTGGGCTCTTCCTAATTCAATAACTTCTATAGCACTGAGGGAAGTGACTACAAGTTTCTGCCTTGATTTATCTTCTTTGCCCTGAGTGAAGAATTTCCGGTAAAAGTCTGGCTAGAGAGATTTCTGGGGGAGGATGTCAAGATTATGCCAGGCAAAGATATGTTCATTCAAACAAGTCTAGGGATTATCAGTCAGAAAAGAAGACTTAGGGAAGAGCCAGTAGTTGTATTCAGGCATTTAAAAGACTGTAATGTGAAATAAGGATCAAATTTCTTATACTTTGTCCCTAGAGAGCAAAAGCAGGAAAATCAATATGAGCAGCTTATATGACTAATCAAAATGGAAACTGGTTTCCCAGAGAGATATTGGATGCCCTGTCACTGGAAGTCTTTATGCTAGAGTAGGCTGACCACAGTTATATTTCATGAATATGTAAGGATTAAGGGTTAAAATAAGTATTATAGAATCATGTTAGCTGAGTGTGGTTGTGCATTTCTATAATGATGGCTATTGAGAAAATCCAAACTGGTGGATTTCTTTAGCTGGGAAGTTCTGAGATGCAGTTGGCTAAGTCAATCATACATCCTCACCAAGTCCAGCATGAATGTGGCAAACCACTAAGAGTGAATGTGTGTATGGGTGAGAAGTAGGAGTCACACACTCTAACTGGTCCCAGTTTAAAACAGAGCAAATCAATGCTCCTTTTTCAATCAGCAATGGAATTTTGCATGAGTAGTCACTGAATTTCCAGCCAAGTCAAGATCAGGTAACATAGTCTTCAAAACAAAACAATGTAGAACATGAGCATTTCTTGATTTTCTGTTAGAGACCCTGCCTACTAACTTCCATAGCACTCAGGGACTGGTAAGTAGTAAGGGAGGAAGATCAGTGAAGACTTGGAGAAGAGTGTCACAGGAAGAGGAAAAGAAGTAAGGTTTGCTTTATTTATATTTTATAGGTTATTATAAAGCAAGGGCCTTTAATTAAAAAAACATTTTACAGATGAGAGAAATTTTCTTTTAATGATTTCAAAGGATTCCTGTATCAAGATGATGGAGTAGGAGCTTTATTACCTAGTTTTGATACAATAATTTCAGCAAACTAGCAAAAAAAAAGTGCAATGGAGGGAATATATATCAAGAAATAAAAGAAAAAGCAGCTAGAGTTAGTGCATTTTCCAGCTCAGTTCTTGATAAATAAGCCTATCCTGAGTACTGGAAAAGATGTTCTTTCCAAAAAAGCATCGCTCATGAATTTGGTGCCCAGAAATCGAACTTATGTCCTAGAGCAGGTGGGTGAATTTTAAAGACGGCATTTAGATAACCAGAGAAAGTCAAATGGACAGAGAAGCCCAGACAGAATCACATATGAATAGAGTCCTGCCACACACTCTCTTCAATAGTTACAAAAATGAGAAAAGTTTACAAAATGTATACATTAAATGGAAATTCTAAAGGAAAGACTTAGAAATTAAATTCTATCTACAAACATAAGAATTGGAAGACTTAACTAAGTCAGAGGCACAAAACCCATGAAAATGAAGAGAAATTTGCAAATTAGATTGGAAGAAAGGTAATTTGATTTCATATGTACATATGTGTACCCGCACATGCGCATACTATATAACCTGTATATTGTGCACACATATCTATGTGTATATCTATGTGTGTGTGCATATGTGTGTGTGTGTATGCTCTTTATGTCCAATTGTTGCCTTTTCTAGGGCAGGGGGAGGGAAGAACAAAAAGGAATTCACGCAATAATTTTGTTGTATATTTGAAAGGAATAGCGATTTGTGCACAGTAGATTTGCAGTTGTGTGCGCAATCGTCTTTATATTGTACTATGTAATAGAAATGCTTCTTTTAATCCACAAATTTAAAAGAAAAGAAAATAGCTTCTTATAGAAAATAGGAGGTTAATTGGGACTTGAAGGAAGCCAGGGAAGGAAGGAGATAGAGATGAGGATGGAGAGCATTTGAGGTATCAGGGGGAGCCAGAGACAATTCCAGGGGTCAAAGGATGGATTATCTTGGTCATGGAACAGTAAGGAGAATGGGGTCATTGGATCAAAGACCATGTTGGGTGTAGGGTAAAAGGTATAAAAAGATGATAAAAGTTGGAGGAGGCTACATTATGAATGCCAAAGAAAGGATTTTTTTTATTTGATCCTGGAATTGATAGGAAAACACTGGAGTTTATTGAGGGGAAGTGATGACAAACCTGTGCTTTAAGACAATCACTTTGGTAGCTAAATGGAAGATAGATTAGAGAGAGGAGAGATTTTAAGCAGGCAGCCCCTCTCCCCCCACATCCCCCACCAAGCAGACTATTGCAACAATCCAAGTGAAGAGACCCAGCACCAGGTTGATGAAAGTGTCAGAGAAGAGAATGAGATGTTACCAAGATGAGAAGGCTTTGGGAAAAGATTGGATCTTGGGATTGGGAGACAGTGCAGAGGACTCTAGGATGGGATCCTGATGGACTGCAAGGGTGGTATTACTCTCCACAGTAATAGAGATAGTGGGGAGAGAGGTCTGAAGGGGAAAAATAATGGGCTTAGTTTGGGATCTCTTGGGTTTAAGGTATTGACTAATCATTCAGGTGGAAATCTTTACAAGGAAGTTAATGATACCAGACTATAGACAGACAGAAAAGGTGAGGAAGTTTTGGGAGATTTGAGTATCATCAGCATAGACATGATCATTAGGATACCCTCAGCATGGGAGCTGATGAAGCCATCCGAAACAGCATAGATGGAGAAGGAAAGAGGGCCTAGAACTGAACTCTGTGTAACAACGACAAAGTGTGATATGGCACAGGATACATCAAAAGAGACTGAGCAACTGGATAGGCAGGATGTGAACCTGGAAGAGTGGTGCCCTGATAACTTAGACAAAAGAGGACCTCAATGAGAAGAGGGTGAGCAGCAGTGTCCAAGGCTGCCACAGAGGGATCAAGGAGAGAAGCCACTGGATTTGGTAAAAAAAGATCATCAGTAACTTTGCAGAGAGCAGCTTTGGCAGAATAACTTTGGAAGCTGAGATGTGGTAGTCTAAGAAGACAGTGAGAGGGGCGGAAGCAGAAGATTGCCTTTCCAAGGAGTTTAGCCACAAAGGGCAGAAGAGACTAGGACAACAGTTAAGATAGAAGGAAGGAATGGAAAATTATGAATGTTTTCATGGTGGGCAAATCAAGGGAATGCTTACAGGCAGTAAAGAAAATAGAAATTGAAAATAAGTGATAATATGGGAATGGTGCTGATCGGATGAAGGAGATGGGAAGAAAAGGAGTCTCTTTATAAGGGAGAGCCTTGGTAAGCAGTAAGATCATCTTATCATGTTGGGTTGGTCACTGAATGCAGACATGGGAGACTTTCCACACCTTTTTTTATCCTAAGAACATCATTCTTCCAATAAGGAGTCTATGTCCCAGAGAGCTGACATGCCTTGCTAAAGGTAGATCTGGGATCCAAACTAACACTGACTTGCTCCAAATCCAGTACTCTTAGATGAGGCAACTTAGTCTGGAAAATGTGGAGTTACCTACTCAAAGTCCCATAGCTCATAGCATCAGAGTTGAGGCCACCTGGGTTTCTGACTGTACTTTGGGTTTTCTTTCCTCCATAGGACTGTTCTTTTCAAAACTGAAAGATCTGCCATGTGGTTTGTGCTGGCTGGTGTAAATATGAGTAAATCAATAATCAATATTTCTAGCTTCACTTTAGTACATGGATTCTATGTGTGAAATTGAATATAGAACTATGAAAAGTAATTTGAAATAAAACAATGATAAATTGATATCAGCTTACTCAATACGAACTCACACCAAAGAACAGTTTTCCATCCCCTAAGTAGCAAATAGGTAGTAAATGCAATCCCCTCGGTAGTAAATACTCTCTCTGATCCCATTTGGGTTTCTCTTGGGAGAGATGCTGGAGTGGTTTACCATTTCCTTCTCCAGCTCATTTTGCAGATGAGAAAACTAAGGCAAACAGGGCTGAGTGACTTACCCAATGTCACAGATCTAATAAGTGTCTGAGGCCAGATTTGAACTCAGGTCTTTCTGTCTCCAGATTCAGCACTTTATTTTATTGTGCCACTGCATATTTATACTGGGCTGGAGCCAAATACTTGTGCCTGACACTCTTGTTGTTACTATTCTTGTTGTTATGGTACAGTCATATTCAATGCTTTATGTCTCTATTTGGGGTTTTCTTGGCAAACATACTGAAATTTCCTGTTCCCATTTCCTATTCCAGCTTTATGCAGACAGAGGTCAAGTGACTTGTCCAGAGTCACAGAACTATTGATGCATGAGAGCATTCTATATTCTCCATACACCCATGTTGTCATGGTACTGATGTACATTATGGATGAACTTCTCTGGGCAACCACTTTTTGCCGTGATCTCCCACAAGACCTCACAACTGACCATCAAAAGGTCTTGTTCAGATGGACAAATGTCACATCCAGACTTTTCTTCTCTTCCTGGTATTTCTCCTGGATTGTACTGACAATTCCTCAGCCCTTTCTCAAGTCACACTGACTTTTGGGGAGTTGACCATTTTCCAGGTTGGTTAAGAATGGTTCTGGGAAAATGTTGCTAGGAACAACTAAGAAAGAGATCCCTCATTGTGATTGTCATAGAGCATTTATTCCTTTCCTTTTTGGAGATGGACAATGGAGACATCTTAGCACTCCTGTGGGATGACCCCCCCCTTACCATATAAGCCAGATTGCAGCCAGACTTTGTATGAATAGTGGGCCTCCTGTCTTTTAAATCTCACCTGGAAAGCACCAGGTGCTTTGCCACATGACAGAAATCTAATGATATTGAAAACAATTTCTTTAGTTGGAAGTTTGCTTGCAGAGAGATTAACATTAACCTGAGTTATATGGTTAATGACTTTAGCATTGGTTGATGATCATCTGTTAAGAGGATTATGGAAGTGTTCAGCCCATCTACCGACACACTGAAGATAGACCTAGATTTCAATAAAAGGAAGAGGAGACTTGCTCACATTTTGGAAATTTCCATGTTGCTCCCTATCAGAATTACCATAACTTTTGTTTCCCTTAATGCCAACATTTCCTCTGGAGCATCAAATATAGGTGGTGGAGTTCATAGAGTGTCACATATAAACTCAAAAAGACCTTTGTTCAAATCTAGTCAGAGACCCTGCCTGTCTGTGTGATCTTGTCAGTAAGTCATAGCCAAGTGTGTTTACAAAGGAACCATGTTTTGCTGGATAGATCCTTGGATTTGGAGCCAGAAGATTCTGTTTGATTCTCACCTCAGAAACTGAGAAGCTGTGTGATCTTAGACAAACCATTTATCTTCTCTCCATCACAATTTCCTAATCTCTAAAGTGGACATAAGAATAACATCTACCTCCCAGGCTTCTTTCGAGGATAAAATGAGATCATTTTTGTGAGGGACTTTTCCAACCTTAAGTCATTATATAAGTAGAAGTAGAAGTAGAAGTAGAATCAGAAGTAGTACTAGTTAGTAGTAGTAGTAGTAGTAGTTGTAGTTGTAGTAGTAGTAGTAGTAGTAGTAGTAGTAGTAATAGTAGTAGTAGTAGTAGTAGTGGGGGTGGAGGTGGTGGGGGTGGTGAGGGTAGTAATAAAGTCCCATTGGGCAGAAGAGACACCAAAAAAACATGTTTAAATACCTTTCAGTATAGAAGTGGAAATGACTTGCATACAGACCTGATATAAAGGACATTATTGAGGAAATTTACAATTAGGAAAATAAATGGCTGATCATGAAGTAAAGAGAGGCACACATGGACAGTTCTAGTATTACACCACTATCTATGAAAAAGTGAAGGATTGTGGAAAGCCTTCCAGCAACTGTCCATATCTTTAATGAATTATTTATGGAGACAGACAAGAATCACACCAGAGGGAAAGGTGGGAATGGCATGTGATGAACACTAACAGTTCAAGTCTTCAGGATTAACTTAGCTGATATTATAATTTAAAGCTCATTATGTGAGACTGCTCTTAAAAAAGTGTTGATTTTTATTACTTCTCATTGAAATCCCAGTTTGAAGATGGAGTTATGTGTCTTACATGTCTAGAGTTATGCCTCAAATATGTATACAACCCACATTGCTTTGCTTAAGCAGTATGGACCACTGTATGGAATCTGACCCAGAATTCAGTCCTGGTACTTACTGAGCTGAATGTTCAAGGTCAAATTACTTAACCTTTCTTGCCTCAGTTTCCTTAAGTATAAAATTAGGAGATTGGACTAGAGCATTTGTATTTTCCTATCTGATTCTAAATTCATGGTCCTCTGAAAGAATCTTTATTAGCTAACTTAGAAAAAAGACAACGTCTACTTGTTTGAGGAGATTTCTTTTCTTAATTTAAATAATTAATTTACTTTTACTTTACAACATTCAGTTCCACAATCCCTTGAGTTTCAAATTCTCTTCCCTTCCTTTTCCTCCCCCCAAAATGGAGGCATGCAATCTAATATAGGTCCTACAAATACCTTCATATTAAACATTAGTCATGTTGTAAAGTAGGATTATAACCAATGGAACGAACAATGGGAAAGAAGAAACAAAGCAATAAAAAGAAAGAGAAAAAGTAGTTTTCTTCAATCTGCATTCAGATTGTAGTTTTTTCTCTAGACATCTCTTTATATCATGAGTCTTTTGGACTTGTTTTATTATCTTACATTGCTGACAGGAGCCCATCTATCAAAGTTGGTCATCACACATACATTGTGTATGTAATTGTATACAAATTTCTCCTGGTTCTGCTTTTTTCACTCAATATCAGTTTATATATGCCTCTCCAGTTTATTAAGAAGTCTGTCTGCTCCTCATTTCTTATAGCACAATACTATTCCATTACATTCATATGCCACAACTTGTTCAGCCATTCCCCAATTGATGGACATCTCCATGATTTCCAATTTTTTTCCACCATAAAAAGAGTTTCTATAAATCTTTTTGGTCATATGGATCCTCTTCCCATTTATGTAATCTCTTTGAGATACAACACTAAAAGAGGTATTGCTGGGTCAAAGGGCATGCATTTATTTATAGTCTTTGGGCATAGTTCCAGATTGCTCCCTAAAATGGTTTTTATCAGTTCCCAACTCTACCAACAATACATTAGTGTTCCAATTTTTTCACATCCTCTCCAGCACTTATCATTGTCCTGCTTTGATATCTTAGCCAATCTGACTGGTGAGATGTGGTACCTCAGAATTGTTTTGATTTGCATTTCTCTAACCAGTGGTCATTTAGAGCATTTTTTCATAGTCTTATAGATATCTTTTATTTCTTCAATTCAAAGAATTTCTATGAGACTCCAGTGAAAAACACAAAGTACATTATGATTCCAGTATGATATATAATCATATTTTATATTGCCTTTCTTCTTGTTTTTCCTCCTTTTTCTCCTCTTTCTTCTTTTCCTCTTTCCTTTACTCTGTATTCCCTTCTCCATCTTTCTCTTCCTGCTTCTCTGTTTTCCCAGTCTTCTTTCAATTCATTCTCTTTTGTCTCCCCTTCTCTTCTTTTTCCTAACTTCCTCCTTTCTCCTTTATTCCTCCATTTTTTCCCATCCAAAATTGCTCATTCCAGCTAATATAATTGCTTCAAATTACCCAGATCAAGGCAAAAGACAAAACTGGTAAAGATTTTTTTTTCTCCTTCCAATATCATCTCCTGCTCAAGAAACTTTAAAAACTTCAAGTTTTCTTTTGCCTGGCCAGTCTTTATTCCTTTGTGATTCTTCATGGTCCTTTCTCTTGGCTAGTTCTCCATGTTCAAACACTTATCTGACTTTTTAGAACCATAAAATTTGCCACTCCCTTGACTGGTAGTTGTTAAATAAGTAGACAACAAAATTCAGATCATCTACTCTGTTTCCCCCCATGATGATCCCATCCATGCTCTTGTCATTTCTACCCTGATAACTCTGAAATTTCCATATCCAGTCTAATAGTTTTATTATACTTAGATTTGTTCCTACATCTTCCAAATGGACAAATTCCCTGGGACAGTCTGACAGACTTCTAAATTTTTTGTTGTGTTCAATCAAGTCCTATTCTTCATGACATCATGAGCCATAGCATGACAGGCCCTTCTATCTTCCACTGTCTCCCAATGTCTTTCTAAATTTGTGTTCATCGTTTTTATGACATTCTATAACCATCTCATCCTCTTATGTACCTTTTTCTTCCTTGCTTTCAGTCTTCTTTACCAACATCAGACAGAATCTTTTCCAACAAGTCCTGTCTTCTCCTTTAGCCAAAATATTTAAGCTTTAGTGTCAGTATTTGAATGGTATCAATTAATTTCTTTAAGTACTGAATAATGTGACTTCTGTGCTGTCCAAGGGACTCTCATAAGTCTCTCTAGAACCAAAATTGCAAAGTGTAAATTCTGTAATACTCAGATTACCTTATTGCCCAATTCTTGCAGCAGTACAATGCTACTGGAAAACCTATAGCATTTATTATACAGAATTTTGTGTGCAATGAGATGAACTTCAAGAATATCATGTCTAAAAGTGAATTTATCTACTTTCTGTATTCTAAGTTTCCTTATTTCTGTCAATGATACCATTCAAGCTGGGAAGCCTGGAGACATTTCAGAGCCTCATTTCTCCCTCTTACCCCCCCACCTCTAATCTGTGGTCAAATATCTTATTACAAAACATTACTGAGGAGGGCCAAGTCAAGATGGCAGCATAGAAGCAGGAGAACTCCATTAGTTATCCTCATAACCACCTCAAATACCTATAAAATATTACTCTAAGCAAATATCAGACCACAAGAACCCACAAAATGACAGAAAATGAAGGCTCCTGCTGAAGGCAGCCTGGTAGGCAGACAGGAAAGGTTCATTGCAGTGTGCTGGGAGCCAAGACCTGTCACAGCTTCAACCCCAGGTCCACCAGGACAAGTCATAGCTGGAGCATTTGGGAGAATGGATCACTGGCACCTGGGGCAGTTTCCAGAATGATCAATCCGTAAGAGCCAAGAACAAAGTGAAAGGTCAGGGGAACTTGAGTAATTCAGGGTAAAGAAGCAGGCCTGGACATCTGCCCCAAGGGCAAGAAATCAGTGGAAGTGGCCACCCTGCAACTGCTTTCATGTGGCTGCTTCAGAGCTCCTGGCCTGCTGATTGTAGGGGTGCCAAGTGATCATTCAGAGGCAAAGTACTCTTGCCTTAACCTGCCTGGATCAGAATCATGGTCTTGTATGGTGGTCCTGAGGTGTGTGACCAGTGAGCCAAAACTGGAGGGGTTGCAGAGACAATGGCCTCCCAATAATTCCAGCAGCTGAAAAAACTCCAGTGATTTGGAACAAAGTTCTCCCTTCTGAAACCAGAGTTCTACAGAGCTCAAAAGTCAAGTAATTTACTGGCAAAATGAGCAGGGAAAGGAAACAATTCAAGCCCAGCAATCCATCTTTAGATTTCTTTTTTGGGGACAAAAGGGATCAAAGCATGGAACAGGAGGAAGAAAACACAGTTGAACTCTTTCACCAAAAGCTTCCAAGAAAAATGTAAACTACTTACAAACCATAGAAGACCTTAAGAAAGATTTTGAAAATCAAATATTAGAAGTGGAGTAAAAATTGGAAAAGAACTGAGAATGATGCAAGAAAATCATGAAAAGAAAGTCAATAACCTGAATGAAGATAATAACCCCTTAAAATAGCAAAAGAGGCCCAAAAATCCAATGAAGAGAAGAATGCTGTAAAAAGTCAAATTTCCCAGATGACAAAAGAATCTCAAAAACTTTCTGAAGAAAATAATTCCTTCAGAATTAGAGTGGAGCAAATGGAAGCAAATGACTTTATGAGAAATCAAGATACAATTGAACAGATCCAAACAAATGACAAAAAGAAGGCAATGTTAAATATCTCCTCAAAAAAAAAACCACTGACCTGGTAAATAGATCCACCAGAGAGACAATGTAAAAATGATTTGACTACCTGAAAGTCATGATCAAAAAAAGAACCTATAAATAATTCTTCAAGAAATTTTCAAGGAAAATTGCCTGATATTTTATAATCAAAGGGCAAAATGGAACTTGAAAGAATTTACACATCACCTCTTGAAAAAGATGGCAAAAAGAAAACTAGAAATGTCACACCCAGGTTCCAGAATCCTCAGATCAAGGAGAAAATATTACAAGCTACCAAGAAGAAACAATTTGAATGCTGTGGAAACACAATTAGGATAACCCAGGATAATGTAGTTTCTACATTAAGGGATCAAAGGACCTGGAATATTATATTATGGACATCAAGGGAGCTAGGATTAAAACCAAGAATCACCTACTCAGCAAAACTGAGTACAATATTCCAGGGGAAAATATGGTCATTCAATGAGGTGGAGTACTTTCAAACATTCCTGATTAAAAAATTATAACTGAATAGAAAATTTGACATTCAAATACAAGAAGCATGAAAAGGTAAACATGGAAAAGAATTCATAAGGAACTTATCAAAATTGAATATAATATAATGTGTGTGTATATACACACACATATATATCTGTATGTATGTATGTATATGTATGTATGTATGCATGTATACATATATATGTCTATATAGGATGGTATATATGCATAGGAATATACATATGTGAGTATGCATATATGTGTACATAGATAGAGGGAACGGGATTAATTGAATAGGAAGGGATGATATTTTAAAAGGTGAAACTGAGAGGTGGGAGAGTAATAGATTGAGAAGAGACAGGGAGAGACAGAATGAGCTTAATCATCTCATACAGAAGAGGGAAAAGATAACTCTTACAATGGAGGGGAAGAACAGGAAGGCAAAAGGGAATGGTTCAACTTTACTCTCATTGAATTTAGCTTAGGGAAGGAATGGCCTACACTCTAAATTGGGTATTTTGCTCTACAGGTGAGTAGGGGGAGGAGGGAATGAGAGGGGGATGATGGAGGTGAGGGCAAGTTGGGGGGATTGTTGTTAGAAACACACACTTCTGTAAAGGGACAGGGACAAAAGACAGAATAGAACAAGTGGAGGGTGGGATAGGAAGGAGGGAGATATAGTCAGTCTTTCACAATATTTCCACTGTGGAGATGTTCTGCGTAACTACACATGTATGGCCGTATCAAATTGATTGTCTTTCCAGTAGGGGTGCGTGAGGAGGGAGGAAGGGAAAGTCTAGGATTTAAAGTTTTAAAATCAAACACACACACACACACATACACACACACACACACATATATATGTATACACACATATTTATATATATATATATGTAAAAACAAAACCTTGTTGGTAGATGTAGTCACATTGCCCGCAATCTATTTCAGAATACCTTACCTTAATTATAAAGATAAACACCTAATAGGTATCCGTGTCTATTTGTTTTTCTCTCCAATGCATGTCACAAAAAGCTGATCAACTCGCATGGTCAAATGACTGAAGTCATGAATCTGGAGTCAGGATCATCTCATTTCAGATCCTAGAGGAGACACTAAATAGCCTTGAGACCCTGGGAAAGTGCTTTATTTTTCAGGTTCAGGCTGCTTAATGGTAAAGTGGATATAATAATAGCAGGAGATTGTTTTGAAGGTCCAAAATAATGATGCCTATAAAGTACTTTATACATCTTAAACTCTAATATAAAGGAATTTGTATTGCTAAAGAAATATTGGGAGTATAGATTTGACCATGGGACTACCATATTCATTTAATTCATGTAGTTTCCTATTATGTGTATGATCAAACATTATCTTCTGCTTAGTTTTTAAAGGCTTACACTACCTGAGCCCAACTTACTTTTCCAGCCTAATTCAACACTGATATGTCTCCAGCCTAATTGATTCTCTGTTCTTCACGTTTTCTCCCTCTGAACTTTTGTGCTGGCCATATCTCATGTCTACAATATCCTGCTTCTTGAGTGTCAGCTAATAGAGTATTACTCGTCCTTAAGGTGAACCTCAACCTTCATCTTAGTAAAGCATTTAAACATTGGGACTACTAGTGCCCTCTGCCCCAAACTGACATTTAACATGCACATGCACATTCATGCAAATTCATACAACAAAGTTTTAAAATTTCTTTGTGTACATTTTTTCTATTTGATCTCCTTTATTAAGATGTTGGCTCCTCCTGAATAGACATGCTTTCACTTTCTTTTCAGATTTGTATCCTCAGTACCTCCTACAGTGTTTGTCACATAGAAAGTATTGATTGATTAAATGATAACGTATTTTTTACTTCATGTCCCTTTTCAGAGACTTTTGTTTATACCTCTATAATCCATCTCATTGATTCCCCCCCACCAAAGCAAAAACCCACCCTCTACCTCTCGCCTTCCTCACTTCCCAGTAATCATTTTAGTTATGTGGAATTGAAGTCTTGAATTCCTCCTAAACTCTTCCCCCCTCTTCCCTTCTGCATTCAGGAGGTTTCAAAATCTTGTCATTTCACCTGCACAAATTATCTTTCTTCCATCTCCCTCCACATACAGAACCCTAAACCTGCTCCTCATGACTGCTTGCCTGGAGTACCATAAAATCTTAGACTAGTTCCCTGCTTGCATTCTTGCTCTTAAAGCCCAATGTACCTTATATACCCAATCTCCAGATTTCAGAGTTGGAACACATTTCAGCCAATATCTGCTCCAACCCATATGTGAAAAACAACCCTAAAACTAAATATCCCTCCTACAATATGACTTACAAATTACCAACCAGACTTGGCTCTCAGACTCCAATTGAGGGTAAATCCATTGTTTCCAAGGCAAACTTTCAACCTTTTCCTAGCTCTGTTTATGATGTATTTTTTTCTAACATGAAACAGAAATTGGACTATATGAGATCTCCAAATTTGCTCCCATTTCTTCCATTCTTAGGCCAAATACTTGAAGATAATTATCAGTGTCTCATTTGATGTCTCCTTTTCTCCAGGTGGGGAGACTAATTTTTAAAATCAAATTTGTTTATTGGGGATGGGGCCATTGTTCCCCACCCCTGTATGTGGTCAGAGAAGGCTGAATTACAACTGATTACAAACATTTATAGCGAAATTATATGTGTAATTTTTAATATCTCTATAATATTACATGAGTTTGATGAACAGCAGTTTCAGCCATTTATTACAGATGTAAATTGTTCCAGTATTTTTTGCTTTCAAATAATTCAGCTATAAATATATTGTAAAAATGATTCTTTTTAAACAAATTCTTCCTTAATTATGTCCTTAGGGTTTATTCCTAGTAGTGGGATTACTGGGTCAAAGGGTAAGATCAGTTTCATAACTCATCTTGTTTACTGTCAGTTTCAAATATTTTTGAGGCTTTAAGTTATGTCAGGTATATGAGCCCCTGTAAGATAAAGCTATTTCTTATTTTCACAGAGAACACTGAATTAAAAATAAAACATAAATATATTACACTGAAAAGTGGATAGAAAAGAGACTGAAGTTAAAAAATCAAGAAAGAAAATATAATGAAAAGATAATATTTTAGAGAAAATATGGGTAATGAAGAAAGAGGAAAAAGGAAGATTAAAAAGTTACTGAAAAGGTTCAAACACTTCCCAAGGACAGTAATCATGGGCTCACCATCGGGGCTGTGACCTGGGTTCGGGGACCCTCACTTTCTTTACACCAGCTTACTATCAGAGTTTTCCTGCTTCCATCTCCTCACCTTCTAATTGGTTTACACACTAGCACACCTGTATATTCATATTCTTGCATCCTCCCCCCCCCCCACATACACATATGGCTTATTAAACCTTTAACAATGAAATTTTAGGTGGGTCACAAAATGAATCCCTAGGATATTAAGAGAACTAAAAGTCTTCGTGGAGTTCTATGTGTGTATGTGGTGTAGGGGTTGAGAGATTTTCTTTTCTTGTATTTTGAAAAAAGTAAGTTATGTGGATTAAGAACCTACCTCTCTTAGACCTGAGTGTCACAGAGGCAAAATAATTGTCACTTTTTTAATATTACTAGAACTATCACTATCTTGTTTGATAAATGTATACATTGAAGACATATGTAGATGTTAATTCTAAATTAAAATAGCTTTTTAATCACATAGAACTATTTACACATAGCTGCAGTGCACTGCTATACCAGTACTATACTTGATCTATTTTTATCATTCATATGACTAGTTAGTCAAGGTTGTGGAATCAGAATCTTTATATGCTAAACAGCTTGCTAAAACAGCAAAGATGAGGTTTAGTCTAGTTAAAGGTAAAATCTTACATTTGGATTCAATTAACTTGTACACATAGAAGCTGGTTGAGGCATTGCTGGGCAGTCATAATCTGATGAAAGACAAGACTTTGTAATTGCCCAGGAGCTCAATATGAGCAAAGCATGCATTATCACTGACAACTGGTCTTTTTGTTTCTCACCCTTTGTCTTCAAAGAAGACCAATAACATTACAGGGCAATGGCTTGTCTTGCATGTAAATAAGCCTTACGTGAGGGGCAGTTGCACAAAGCTGTTCACCTCCCTCTCTCTTTCAGAGTCATTGAAGTCCAGTGGCAACAGTAAAGACAGGAAGACCGGTGATGGCCCAGGACACAGTGTATGACCGTGGCATCACTGATGTCTGATCAAGCTCTTAGCACTCCACAGCACCTACTGTGGTCACCTTCGTGGCAGTTGGAACCAATTGTTTTCATCCAGGCATTCTTCCAGAAAAAGTCTTCACATCCTTGGGGTAGACATCCCCCATGTCACTGATGAGTGTGACACATGCCAGTTACCCTCAGCCTGGTTTAGCTTAGCTGCCAAGGAACTTTTAGTAGATTATGGCCCAGGCACATACTACAGTAGCTTTTTTTTCTTCTGAGTCACAGGTAAGAGCTGAGTGCTTGGTGAATACCAAAGATTGATGCAGCCCTGAAAAGGGCTTGACAAGTTCTCACACTAGAGGAGCAGGTCCTCCCTGACCATCTCATACATCATACACAAATAGTATTGTAGGGTCCACTGACAGGCCTAACATTCCAGAATTAGGAAGTGAGAGAGATGCTATACTCCATTTTATCAATAATGCAATAGTCACAACACCCTTGGTGATTTTGAATATACTGGTATAGTTGTGAATCACAAAATGTAGCAAACTTTCCATATGGAGGGCAGAACCAAAGCCTTTATTCAAATAACAGAAAACTGAGTCCCAGAACCAGAAAGCCAAAGTCATTACAGTAGTCACAAAGTTGATACACATGGTTAATGCAATGAACACCCGCATTCCCAAGCCTTCACAATAGAACAGGTTCCCTCAAGCAGGGATCCCTCTCTCACTCAGGATAGCTCCTCAGCCTGGTTCTTCGAAGTTCTTGGTAAAAGTTGCAGAAGGAGGATTTCAGCAAAAAGGTGAAGTCTCCAGGTGGTCACTGAGAGGAAATCTGACTGCCCTGCTAGATCTCTTCCTTATATACAGTACAGCTCCTCCCTGTTCTGCCCCTTCCTGTTAAGGTGTTAACTGCTCCCATGGTGTTAATTTGAAGTAAGGTGCCAAGTGCCTGTTTACTAAGTGCCAATAGAAGGGGTCATAGAAGATCTTCAGATTCCATTAACATTACATCCACCCTGATACTATTACAGCTAGGTTGCTGTGTTCCAAGCCCTACCTATGAGGAAGGACATAAGTAAGCCAGAGAGTATCCAGAAGAAAGAAACCAGAGAGGTGAAGGGTCTCAGTTTCATGCACTGTGAAAATTAGTTGAAGGATCTTGGGATACAAATCTTTAAATACTCTAAAGATAATGAAAGCTGAGATCTAGGGCATTTTAAGTTCCCAAAGTACTTTGGACCATCTACACAGAGTATGATCTGATCCTCACAATGAGCCTCTGCAGTAGGCGCACCATTATCATTGTTCCTATGTTATAGAAGCCCAAATGTGTAAAGTGAGGTGCTTAAGATTGTGCGGAGAAAATGGTCATGGTCAGAAATCATGCTCTGGCCTCATCTGATGCCAAGTTTCCTGCTCCTTCTGCCTTGTCTATAGAGTCTCTCAATATGGGGAAATCACATAGTGAATGCTATTGAGAGAGAAACCATTTTAAGGTATTTTTAAAAATGAATATTTATCATGATTATTAAGGCAGCATCGCACAGTTGGTAAAGAGGCAGGGTTAAAGCTAGGAAGAGAGACACACATCTTGCCTCCTACAAATGCTGGTTTTTGACACTGGGGAAATCAGGTTATCTCTCAGCCTTTTAGGCAAATTTCTAAAACCATCTATCATAGAGAAGATGCCAACCTGCATTAGCAGAAGAAATTTGCTCATATAGGAATTCACCTTACCAATTAAACCATAGGCTTGGAGTTCATCCCTTATAATTACAATTACCATTCCCCACACTATGACAAAGGCATGAGTATATCTCATGGACTCTATTTGACTCAAACCATCCACATCTCATTGAACATATCCACATGAAGGCACAAATGTATAATTCACATCCTCAGGAAAGATGTTAAAATATCTTTGTATGCACAACCTACATGAAATATGATTCAGGGAAATCAAGGAAAATGTTTTCATCTCTTGGAATAGGCCAAGAGATTAATGGTTTTTAGTTTAAACTACCAGGAGCTACTTAAAAAGTAGAAAACTAATCATCACTCTAGAGTGACTTAAATTTTACCAAAAGAGGTTGCTGATAGACAGTCAAGGTGAGACATTAAAGTACTCTGATAGCAGGAAAATAAGTGGGGGCAGAAAATTCTAAGGGAAAGCGAAAGTGAAACTAGAAACTTCCTCTAATTTTATTTCCTTTAAATTGTCAGCCTAAAGATTTGCTGTTGGCGTAACTTAAAGAAGTAATTAAACTCTTTAACACTCCTTGGAGAGGAACTAATTGGCTATCTTTTCTATCTTCTTCCCTCCCTCCCTCCTCTTTCCCTCCCTCTTCCTTCCCTTTCTCCCTTCCTTTCTCTTTTATCTATCTCTTTTTAAAAACTTCTTTTCTTTAAAAAAAAAA
>CM053593.1:3445933-3472374 GCA_028646575.1 Pseudocheirus occidentalis | reverse complement strand
AAAAAAAAAGATTAGATAGAATAAATCTCCAATGGCTCCTAAATTTCTTCTTTCTAGTCAACAAGAATTTAAATGGTTATTAGGTGGCAGACAATACTCTATGCACTGGAAATGATATTCCAACAACAACAGAAAAAAAGAGTATCCTTGCTCCAACAGAGTTTAAAGTGGAAGTCAGTATATAAAAGGAAGCCAGAAGGAGGGGGAGACCTGAGGAGGGAGACAGGACCTGGCAGATTAGCATTATACAGACTTCAGAGAGAGAAGTCATTTGGGAAATGGAGAGATCGTTGATCAGGGAGCTTGAATTCAAAGGAAGCATACTCTCCAATAATAGGGAGAGGGCCCAGGGACAGGAAGTACTTCTGGAATCTAAATTTCAAGGCCGAAGTGACCTTCTAGAATGAAGAGGTTTTTGTGACCAGATAGAGGAATACAACCTGGTGGGAAATGGGAATAGAGAGTGAGGCATTTATCTGGCATGGAGGATATGCTTATCTATCCTATTGGATTCCCACTTTCCCTCTTCTTTCAACAAAGCCTTGAATTTCCCTGCCTGTACAGTGCCTCATCTTGGGGATCTGAAGTCAGCATTTCTCAACTAAATCTAAGGAGATAAGACAGGGAAAAGATCAAGCAAGGGTATATGTATGCACACATTTGGACAGAGACCTCCCACACCCCATTCAGCTGGGCAATATGATAGTATTGCTAACAACATCTGAAGTTCCAAAGCAAAAGCAAAAACAAGCATAGTGTGTATGCCTCTGTTCCCACAGTTTAATTCTATGCTAAGGAACAGCTTTGTATTATCTCTTATCCTTTCCTAATTACTGAAATTTACTTTAAACATATTTCTGTTATTCCATTAGAGACACAATAGTAAATTGAATGGCTTAGCTATTCTGGCATCTCTCTTTAATTCTGAAAACATATTCTTCAATTGGAGAGGCCAGCCCTCTATCTCTAAACAAACCTTATTCTTCCCAACCCTTCATATTTAGGTCCCGTCAATCTAGAGATCTATTTGTTTCTCTTCTTGAAGTCTCTTCACTGTCTATGAATCCTTCTCAAGTTGAACAAACGTGAGAGGGCAGGGGCCTTTCAGTGAAGAATGAAGCTTTCCAGGCCATTAGACTGATGCTTTTTCTTGTATATCCCCATCTTTGAGCTTTTATTTTGTTTCCTACCCTTGTCATCTGCAAGCATATTTCATTTTGGGCTCTTTGAAGACTCTGAATGATGAACTTATACAAAGCTAGAATGTCTGAATGCATCCATCAACAATCATGGTCCAGAGTATGTGATACCCACATGACCTACTTTATTCCAATCTCTGTTCAATCTTATCTGCAGGCCTGCTTTCTAATCCCTGATGTCTTGATCTCCATCTGGAGCTGCTCACAATTGTCAGTAATGTTTACTAGCTGAGATAACCATGTCATCAGCAAACTTTACCATCCTAAAATCCATTTCCTCTTCAGAATCATTAATAAATACAGCACTGAAACTATCTGTACCTCTAATCTTCTTTGGTCAATAGCCTGAGGCTGCTCCTCCTTTTGACAGTTTCTTCTATTGCTCTTTGGCCCATTGTTAACTATTTCCTTCAGCTTGAACAATCCTATCTCATAAAGTTCACTGTTCATCCCCAGTTATTAGGGAGAGAGCCATCAATATCCCCAAGGGAGCTGTTCTTTATTGCCATTTCAAACTAACTGTTCTGTGATCACTGTTGGAATTACTTCTCTCATCCCCTTAATGTTACATCATAAGATTAACTGGGTACTTCCATTCTCCTTTCCAGGCACCAAACAAGCTCTTATAAAAAGCAAATTATTCATGAGATCAGGAAATTGATTTTTTCTCCTATTCTTCAACTTCACCCTCAGATGGATAATATTGAAATAATTAAGCTCATCTCTTATTATCCTCAATACAAGCTTATATTACTCGTCTGTTGCCATTTGATGTATGATCTACACATTTTTAACCAACCATAGACATACTCAGGAGTAATCATATATTATAAGGGAGCTTTCTTTATGGGGGAAAATAGGATCAGTGTCAAGTGGGAAAATCTGCCATAGAGACACCTTTTTCTTGAGAGCTGTATACTTTAACATTTTGTAGGATGTGTTTAGATATAAGATAGAGGGATAAGCCTTGGGAAGAAACCAGCACCAATTCCTCCAGTCTCTCATGATTCTTCATTTGCAAAAGGAGCTTCATGTTCTAGACTGGGAGTCAGCTCTGGTAGTGAAAGAAACACTAGTCTGGGTTCAACCCTTGGCATTAAAACTGGTATTAGTTAGGATATCTGCTATCTGCTTGCTGGACTCAGATAGCTCTGGAGGAGAAAGTGAGGCTGGTGACCTTGAACAACCCTTCCTCCCTCAAATTAAAGTTAACTGCAAGTCATGTTATCATCTCCCTGATGTCAGGAACAAAGGACAAACACAACACAGGACCGATTCATTGAGGGATCTTGGGAAAATACATTGGATCATTGACTTATTTTAGGTTTTGGTAATGTTTTAAGTAAGTAACATAAAAAATTTGATAACTGAAGTCATTTTCATCTCAGTAATTCTGAATTATAGCATTTGCCTCTGAATATCTATAAACAGTGGGAACGTGTATTGATGACATATCGTGTGTTTTATATCAACGAGGTTCATCTGATATTCTTTGTCTTCCACCTGCTCTCCCCAAATCAATGAACAGGTCTTTTTAACTCTTAAGAGGACTGGTGATAGAGGAGCCATTCCAAGGATGTATGAATCCCTGTAAAAAGTGAAGAAAAAAAGGAAACCGAGTAATAAGTATTTATTAAGTCCTTAGTATATGCTGGACACTGTGCTCATTTGATCCTCACAACAGTCCTGGAAGGGAGGTGCAACTGCTGTCCTTATTAAATAGTTAAGGAAACTTAGGCAGATAGTGGTTATGTGACTTGTCCAGGGTCACACTGATGCTAGTAGGCAAGTAATTTAACCCTGTTTGATTTCGTTTCCTTATCTATGAAAGGAGCTGGAGAAGGAAATGCCAAAGCACTCCAGTATCTTTGACAAGACAATTCCAAACAGGGTCTTTAAGTGTTGGACATGACTGAAACAACTAAACAAATACAAAGTTCCTTACATCCCTGTGATTAACCAGCTTGAGACTAATTTCAACAATCTTCCAAAGAGAGTCAAGATATCTGTATTTAATCCTCCCTTGGCAAATTCTTGACTTGTCATCAACATTATCTGACAGGACAGGCTAATACAGTAGGAGACCATAGGCAATAATCCCTAAATCCTGAATCAGCCTTAGGCACAAGCATATGGATACAGAATAGGATACCCTCAAATGAACACATGGCCAGAAATTCAGAAGTTGGTTAGCCTGACTGCATCATTTCGCAAATGAAGAAACTGAGGCCCAGACAGGGTAATTAACTTGTCATGTCATCACACAGAAAGTACCAGCAGAAGCCAGGTTTTTGCCCTACATCCTCTGACTCTAAATACAGGACTCTGTTTTATGAGATTACATAGTCTCATAGACTGATGTAGGAGATATATTGGAAGTAGGATACCAATCATTTTCTTACAAATTACAAATAAAAAACCTGGGAGTTAACATATGAGCATGCAAAAAATACATCCCAGCATAAAACACCATTCATAGAAATCCAAGATGAATGCACATATCTTCATTAGACAACGCCAATATAAAAATATCAATACTACCTTCATTAATTTATAGATTTGTTACTAATCCAGTCCAATTGCCACATTTTAGAGCTAGACAAATAATTTATAATTTAACAAACATCATTCGGAAGACAAAGTTTCTGAATCTACAGGTAAATAATGATAAAGGGAGAAAACAAAGCAGAAATAGTATGATCAACTCTATGCTAAAATTATAGGCCAGTTCTCACCAAACCTGTTAGTACTAGTTTCAATAAAGCAAGAAAGTGGCATACTAGAAAGGGGCAGGTAAAAAAGAAAGAGAAGCTCTAAAAGCGGTAGCTCAGTGTTTAATAAACCTGAGATCAGTGTTTGTGAGGTCGCCTTGTTTGACAGCTACTAGCAACATTAGAAAGCAGTTTGGCAGCAATTTGTTTTAGCCTGGCACCTAATCTTCTCTATTCTACCAGTATAAGTTCAGAATGGTTACTTGATCTTAACATATGAAAAATCCATCATTGCTAAAAGAATGTAATGTAATGAGGTTGCCTGACATAAATGGTTAGGGGAAGAATTCTAAAGAAAGAGAAACAGGAAGTTACAAATAAAAGACAATAAGCAATTTCAATGGCATCATTAATAATCTATGGACGATATCAATTAAAATATTGTAGAGTGAATAGAGTAATTGTTAAGTGAGGAAAACAGTATTTGTACAACATATGACTAATGAACTCAAATGTTCAAATACATAGGGAATCAAGGCAAATGTATTTCCAGATTCATTCCAAAAAACAATGCATTGGATGCCAGAATAACAGAGCTGAATGACACTGAGCTGAGAAAACAGGCATGGGAACTGTGGAACAGATTCTGTTGAGGAAAGAACAGTTAAGTGCACATGGGGCAAACCTTGTGTGGAGATTTTTCTGACCTGGGGAGTTGGGGCTGGGACAGCCCCAGGAAACTGAGATGGTCCAGCAACAGCTGATTTTCCTCCAAGTTTATGGTAATGATGGAAGTATTAGGCTGGCATTTGATTTTAACATGGTGTTCACATTTTCTTTTTCTTTCTTCTTTTTTAATGATTGTTGCTGTTTATAATTTGGCTTATTTGTTTTTATCTTTGTACAGTTCTGTAATTTAAACTAAATAAAAAAAAATTCTGTTTTAGACTCCACCTTTCATATGGATACACAAATTATCTCAAATTTAAGGAGATATCTTGGGCAAAGGGTGTTTAAGTAAATAGCCTAGGATTACATAATCTCCAAGGGTCAGGGGCATAACTCAAATCCCAGTGTTCCGATACCAAGGTCATCTTTCTATCCACTAGGGCCTGTTGCTTCCCTATCTCATGGTACTTTGATATCCAAGCAGTTGGGACAATATCATTCACATCATGTTTAGATATTCAAAATGATTCTGGAGTGGGGCCTGAAATACCTTCATCACTCTATGTATTAGTGATGGTTTACTCATCCCCACAATTCTGTTGTTTTTGTCATTGTCTTTGTTGCATTTTGACCCCACCATCTATGTGTGTTTCTCTCTCCTTCCTTTTTAACCCTTCTGATATTTTAAAATGCCTACCTATTTAGAAAGAAATTGATGGGATGATGATGACAATGCTGCTGCTGCTGCTGCTGCTGCTGCTGCTGCTGCTGCTGCTGCTGCTGGTGGGAGTGTTGTTGATGATGATGATGATGAGATAACATTGATAGGGCTTTAAGGCTTGCAAATTGCTTTTCAAATATTACCTCATTTTATCTTAACAACCTTAGGAGGTAGATGCTGTTATTATCACCAAGTAACTTGTGCTCAGTCTCTCAGTGAGTAAACATTTAAGACTGGGTTTAAGTTTAAATCTTTCTAACTCTAGGACTGACCCCCAATCTATCCTCTCCACTGCTTCACTCCCTCTAATACAGGAGCAACTCAGTGGCTTGTACCTTTAGGAGAGAAAACAGTGTGCCAGTTTAATATTACAACTCCTGAAACAGTCTAATTCTTTTCACCAAAGATCAGAACCCGGACTCCAATGAACTGTTAGAAGGGGGAGTCATATTCGCTCTCTGGTAAGAATTAAGTAGTTATGCTGACTGACTGCACTGTTCTCTGTGTACTCAAAGTTCAAGGCAGTCAAGGTCACCTCAGACATGGAGGTAATCAGTCACTTAATCTGTTACTTTGGAAATCCGTTCACAGAAACATAATCAGAGCCATTAGCTACAGAGCTTGTCTCTGTCTTTGAGAAGGAGATCTGAGCATCATTTTCTCCTTTAGGAGGGGCCATGGGTAGGATAGAGGGCAGTCATGTGGCTGAGTGGATAAAGGCCCAGGTCTGGAGTCAGGAAGATCTGAGCTGAAATCCAGTCTTAGACACTTTCTAGCTATGTGACCCTGGGTGGGGGCAAAGAAGTTCCTTAACTCCACTTGTCTAAGTTTCTTCATCTATGATATGAGCTTAGAGAAGGAAATGGTAAAGCACTCCAGTATCTTTGACAAGAAAACTCCAAACAGAGTTCTGAAGGCTTAGATACACTACGATAATCACAAAATAATTAGGATATAGAGTGAGTTTGAATTCTGTGGTTTAATCAGAAAATTATTTGGTACAGAGAGGCAAAAAAGTAAAGGATGTGAAATCATAATGCCTAGTTCAGAGTGTACATATAAAATTATAAAGTGAGTGTCCTACATCCTGGAATCACAAGACACTCTAACCCTGATACATTGTTAGGTGATAATGACTCTTTAACTGAGTCACAGAGTCAATAAGTCAAGGATATAAACGGTGTGAACAATTCCTAGACATCTTAGAATCTAACACTTAGAAGAAGGGAGTAAATGGAAGAAAATAATTTGGAACTAGAAATAAAGTAAAATAGAGCAAAGAAATCAATCATCCAAAGGCGTATCTTAGGTGTACATTGAATAAGAAGAAACGTGTTGTGGGAAGTTGAAGAAAATTAGGCAAGCCCTGTCAGAATTGGATAAAACAAGTCAGTTTGAAATGGCACATTTTAATAGCAGGTAAACCTAGTGATTAAATACCTCCAGCTAAGCACCTGAGAGGAAATCACTTGATTGGAGGGAGTCCTTCTCTGCTCTCCTATCCTCTGTGATCAGAGGATGAATGTGTGTGAATTTTAAAGGCAGAAAAATAGGAACACACTTTCATCAGTAAAAGATTCTTTAGAACAATAGTGGCTCTTGATCTAGATACACCAAAAAAGGAAAGTTTTGGATTTCTACAAAATCTCAATCCTTAGAACTCAGCAAAGACAAACCACTTATGAGGGGAACTTGATCAGGATCCCACAGTCACGGGAGGAGGAATTCTATATAACCAGTGACCATGACTTACCTATTTGAAACATGTTCCCAACTTGCAACAATATAGATTGACTTGTGAATTGATATTTACTGACTAAATCTCTATTGAGGAGCATAGCAGAGTGAGCTCAGGAATGAGAGTACTCTACAAACCCGCAGGGTTGCCCCTAATTTCTGAGGCTTTTGATAGTCAGAAGCCTTCAGAGAGAAATGATAGTCAACCAAAATGAGGCTGTCAGCCTGAAGAAATGTGATGAGTTTACTAGTTTGAAGCTATGAGAAAGTAATCACTTTTCTGACCCTTAATTTTTCAGATCTGTAAAATGGCGAAATATGATAATACTTCACTTTATTCTTAGGAGAGAAGTACTTTGTAAGGCTTACAGTATAATACTAAATAACATTGTTAGTGTGATGCTCCCATCTCAAGGGTTGGGAGGAGGTCATTGTGGCAGAGCAGAAACACACTGGATTTGATTTAAGACCTGGATTTGAATCTTGACTTGCTCCTTTACTAGCTATGTGCCCTTGAATTATTTCACACACAAACACACACACACACACAATGACAAAATAATTCTTTATTTATTTTGTATATGATTATACATGTTCACATTCATTTCCCTGATAGAAGGTAAGGTCCTTGAGAGCAAGGATTTTTTTGTCTTTCTATCCCTAACACATAACATATTATCTAACACAGAAGAAGTCCTTAATACATCTTTATTGATTAGATATTTCATTTAGATTTGATTAGGAATACACTTTAAGGGTTTGTATTATGAATGCTACAAAGATGATTCTCAAATTTATATCTCCAGATCTGACTACTCTCCTGAGTTCCATAACCAAATTTCCCATTATTTCTGACACCTCAAATTCCTGTCTAAAACTGTATTTGTTAGATTTTCTCCTAAACTGTCCCTCCTCTGGCTTTCTTATTTATGTCCAATTTACCAGATTTCATATTCCATGTCTTATGTTTGAAACTTTAGTTTTATTTTTTTTACTCCCTGTCCACTTACACATTAATTACCAGTTGCTATTGATTTGACCTTTACAGTATCTCTGACATATTTTTCTTCATGAAGGCTTTCATTTCTTTTCTTTCATTACCTTCATATATGGCATCAGTTAGTCACCTATCATAGTTATGACCACTGGCTTCCTCAATTCTACTGTTCCCCCATCCCTGTAATTCAATTTTAGCATCACCGCCAAACAAATTTTCTTAGTGGATAAATATGATCCAGTCATTTCTCTAGGGAAAATCCTTCATCAGTCCTCTATACTCTGCCAAATGAAACCAGATTTTTGGTTCTAACATTGAAAACTGGAAGGCACCCACTTTTGGTAAGATCTAGATACCATTAAGATATGTTCCTAAATGATGAAGGCATAATGGGTAAGTGGGGTGGACCCTTGGCTTGGTAGATTTCCTTGATCATCTCCCTCATCTTTATACATTTAAAGTGATATGTAACAGACCTTGTATTTGACCTTTCATTTTCTGACTCTAGGTCGAACTTGGAAATGATAGAAAAGCAGGAGACTTAAATGATGGAGTTAGATTTGAAGATTTTTCTCAACAGCTTCAAATCCTAAACCTGGTATAAGAAGTCCAGTGTTGAAAGGGATAGATGCAAATTGGGCCACTGATACTAGTTTGTGTATTTATTGCCCTTAAATCAAGACCCTGAGGACAGCTTGCCATCCCTCACCTTTTGGATTCATAATGTACATCAGATTACCTTGTCTTCTTAGTCTGAAGGCATGTGCATTTATTTATCTACACAATACTTTAGTTTGAATTCTCTCACAAGTGGCAATTCACATCCTTTCTTTCAAATTCTATATCTAGATGCTATACACCTAGAACCTTCCTTTACTAGTAGTTAGTTCAGTTTAATTTAATAATAACATAATAAAATAAGGAAAGGTACTTTCTCTTCACATTAGTCACATAGTGAGAGACTAGAGGTTTGACACCACAGCATTCTCATTTGTTCTTCATTCAATGCCCCAGAAATTTTGGGGGGAAATACAGTCAGCATTTTTTTTGCTCTTCCCCCACCCTCAGCTACAATGTTTCAAGTCAAGATCTGGGCACTGAAGCTTTACACATCAGTGTCTCAGCATGCCCTTCTCAATTCCCAGTAAATTTGAGCTGGACTGTATGACAAGTACAGCCTCTTCTCTACATTGAGCCTGGGGGTGTGGTGGCAAATGTCACTGACTCTAATGTCTGTACATGCACTAGCTACGAGACCAAGAGAGCAATCTTTCACTCAGATTGGCAATGACACAATTAGACAACATGACTTCTTTGAGGAATCCCTTCTCCTCACCATGGTTCAGTGTTCAGTCTCTTCTACATTTTCCAAATTTGAGATCTTTATACAAGGGCATGTGGCCATTGTCCAAGTTCCCAACAGTCCCTTAATCAAACAGAAGGTAAAAAGGAGAAAGAAACATGATTCACCTTGTCCAACTGCATCTCATTGATACTACACACACATAGAAATGTCTACAATGAGTCCTGTATAGTGCTCCCCAACAAGTTGATGGAGGCATGACTAAACAGAAGTTTATTTGAAAAAATAAAATTGGGAGGAGAGCTTAGTAGCTTCCAAAATCAGTATGAAGCAATAGTTGCATAAGGTTTTTTTAATACCTAATTTAATTTTCACATCTCTTAAGAAAATAAAAGTGACAAAATAAGAGAAATTTGTTATCTCTCCTATAATTTATTTCCTGATTAGCTCTGTTATTTGCCTCCATTTCAATCATATTGTTATTGATTTTGTATCAGTAGCAAAGGCAAGGAACCAGTCTCCAAGCTTCTGTGTGGTCAACCAGCAGGAGGCAGAAAATAGCAGCATAGATTCCATACCACCCACAAGGAAGGGCAAGTCTGAACACCCTTTCACCAACAATTGCCATAGTGTGGAGAACACTGGACTTGCAGGCAAGAATCTTTGACTTTCAATCCTTCCACTGAAATGTGCAGCAGGGGAACTCTAGGTACATCACTTATTTTCTCTCAGCCTCCAATTTTTCATCGATAAAAGTTGGATAATATTAGGATCTAACTCAAAGTATTGTTGTAAGAATTCGATGTAATACATGCAAAACCTTTTGCAAAGATTTTAGCTGCCATTATTGTTATTATTATATTTTCAGTCATAAAGGCTTGTGGCAAATTCTGTCCAAATTCGGTTGCCCAGAGCAGCTCATCTGTACTATATGTCAGTTTCATGATTGCATGCTTGCCCAGGTTCTAGAATGTGGAAAATGCTCTTGTGCCTTCCCAATCACCCACGAAGTGAAACAAGACTGTGTGCTTGCCCCCATGGTTTGTAGCATGATGTTTTCAGACATGTCAAACACCTTCAATGAGGACAAACATGGCATCTAGGTCAGCTACTGTACTCGTAGTAAATTCTTGAACTTGAAAAGGTTACAAGTCAAGACCAAAGAGAAGTGAGTATTAGTACAGGATTTGGGGTATCAGATGATTGAGATGCAACAATCTATCGATCTTTTTTTTTGCTCCTTGTGCTAATTTTGACCTAACAATTAAGACCAAGAAAACACAGATGTTCCATCAGCCAAGACAACACCAACAATGCATGGAACCATTGGTTACAGCAAATGGAAAAGTTTTGAATTCTGTGGATAAGTTCACACACCTTGGCAGTCTACTTTCTAGGGATGTACACCCTGATAATGGCATTGACGTACATATTGCCAAAGCTAGCTCAGTGTTTAGGAGGCTCCAAGGAAGGTATGAGAAAGAAGAGGCATTAGACGGACTACCAAACTGAAAGTCTACTGATCTGTAGTGCTGACCTTGTTGTGTGCCTGTGGAACCTAGACAGTCTACTACCACCATGCCAGGAAACTGAATCATTTCCATTTGAATTGTCTTAGGAAGATTCTGAAGATCACCTGGCAGGATAAAGTAACATACACTGAGGTCCTTTCCCAAACTAAACCACAAAATATTTAAACTCTACTGTAAGAAGCACACTATAATGGGTTGGCCACATTGTTTGAATGCCAAACTACACTTGACTAAAAGCTATGTGGTGGATAATTCATACGAAGTGCTCACAAGGTAGTCAGAAGAAGTTCTTCTACAAGAACACTTTCAGGGTCTCTCTCAAGAATTTTGAAACTGATTGTATGAAATGGAGATACTAGCACAGAACTGCTCAGAATGTCATGCCTGCATCAGAGAAGGTGCTGTATTCCATGAGCAAAGCAGAATGGAAAGAGTTCATAATAAACAGGAGATGCCCAAATTTAGAGAATCCCACCCAAATGTTCATTGGGAATATTTGTGCCTAACCTGTAGTAGAGCCTTCCAAGCTTTAATTGGTCTGATCAACCACAGACACACTGTAACTTTAACATACTGATATCATTTTTGTCCCCTTCAAGAATAAAACACAGCCACCAACCATTTTTATCCTAATCTGTACATACTTATATAGGTATATACTATCTATCAAGAAAGAAATTTAAGTTCTTTGATAGAAGGAATTCTTTCATTTTGACTTTTTTGCCCCAGAACTGGGCAAAGTCCATCATATGTAGTAGGTATTTAAAACAAATTTCTCAGATCATATTTTGATCATAGGTCTCTGCTCTCATCTAGGCATACAGATGGATATATAGGAAGGAAGAAATAAAAGAAAGATGGGAAAAGGAAAGCAGCTTGGGAGAGGAGGAGGAAGGAAGCAAGGAAAGAAGGAAGGGAGGGAATTTGGCAAGTAGAAAAGGAGGAAGCAAAAAATGAAGCAGTGAAGGAAGAAAAAAAGTAATCCTAGGTAGACAGAGATAACTGAGAAATAGACAGTCCCAGAAAAATAGATAGATAGACAGACAGATGCATCATTTCTAACTACACACAATGTACTAGTCACTGTGATCACTGTGGATGATACAAATATAAACAAGCAAAGCAATCCCTTTCCTCCAGAAGCTTACACTCTATAGGAGGAAGACAGTAGGTAAAAGGGAACAAAGAAGAGGAGAGAATACTCATATGGTGGTAGAGTGATGAAATAGCTGGGAAATGACACAGAAGCCTAGATCCCAGCAAGACAAAGCACAATTCCACATGTAAAATTCTGATGATCTTGGTGTAGAGCCCAAGGTTGTGATAATGGTTGGAGCACAGACAGCATGTAAATAAGATGCTTCAAAATCAACCCTGAGAGCCATGTAGAGAATTGTGCTCAGGTCTGGGGACCATATTTCCTCAATTAAATTTTTAATATGAAGAGAATACAGAAGAAGACAGTCAGACTGGTAATGATGTCTATGAGACTAAACTGAAGGAGCTGGCTAAGCTGAAGTTGTATTGATGGACAGCAGGATCATGATGATAACTGTCTTCCTGAATTTAAAAGCTCTTGGGTGGATTTAGGCACTTAAGCTGCTTGTCCCCATAGAACAAAGCTAGGATAATTGGGGGAACATTGCAGAAAGTTGGATTCTGGGTCAATGTGGGGAAACCAATTGCAAGAAATCAAACTATCCCCAAATAAATTTAGCTGCACCAGAAAAGAAGGCATTTGCTATAGGGCTCCAATAAAGCTGTATCACCACCTGTGGATAGAATGGCTCCTTATTCAGAAATGCCTAGCACAGGGTGAACTAGTCAGAACTCATTTAATGTTGTGATATTGTGACATTCTACTCTTCAATGACACCTCAGAATTAAGTACTCAGCCTTCTCTGAGTCTGCTATTCAAGGCTATCTTACCCCCTTGGCTGTGGTCTCTCAGCAGCACTCTTCAGCTGTGGGACATGAAGACAAAGTACTTATGTTCCTATGCAGAAAATCCCAGTTCAAATATCACCATAGATCCTGGGGTGAGTTTGGTCAAGCCACATGACATCTTGGAAGTTCAGCCTCTTCATTTTTAAAATGGGGATAATGACAGCATGTACCTCACCACCTAGGTGGTTGAAGGATCAGCTGAGACAGGTGATACTCTGGGAAAGCAATATTTAAACATGATCTCTTATTAGGGCTATTTTTGCTTCCAGCCATTCCCATCACATGTCATTTTCTACTAGGTCCTCTACTGTCATGCCAATTTCCTTGAATGCCCTCCCTCCAAAACCATCTTGTTGAAAGACTCCCAATACTACACATTTCAGCTTTCATTCCCCCTCATCATAACATTGGTCCCTTTACTCTGGCTCAGAACTGATACTGCTATGGACTCTCCAACTGTTCTGCACCAGTCTGATGCCTTGGATTCTGTCCTACCCAATGCCCTCTGAAGATACTCAAATTCTTTTGAGATATGGTGGAACTTCCACCTTCTGATTTTGTCTTCCCACTCCCCTACATGCTCTCGGTCTCCAGTTGGCCTCCAATTGGCCTCGAGTTGGCCTCCAAATTGAATAAATTTGCCTACTTGTCCAGCAAAGTGACTTGTATGCGTTTGGTGTGTACCTCTATACATGCCTAGTGCCTTTCCAATTAGAATGCCAACTTCAGATGGCAGGAGTTACCCTATTGTACTTTGTTGTTGTTTTTACCCTTCCCCCACACCTCTCACAATCCCTAAAATGTGTTTTGTGCTTAACATGCTGATTGATTAATTGAGAGATGTTTTTACTCAAAGCAGGAGCCAATCAGGACTCAAGTGGGGTCAGAGAAAATATAGAGGTTTAAGGGGCCTGAGGGGCCATTTAACACAACTCTGAAGAAATGTTCTCAATTGATTATCCCGAGTTTATAAGTCATTTTTATAATTGCTTCTGCAGCGTGCTCTAGTATGCTATCTTTCAGGTATGGGGTTTGGATGAGAGGATGACTGGGGATCTTTCCAGTTTAAATTCTGTAATTCTCTGTTAAAGTTTCTGCCTTCAAAGGGGAAATTGGTTTTTTCCCCTAATATTGGGAAATTTTATAAGTATATAATATATTTTTAGAATTCAGATATATGTGTTTCTGTGCATGTGTGCATGTGCATGGATAAAAGTATAAGCATATTCATTATATTAATATACATTCATCACACATGTATGTGTACATACATAGATACAAAATAATAACAGACACGACTCCTACAATAAATGAATTTACGATCTAGTCAGGTAGTCAGAATTCACAGAAATATAGTCATTTGTCAAGGATTTAGCACCAAAATGAAGTGGGGCCCAGTGTGTTAGATGTGTAACCAATCTTTTTGTTAAGAAATCCTGGGTTCAAATCCCTCATCTGCCACATTCTAGTTCTGTAGAGACAAGCCACTTGAATTCTTAGATCCCGGGCAATTCGGCAATATGAGAAACTGGAGGGAAGGCAGCACTCTGAGTTGGCAGGGGGGCGGGGTTCTGAACAGGGCCTCCCTATAATCAGTCAAATTACCATTTATTTGAACCAGGTGATAAGGATGTTGATTTTTTTATCTTTTAGATATAGGAAAAATCATCTGCATAATCTTTAACACCTCAATTAGTTCATTAAAATGTCCATTACAAGAGGCTTATCTTGTACAGGTATTATTGGACTCTGAAAGAAATCAGAATGATATGTACTAATATCATTCTGCCAGAACAACTCCTTGTGATTTATTGGGGACTCTGTTTCAACATAGACATTTAAAGCTCTATGAATGAAGGAAACACGCAAATAATGCCATATTACCATCTTGTTCAGTTTACAACATGAAGGTATCATGACATAATGGGTAGATGATTAGCCTTGGGTTAATCCTGGGTTCTATTCCTATATGTCACAAAATAACTAAGCCAAGGGGAGGCTAGGTGGTACAGTGAATAGAGCACTAGCTCTAGAGTCGGGAGGATCTGAGTTCAAATCCTCACTCAGACACTTAACACAAATCTAGCCATGTGATCTTGGACAAATCACTTAACCCCAATTGCCCTGCTTTCTCTCTCCAAAAAGGAAAAAAAAAACTATGCCATAATTGAAAGATTACTTATCTGCTTTACCTCTATAGAAACTCTCAAAGATACAGATAGATTGAACTTTAGCAGTGGATAGTATATCCACATTAGAAGTTCACAAACTGATGAATGCACAGTTTAAATCTCATCCTCCCAAGGGTAGATTTCTATGGATTATTTTGCTTCATTGTTCAGAATTCAAGTCAAAAACATTTACTAAATATTTACTATTTGCTTTTTGTTCAGAGAGTTAACAGTCTAATTGGGGAGATAATGCACGGGGAATTTTATACAAAGTGTGTGTGCATACACATATGTACATTTACATATATACAAACATATGTCAAGTAAATAACTTTTTCTCCTGAAATATTCCTAAATTACTTTAGCTAATGTCAGTGATTCTAGTTTTACCCTAAAGACTTTTGTCTTGTTTAATGCTTTGCATTTTCATATTTTTAAATCACGAAAACTGAGATCTTCTTGTATTCAGGGTCAAGCCATGGTTTCCTATTCAAAAGCTCCTTATTATTGTAAATAGTACTGAATGAACAATTCCCTGTAAGAGGACCATGGGTCCGATTAATTTGCTATGTTATCCCTGACTTGTCACTTACCCTACCAGTGACTCATAGACATACCAGTTGCACAGTTCTTTTGACCTTATGCCAGATAGTTAGGTCAATTGAATGTGATAGAAAAAGACATACTCCTCCAAACAAGGCTCAAAGGCCAAAGGCCACTTAATTCCTTCGATCTGCCCGTGCAGTCTCTAGGAGATCATTTTTGTAGTGCCTAATTTCCCTAAAGGATACAAAAGAAACCACAAGAAAATGTGTATGTGGCCACAAAAATTAAATCTTTTAATGTAGCCTTCCATTTATGCAAATAGAGGGCCTACTCTAGCTTGCCTTTTAGGAAATTACCTTAAACCATTTTCTGTTCACCCACCATTAACCTAGCTTGATGGATGTCCATAGACTCCCCCATAGTTAAGTTGCTGCAAGTCCCCATTATCTCACCAGCTAAGTTTGATTGTGCAGCAAAGTCTCTTGCCAACCACAGTGACCTGCAGTTGCCAGGCCAAGTCTTGCCGGCTTGTTTGCCTGAAAGGCATTAAAATAAGCACTCAGTTACAAGTGGCACTGCATCCTCCCCCCCAAATCTCATGTATTATGTTATACACACAAAACTCCAATGATGATTTCTTATAAATGCATTGTACTTTAAAGAACTTGTGGTGGAGGGCACCATGTTAAGCTAGCGCTATCCAAATGTCCCCATGTTACTGCCTTCCTGACAATGTGTGTTCATTGCCAGCTTGGTCACTTTCTCTTTCTCCTTCCAATTAGCTGACATCATTGTCAAACAGTGTGGGCTTTTCCATGCAGGCTAATATGCACACCGGGACTGGAAGAGCAACCCTGAGATGGAAGGCGGGGCTGCTATGAGATGGCTTGTTCCTAGGGAAACCACTTTTGTATTGTCAGTTCTGCACGAAAGCTGCTTCTATCATTTGAAAAGTGGTGTGTGTGTGTGTGTGTGTGTGTGTGTGTGTACATGTGCTCTCATTCTTAGACAATCATCATGGGGTCTGAAGTAACCATGTTAAATCATATCCCCTGTTAATCCTATAATCAGAATTTAACCAGGTCCTTAGGAGGGCTTCTGAAATGTGACTGACATGTAAAGATGATTCAAAGGGTTTTGGTGTTAAAGAAATATTATATGTTTATTAATTCAATTTGTGGGGTTAATGACTTGTGGGAAAGGTGTCACCAGGGATGAGGAGGTAAAAATATCGTTCTATCTAAGGTCTATTGATGAGGTGCTAAATTGTGTAGCATTTATTCAAAGCTGACTACCGAGATACAAAACAGGTTGGAAATTTTATTTTCTATAGATTCATAACTGCATAGAGTAGCAGAGGTCTGAATTCACACACCTGAATTTGATTTTTGCTAGAAAATACTACTAACTTATTTTTCATTTAGATATGTTTTTGTTTCTTTTATCCGAAATACATCAGGAATAGAAGTGATGTTGAGAAGTAATGCCCTTCAGAAGTTAGACGTTCTTTGGCCTCAGACAAAGGGGGAGCCCACAAATAAGAGCCCCTTTCTGACAGCTGATTCCTGATTAATTATACATATATATGTACATATGTATGCATATATGCATATGCATTTATATATAGTGTATATTATATAATTTTATATTCATATATATACATATATACACATATAATTTTATATATAATAGTAACACGATATTCCTGATTGTGACTATCAGGTATCAAAAAAGCAAGGGAGATGAAAATCAAAATCAATTCTTCATTGGTTGGGTGCTGGAGTTATAATCACATGAGAAGGCTTGAGCTAACCTAGAAACATACTGGGTTTTGTTGTTTTACTATGTGCTAAATGCATGAATTCAAGAATCAGAGGCATAAAACAGCTCTGCCTAATTCTGATGGGCTGCCTGATCCACTCTCTTGGCATGTCTGAACTAACCATCTCTTTCTCGTCTTTCTATATACCATCAAGCAGTACCTGAGACACGTGTTATGCTAGTCACTCCCCAGAGTTGGGTCTCCCACACTGGCTTTGATAACATGAAAAGCAATAAGGCTGTTACGGTCCCATTCCTTTTCCCCACCTCTCTGCCCCTTTTGCTGTGTGGCTGTAGCACATCACCCTCCCTCTAGCTCCCAGCGCCACATCACCAAAGGCGTTCTCTTCTCAGATGTGTTTCGACAGCTCCCCATCAGTAACTTCCTAATTGTGGAGCTGGTGTTTCTCTTATTTTCCTATATGTGTGATATGTTGTCGTTGTTGTTGTTGTTGCTGTTGTTGTTGTTGTTGTTGCTGTTGTTGTTGCTGTTGTCATTGTTGCTGTTGCTGTTGTTGTTGTTGTTGCTGTTGTTGTTGTTTTTGTTGTTGTTGCTGTTGCTGCTGCTGCTGCTGTTGCTACTTTCTGATCATTGCTCCCTCCCACTAGTTATTGTCTGCATATTGAGACAGTAACCAAACCACCTCTCAGAGGTTACAGCAGCAGGAGACACTGCAGATTTCACTGACTCATTAGAGGTAAAAGGTTTTAATAGGAGCTTGTTCTCACCCACTTTGATCTGCTGTTTGATAGCAAATTACCTCTAGTGCAAGAGGTAGGTAGAGATAGAGGCGGAATGTCTCCTATATACAATACAATCATTGCAAAGGCAGGACAAATAACGAATAGAACCCATTAAACAAGCCCAGATGGCTATCAGCCTTTAATTTCTTTCTTCGTTTAATTGCCAACCAGCTTATTAAGACTCAAAAATCCCTAAAAATGACCCTTACTTAGCTGGGGGATGAAAAATGATGATCTTTCATTTTGCAAGATTTAAGTTAAAAAAATGTATGACTGTAATCTTTGATATGTTTCATTATATGCAGTCAACTCCAATTAAGTCAGAGATAGACTGTCCAGATAATTGCACTCTGCAAACAAAAGCTGGTTTCCACACCAACTTGCTTAAGTCACACAGAAAGGTGACTATCTGAGTCTTTGAAAGGATCGGGTTTTTTTTTTGACAAAGGCAAAGCCTTGTTCTCCCTCTTAAAAATTCTTCCCTCAGCCCAACTAAAAATCTTTCCCCACAGAGCCCCCGATTATAGTTTCAGTTTCTCAGACTGAAGAATCAACAACAATAACAAACAAACAAACAAAAACCTCTTCCGAAAACACAAGTGTTCTCTTAGAGGGATGCTGCCTTAGGAAACACTGACTTAGAAGAGCTATCATTCCGATGGATGTCAGATAAGGAGCATCCATGCAGTCGCCAATGATAGAATCACTCAAGCCAGAAGGGAAATCTCCTCGATCAGTTTGCCCATCTTCTTTGCAAGATGTCAAGCTTCGCTGCATTCTTCCCCAAATAAGAAAGCATCAACCCAAGTGATGGCTACCTTGCTTTGAGGCACATGACAGTGAGGCTTAAACCATCACCCTTGACAACTTAGGCCATCAACAGACTGGCTGCATTTACTCTCATCAATTACTGTCCTGAGTTTTGACTTTTTTTCTCCCTAAACTTGTTGACTATGGAGAATAATTAGTTGTTTGCACTCTGGCTGTTCTGTGATGTCTGGAAGCAGACATGCTTTTTCCATGCTGTTTAGAGCACTATGTTTGCCTAGTACCCAGAGGTTTTCTAAACAATCTGTAATTCCCCAAGCTTTATATCATCTTAGCTGCCCTAACCTCAAATATGGCCCAATCTGTCTGTTTTAAGGGAGCCATACCCCCAAAGAAAGGTAGTGCTGTCTTATAAGAGGCTGTTCTTTTGCAGTTACAGTGCAATTATGAAGCCAATAGCCATGCTTACCTTGTGTCTTTATTTGTTGTAAGTTGTTTCCTTTTAAAAGAGCTTTAGGTTATTCTGAATCCAATAGGGAATGCATGCTCCCTGTCAGAAACCCCACACCAAACTGCCAAATCCAATATTTTCCCTTAAATACCAATGTTTTGACTCTACAAATCTGAGCTTCCCCCTTTCCTTAGAGTATGAAAGCATGAAAGAGCTATAGAAGAAGACTTTATTAAACATTAACAAATGTCTCACTATAAGTACAGTAAACACAAATACAAGAGAAAAAAAGATGATCCCTATTCTCAATGAGTCTACATTCTAAGGAGGAAAGGCTGGAAGTATATAAAATGAGCTAGAAGTGGTATGACTGGACACATCAGAGCGAGGCAAGATGGAAGAATGCAGACAGTCAGAAAGAAAGAAATAGTGGCTGGGTGGTCAGGCAAGAGCTCAAAGCATTTCTGACTTACCTAACAGAGTGAACAACAGCGCTTCTACTAAGGCGGATTACAGTGTTTCTGTTATTCAGAAGGTAAATCTTGGGGATCAGACAGATAGAGGATCTCACAGGTCAGAAAAATCACGTAGAAAATTTTAATTTAGGTCTTTCTCACTTTATTCCCAGTGTTTTATTCTTAATACCACACTGCTTCCTTAAGGAGACTAAAACTTTAACTAAAATACTCGTATGTGTTTGTATTAAATTCTTAGAAGAATAATAAAAGATGCCATGAAGAAATGAATATAGAGGGACAAAATGAGATGTCATGTACCACAGGCAAAGGAAGGCAGCCAGACAGCCAGCCAGTCAGAGAAACTTCTGGCACCCTTGTGCTAGCAGTATGATTTAAGGAAGATCTTCAGCACGTTGTTGAGACCCCATGTGGCAAACCTATGGGAATAAATGCCCTGAGCCTTACAGGATAGGGGTACAACTCAGCATGACTAGATGATCTGCGATCTACACCACTGGAAAGAATTTCCACATTGATGAAATCCCTGACATGGTTCAATATCGCAGTTCCATCACTTAGGTCCCCCCAAATGGTTTTTTTCCTTCAAAGTAGCCACCCAAGGACTCAATAATTATGCCATCTATCCCTTATAACATCATCTGATCCCTTGCATCTTGATCTTATTCAGCTGCCCTTACCCCAAAGGTTTTTTTAAAGTCTTCTATCACAAAGACTTTATAATATGCTTATAAACATTGAATAGTTCCCATCTTTAATGACCTGAGATTCCATCAATATATAAATTCCAATCCATCCTTTCCTCTTCATCCTGTTTTATACTAGCTGGTGTTCTTTCATAATCCCCCTGAAAGGTTGTATCCTCTGTGAAGCAGGCTGCTCCTAAATTTTTTGTCCATTGTTTATTTATTTGCATTATGTGTGCATCAGAAATATACTCAGCAGTCCATCTGTTATCCCTTGATCTTGATTCATGAATGGTACATCTCCTTTTCAACTCACTGTTTTTCTCAAATTATTCCTTAATACACTTTTCAGGGGTTGTTATGTTATGTTAACCTTGCAAATGCATTGGCACAAACTTGAATCATCATGCAGTTCTCCGCTGTCTTTTTGTCTGCCACAGTCAAGATTGGAAAAGAGAAGAGGTTCATGATGCTGTTGCCTGGTTTATAATTGTACAGCATTACTGAAAGCACATTTATGTGAGAAAGGTGGGTGTCCACCAATTAATTGTTAGGATACCATTAAAAGAACGTACTGTTCTCTCCAAGTGTGGATCCCTCTTGTCCATTTCCAGCAACTGCTTATGCACAGAGACGGAATGGAGGATTAGAGAGACTATCTCAAAGCCAATAAGACATGCATGCCAATTCTTCCTGTAGCCTACAGGCAAGGCATGTAATATTTTAGTGCCTGGCCAACTATTTAAAAAAGTGAACCTGCATTGGTAGGAGTTCCCTTATCTAGGAGTCCCCAGTAGTATTGAAATCTGAAGTCCATTTTTATCCCAATTCTACTCTGGGACTGGTACGTGGTACACTGGAGACAGTGCAGGGATTATAGTCAGGAAGATTCATGTCTAGATTACAAATCTGGCCTGAGTCACTAACTAGCTGTGGGACTCTGGCAAGTCACTTGACCTCTGATTTCCTCAGTTTCTCTAATTGTAAAAGGGGGTAAAAATAGAACCTACCTTCTAAGGTTATCATGAGTGACATACAAAGCAATACATATAAAGTTCTTTGTAAGATAAAATGATATTATTTTAAAATACCTATGTGCCTTAGTGAATTATTAGACCAATGTGAGTCTAAAGCATGATAAGGCAACTCAGAGAGCTAAGTTATTATTAGACTACATTAAGAGAAACAACTCCCTTCAATAAGAAGATGGTGATCCCAATGTACCCTGCCCAGGTCAGAGTGCATCCAAAGTAGTGTTTTCAGTTGGGGTACCAGCTTTTCAGGAAGCTATCTACAGCCAGGTCACTCTATAACATTTAGCTTTGGTTGAATGAACTGGGCATGTCTTCATTTCTGTTTTTCTGGGGAAAACAAAAGCAATCTTAGCGGAAGAAGGCAATAATTTTCAAGTAGGTAAGAGATCTTAAGATCATTCTTTTTGACTCCAGAGGATACAATTCATTGCTGAAGGAAGAAATTGTAAGGGAGTAAAATAAGGTTTGATATAATGAAAAAATACACTTTCTAGCAATTAGAATTTCATCAAGGTTGAATGGGCTGTCTGAGACGATGCCCCTTCTTTCTGCAGGGGTAGAGATAAGTAATCATTTGTCTAGAGATAGTAAAAGAAACTCTAATTTCCCTAGAAACCAAACTCAGATACTCACACGATGGTGACTGTAACTGTCACTCTGTGACTTGATTATCAGATGAAAACATAGAAAACTCTAGCTTTCCAAGGAAGGAGAGATGGGAAATCAGAACTAATTGAAGGAAATGCCTGAAAGAATCATTGCTTTCAGAGGTGAAATTAATGAACCACTGTCACTGATATTTCACCGATAATCAGAATCAAGGAAGGCTCCACAAGGCTGCAGAAAGGCAAAAATTATCCACCATTGTGTAAAACGGTCAGAAAAGAGTGGTCTCAACTTCAGGCTAGTGAGCAGAATGTCCATTTCTAAGAGAATTCTACAAAATATCATTAAAGAAATGCCTAACAAAATCCACAAAAGCAGTCGACAATTATAAGTCAGCAAAGCATTGTCAAGAATGGCTCATGCCATGACTGGCTAAGATTATTTCCTTTCCTTGGCAAGGTTATTAAACTGGTTGTTCAAGGCAGTTGTGCAGATCAGTTTTCCCTACAGGTTAGCCAGGAGTTCAATAAATAAATCATACTACTCTTTCAAGGAAAAAATGTATACTATATATCAGTAGAATACAGAGAATATAATACATCTGCTGCCAAGCTTATGTGTGTGTATATGTATATATGTTTATGTGTATATGTGTGTATGTATATATATGCATATATACATATATATATAAAACATAAAGGAATCGATGAAATCAAATCGATCACAAATATATCGCATTGATTTCCTTTCCATTGCCTTTTATCAAATTTACAAATTACACAAAGATATGACAGACAGTTAACAAAACATGTATCCAAAGCATCATCCCAAATCTATTGAAAAGATGACAATTCTTCCTAAATTAGTTTACTTATGCAATACCATGCCAATCACACTACAACACATCATTTTGTAGAGCTAGAAAAATGTATATCAGAATTCATATAAAACAAAAGGCCAAGGATAAAAAAATGGGGAGGGAAGGGGAGAAAATTTAAAACTCAAATGCTTGTGTAACTGAATTTTTAAAAATTGAAAATTAATTCATTAATTAATTTTAAAAATGAATACAAGTCATTCCCCAATTGAAAAATGGTCAAAGGATATAAACAGTTTTTAGAAGAAAAAATTAAATCTATTTATGCACATATAAAATATTATAAATTACTTTTAATTAGAGAAATGCAAATCTAAATGATTTTGAGATATCATATCACACCTATCAGACTGGCAAACATGGCAAAACAGTAAAATAACAAATGATGGAGAAGATGTGGGAAAATTGGAACACTAATACTTTGTTGATGGAATTGTGAACTGACCCACCTATTATGGAGAGGAATTTGGAACTAGGCCCAACGGGCTGTACATATGTATATATACTTTGACCCAGAAATACCAGTTCTAGGACTACATGCCAAAGAGATAATTTAAAAATGATAAAAGGACACATATGTCTAAAATATTTTTCTCCACTTTTAGTGGTGACAAAGAATTGAAAATTGAGGTGATATTCATCAATTAGGGAATGGCTGAACCACTTGTGGTATATGAATGAAATGGAAAATGCTGTCCACATCCAGAGAAAGATATTTGGAGTCTGAATGCACATGGAAGCAAACTCTTTGCTATCTTTTCTTTTCTTTGTAGTGTTTTGTTTCTTCTTTCTCACACTCCCTCCCACTAGTTCTAATTCTTCTTTACATCATGACTAATGTAAAAGTATGTTTAATATAAATATGTAAGTGGAGCCTATATCAGACAGCAGGCCATCCTGGGAAGAAGAGAGGAAATGGAGGGGGAAAACTGTAAAGCTCAAAATCTTATGGAATCAGGGTGGATGGGAGCAAGATTCCAGAGTAAAAGCAGGTACTTGCTTGCACTCCTGCTCCAACCACCCACAATACCTATAAAAAATAACAAATACTCTAAACAAATTTTAGAGCTACAGAACCCACAAAGTGAGAGAGAAACAAATCTCCTTTTGAGGGCAGTCTGGCAGGCCAATAGGAAGGGTCTATTGCACCATGTTGGGAGGAGAGTGCCAGCCTAGATCAGCAGCACAGAAACTGGCCAGAGCAGACTTTGGGAGAGTGAATCACTCGCAACTGTGGCAGTTTCCAGGCTTCTCGACCCATAAACATCAAAGATAAAGTAAAAGTTCAATAGGGAATTGCATTGATTCTGAGTGAGAAAAGAGCCTGATCTGGCCTCTACCCCTGGGGCAGCAGAAGTGACAGCTGCTACAGAGGCTGCCACAGTGGCAAATGCTTCTTGAGTTACAGGCCTACAGATCATAGGGAGACGAACTGACTGTCCAGAGCAATATTGCAGGGAACTCTTTGCTCATGCTGAGGTGGGATACTCTTGATTTTCCTTGCTTGAATCTGGGTTGCAGTCTTGGGTGGTGGTCCTGGGGTGAGGAGAGCTACTATGCCAGAAACTGTAGAGGCTGTGAAGAGGAACTCTTCTTCACAGTCCTGAGGGAGGTGACCAGAATAAACTCTGATAACAGCTGCACAAAACTCCAGAAGTTTGGAACACATCACTCTCTACTCTGGAAGCAAAGTTCTACAATGTCAAAGAAATAAAATAAAAGTCAAGTAATTGGCTGGTGATGAGCCAAACAGACAAATCAGAATCAAACTATAGAATCATTTTTTTGGCGACAAAGGTAATCAAAACATAGAAATAGAAGAATGCAGCAAATTCAAAACTGCATCAAAAGTCTCCAAGAAAAATATGAACTGCAGGCTATGGAGGAGCTCAACAAGGATTTTGAAAATAAGGTAAGAGAAGTGGAAGGAAACCTAGGAAGGGAAATAAGAATGAAGCAAGAAAATAACGAAAAGTAAGTTGATATTATGTTAAATGAGAACTCCAAAATAATGAAGAAAATAAGACCCTAAAAATAGACCAACCCAAATGACAAAAGAGGCCCAAAAAGTCAACGAGGAGAAGAATGCCTTAAAAAGTAGAATTGGTCAAACGGAAAAGGAATTTCAAAAACTCACTGAAGAAAATAATACCTTCAAACTTAGATTGGAGCAAATGGAAGCTCATGATTTTATTAGAAATCAAGATAGTATGGAACATATCCAAATGAATAATAGAAAACAAAGTGAAATGTCTCATAGGAAAAACCACTGACCTGGAAGATAGATCCTTGAGAGATCATTTAAAAATTGTTGGGCTACCCAAAAACCATAATAAAATAGAGGCTAGAATCATCTTTCAAGAAATTATCATGGAAAACTATCATGATATTCTGGAATCAGAATGCAAAAGAGAAATTGAAAGAATACACTAACGGCCTATTGAAAGAGATCCCAAAATAAAAACTAGGAATACTGCAGTAAAATCCCAGAGTTCCCAGATGAAAGAGAAAATATTGTGAGCAGACAATAAGAAACAATTTGAGTACTGTGAAAACAGATTCAGGATAACAAAAGGTCTAGCATTTTCTACATTAAGGGATTGAAGGGCTTGGAATATGTTATTCCAGGGGTAAAAGGAGCTAGGACTAAAGCCAAGAATCATCTACCCAGCAAAATAGTTTAACATTTCAGGGTAAGATATGGAGATTCAATAAAATAGGAGACTTTCAAGCATTCCTGTTGAAAAAAAAACAGGGGCAGAGCCAAGATGGCAGCATAGAAGCAGCAAAGTTTTGCAGCTCCTACACAGCCACCTTAAAAACCCATGAAATTATTTACTTTGAGGTGGAGCAAAGATAGCAGCATGGAAACAGCAAGGTCCCACAGCTTCCACAGCACCACCATAAACACCCATAAAATTATGAGCCCAGACAAAGCCTAAGACTCTCAGACTCAAACAAAAATACAGAAAACACATCTCTCGCTGAAAACAGCTCAGCAGCAGGGGCTCATCAGGCAGCCAAGGGCAGAGGCTGGCTCAGCCTGAATCCAAGACAACAGCCAGGCCAGGGACAGTGGGAAGGAGATGAGCTGAGTGAGCCAAGCCCTGCCACAGCCAGTCTACACAGGAGAGGAGCTACAGCCTCCAGCACCTCAACATCTTCCAAGGTGTGAGGAATGGGAAAGGAGAGGGGCAGCTCAGGGAAGCAGAGACCGGCCCTGCCGTGGCCAGGCTAGGCCCCAGAGAGGCCAGGAGGAGCTGAGACTCACAAGCAGCAGCTTGAGTCTACTTCAAAGAAGATCTAAAGTACTTGCCTGAGGGCATCTTCAAATCCTGCAAACGAGGGTCAGAGACGGTTAGTCAAAGTGAAACTTTGCAAATTAATTTGGGGGAGGTAAAGCAGTTCAGCCAATCTGCCCCTGGAGCAAGGAAGCAGTGGGGGA
>CM053593.1:3435340-3445433 GCA_028646575.1 Pseudocheirus occidentalis | reverse complement strand
GGTGACAGGGAAGGAATTGCAAGAATCTAATATTTAAAGGTATACAATCAAATGCAACTGGGAAATAATACATACAAGGATGGGGGCAGGGAGCCCTCCCTGCCCTGCTAGAAAGCTAGAGGGGTGTTGGAGGAGGGCATAGAAGGGAACAGATTGTGGGAGGGGTCTTATAGTGGGATCAATGTTCTGGGATGGGGGGTAGGCGCAAAAAGGGGAGAAAATTTGTAACTCAAAACCTTGTGGAAATGAATGATGTAACCAAGAAAATGGATTAAAAATTAAAAAAAATAGAATATTCCCCTACATAATCTATTTTTGGCCCATAATGCCCACCTGCTCCCTCCTAACACACACATAGACTGAATTCCACTGTACAATGCTTAAGTCATTACCACTCTTCCTATCTCATGCCTTTAAAATAATGTTTTAATTCCTACACTTGTGCCATAGAGTGCTTGGACATGGGCTTCTGAGAGCTGGGTTAGTGGAATAGAAATAATAAAACCTGACATTTTCAAATGGCAGGATGGTTTACATAGCCATTGTTTTCCATGGTCTCATTTGACCTTAACAACAACCCTGTCATCCCATCTTCTTTGGAAGGCTTTTCCTGGTCAGTGACCCTTCTGTATCCCTATCCCCCAGGTAACAGTGATTTCACCTTTCTTATTACCTTCATCTACTATATATGCATTTTCCATATATTGATCTATGTATGTGCTTTCTTCCCAACAAAAAATGGGGACTCCTTGAGGGCATGGACTGTTTTGGTGGTGGGAAGGTGATTACTTTCTATCTCTGGCACTGAGCAAAGTATGTGACATATAATTAATTCTTAATAAATGAATGCTGAACACTTGTATTTAACTGAATTATAGACAGACTGAATGATTATGATCTATATGCTATCATCCCATTTTACTAACAGAGCAACTTATATTGGGGACAGAACATTAACTTATCCACTCAAGTAATAAGAGGCAGAGGAGGGATTCAAAATGAGATCTTCTTGAAGCCACATCTAATATTTCCTCTGATATCGCATTAAAATTTCAAGCCACACCCTTCTGATCCTAGGTCCAGTGCTCCCTCCAACATGGCATGTTGGACACTGAGAGTTGTGGCTGCTTCTTTTGCTATTTTGCCCAACTGCTTTGGTTTTTCATCTTTCTTTTAAAAAGTCCATTGCTGTATATGTACATATAGTAGATGAAGGTAATGAGCTCATGGAAAACAATGGCTATATAAGCCTTCCTGCCATTTCAACATGTTATGTTTTACTATTTCTACCCCACCAACCCAGCTCTCAGAACCCCCTGATCAAATCATACAATGTGTTTAGATAACCCAGCACTTAGCATTCAATCCTCCACAAACAAACTTATCTATTTTTTTCTAGTATTCTGAAGTTTCACCACTTTCCATGTGCTTCATTTTCCAGAAATCTCAGGCTCCTTGATTTTCCTAAAACATAAAATCCCGTGTCCCATTTGGAGGCTTTTCCTCCAGATGTGCCCATATATTCACATTTTTTCTGTTTTCGTGTGTCCCCTTTAGTTTCCCCAACTTACTTGGAGGCTCAATTCAAATACAACATAATACAGGTTGAATCTTGTTCACCTTGTCTTCTCCTTACCCCTTCTAGTGCTTCTTGATTGATCTTTTCATATTGTATTCACCTTGCATATACCTACTTCTTTGCATATTCCCTGAGTACCTGAGACATTAGTGACACTTAAAACAATTGTCATGCTTTCTTTCCCTAATTCTTGACAGAGCTGTTGATATAATAGATGACAAATGACTGATTATTTTTTTAATTTAATTTTAATTTTAATAAATTTTTTTCTTGTTTACATCATTCATTTCCAGAAGATTTTGAGTTACAAATTTTTGCCCCTTATTTCCCCCATCAACCACCCCCAAAACAGCCATCCCATTCTATAACCACTCCCTCAATCTGCTGTCTCCTATGTCCTCCTGCATTGCCCCTCTAACTTTCTGGCAGGGCAAGATGGATCTCCCTACCCAAGTGCCTATATATCTTATTTCCTAGTTATATGTAGTTAATAATAATAATATTTATTCAAACATGTATGCATTTTTAACATTTGATTTTAGAACTTTAAATTTTAGATTCTTTCCCTTCCTCCCTCATCACTCACCACCACTGGAAAGATTAGCAAGTCAATACAGGCTGAACATGTGTAGTTATTTAGAACATCTCCACAATGGACATATTATGAAAGACTGATTATATGTCCCTCCTTTCAATCACTCCCCTTGTTCTATTCTCTACCCTGTCCCTTTACAGAAATGTGTGCAGGGTGGGGGGAAGTGTTACTGGAAGTTCACACTTCTGTAAAGGGACAGGGACAGGATAGAGAATAGAACAAGGGGGGGGTTAGGAAGGAGGGACACATAATCAGTCTCTGACAATATGTCGACTGGAGATGTTCTACATAATTACACATAGACAGCCTGTACTGAATTGCTTGTCCTACTAGTGGGGATGGGTGACGAGAGAGGAAGGGAAACAATTTAGAATTTAAAGGTCTATAATCAAATTTAAATATATATAAATATATATATATATATATATACATACATAATTATTATTTTTAACTACATGCAACTTGGTATTAAGATATGCACTGGGGTCCTCGGTAGGGAGGCACTGGCATAGGGAGACCCATCCTGCCCTACAAGAAAGTCAGACGAGCGATGGGGAAGACATAGGAGAGAGCAGATTGGGGCAGGGGATCACTTTTTTGGAGTGGTGGGTAGGGGAAAGATGGGGAGAAAATTTGTAACTCAAAATCTCATGGAAATGAGTGATGTAAACAAAACAATAGATTAATTTTTAAAAAGTATCATCCTTTCCTATTCAATTGATCCTGTGCCCTCTATTTACACATATATACACATATTCAGATATGTATTCATATGCATATATATAAAACAACTTATATATATCTAAAACAACTAATATATTAACATATATACACATATACATACATACACATGTATAGGTATATGTATGTGTATACAATACATTTATACACAAATGCATATGTATATATGTGTGTATATGTATGTGTATATGTATGTATTTGTGTGCATATGTGTGTGTCTCTAAAGGAGGCAATATATGCGTGTATATGTATGTATACACACATACACACACATACACACACATATATACATACACATCCTCCTATGTAGACATATGTGTATGTATACATATAAATACTTTTGTATTCCCTTCCCCTATCCTCATACCGAAAAAAATTTCAAAAGTTACAATTATCGTTTTCCCATGTTGGCATGTAAATAGTTCAACTTTGTCAAGTTCCTTATGATTTCTCTTCCATGTTTACCTTCTCTGGTATTTGAGTGTCACATTTTCTTTTCAGTTCTGTTTTATTTTTTCAGCAATAATCCTTGAAAGTCCTCCACCTCATCAAATGACCATATTTTCCCCTGAAACCTTATGCTCAATTTTACTGAGTAGGTGATTCCTGGTTTTAATATTAGCCCCCTTGATCTCCAGAATATTATATTCCAGGCCCTTTGATCCCTTAACGTAAAAGATACTAGATTCTGAGTTATCCTAATTGTGTTTCACAATTCCAGGGCCAAGACAGTTTCAGGCTGGGCAAGGTTGGCTCTCAGGACACTGAGATGAGCCTTTCCTGTCCCACCTGCCAAGCTACCTTCAGTGGGAGCTTTGGAAACAAGGAATTTTTACTGAATAACTGAATATTTGATCTTGGGTCAATAAGTTTCCAACTCTGCAGGTGATGATTCCCATCCACAAAATGAAATAAATTATCTAGATAGTTCCTAAGAGACTTTCTAGCTCAACAACTGTGATTTCCTGTGGAGGAATCAGTCTGGTTTTATATTACCCTGTGACTGTGTAGTCATCCAAAAGGTGAAATGTTATTTCTTTGGGCCCATAACATTGAAGATCCTTGCATATCATTAAAAATTATTTTAGTTCTAACGCAACTCACTTCCTAAATGAGTAAATGATATATTGTGTATGTCTTTTTGTATATTTTCCAAGCTTCTTCTTTCCTACTTCATCTATTTACAATGACTAAGTTAGGAACCAGTCAAATTTGTGGACTTATAATTACATAAAACTTTGAATTATTCTACTGCTTATTTAAAGTGATTAAAAAATTCTCACGGACTTTGTTATTGAAATTCACAGGTATGAATCATTTGGTCAACCAACATTTTTGTAGTCATTTCTCTTAAAAATAATCTAACAGGCTAGTATTAGTAGCTTGATGCAATAGAATAATGGGATAGTTAAATAAAACTGTCTATTTGAAAAACTGCATAATGAATAAAAAGTATTGTGCTTAAAATTATAGTATATGGAGTATCAATTTCTTTATCTGTAATTCCCAAGCAGTATTCCTATTTTGGCTCTATGAGGCCAAAAGATATAAATTGAATCACTTTTATTTATGATGGGCCCCCATTGTGTTGTCCCCAAGCCTTCTTTTCTCCAAGTAAACATCCCTAGATCCTAGATAATTACCAAATCCTTCACCATCCTGGTCTTTCTTTGGCCACTGTCCACCTCATCAACTTCTTTCTTCAAGTGTTTGCATAGAAAAGAATGCATTACTTTCATATTGTCTGACCAGATCAGAGGAGCATTATGATTTCCCTTTGTCTTAACACAGGAAACTATTAAGTAACAAAAGATATCTGTAAATACTAATGCAATCTTGGGTTGCATTAAGAGGTACATTGTTTCCTGGAACAGAGAGGTGATCTTCCCTCTTTACTCTTCTCATATGAAACCTTATGCCCATAGACAGTCATAATGTCAAAGAGCTAAAGAGTAAAGCTTAGTTAATGGCCATACTTAAAAAAAACAGAGGAGCCAACTAGAGCTTACAGTAAATGCACAGTGGGGAACAGAGAAATGAGCCTTTGAAAAGATTGGGAAGGCAAGAGACGAGATTGTCTGGAAAGGAAATGATGGTCAATAGTAGTAAATCTGCATTAGAACTGGGCTGTTTAACAATTTAATTGATGACTTGTTAAAATCATAAATGAGGTACTGATTAAATTGTCAATTGACACAAAGCTGGGAAGAATAGTTAACATATTTGATGAAATAGGCAGAGTCTAAAATCACTTGGTAATCTGCATTGGACTGAATATAGTAAGATGCAATTCAATAAGGAAAAAGTGCAAGGCCTTATATTTGGAGTAAAAAAATCAGCTTCTAAAGTATGACAAGAATATCAGATGTAAGTTAGTCTAATATCAATTGTTAGGGAGTTCTTAAGTGGTCTGCATGCCTGATATGTTTCAAATATTTGATAGGGCAATCAAATAAGAAAATGAAATCTTGAGCTCCATTTAGCTTCTAGGAATTCAGAAGTGAACATTTCTCTGTATTCTGTCTTGGTTGAAGTAGATCTGGAAAATTATATTTAGTTCTAGGTGACAATGTTCAGGGGGAAAATAGATAAGGTAAAGTACAATAGAACTGGATGTCTCTAATAAGGATAAAGGATCCCTCCCTCCCTGTGTAAACCATTCCACATCTGATAACTGCCACTTTTAGGGCTTTGTCGCTGACATCAATGAAATTTTTACTTCTTTGCAACTTTCACTCATAAACCCTCTCTGTGCCATTTTGTGGCAAATAGAACTATTTTCATCTGTCTTCCAAATGGCAGTCTTTTCCAGTATTTGAATTGTTTTATGCCTTCTCACTAGTCTAAACCAACTAAGGTCCTTCAAAACATTTTATCAACTGTCTAGGTCTTATTTTCTCATATATAAAATAAGAATTAGATTAGATGATCTTCGTAACACTTTTCAACATTAATTCTATCATTTTCTGATTCTATATTATATGAGTACAAAGTAAAAAAAAAAGATTTCTGAAAATATCAAAGTAAACAAAACTCCACTTCTATTACCTCATCATGCCAGGGAAACTATTTCAGATTCTTAGATGGTCATAAAATATAATTTATTATATACACAATTAGAAAGGTATGAAGAATGGGCTTAAGAACTGAATTAGGCAGCATTCACTGGAGGACCAGCTTATATTCAGCAAGAATCATCCCATAAGTATTGACCTCAAGATAACTGCCTCCCTGTAGCAATTGAAAGAGTTTCTCAGGGGGTGTAATCAAGATGGTGGCTTAGAAGCAACAAAGCTCCACAGCTCACCCACAGCCACCTTAAATACACATAAAATACGACTTTAAACAAATTTTAGGACTCCAAAACCCACAAAAATTAAGAAAACACATCACTAGCTGAAGGCAGCTTGGCAAGAGGAGCTCATTGTGGTAGCCTGGGAGCCTAGGCCAACCCAGCCCAACCCAAACCTGTGGCCTAGCACCAGGGCGGTCGGGAAAAGCCACAGTTGGAGTCTACAGCAGAGAGGATCGGCAACACCTGGGGACAATCTCCACACCTATCAAGCCAGGCTAAAAAAAAGATTCACCAGGCCAGGAAAGTGCCTACTTAGGTTGGGGTAAGGAGAATGCTGAGCACAAGGGAGACACACCAACATGGAGCTGAGAGTAGAATACTTCAGACAGAGAAGAAGCCCCAGTCAGCCAGCAGACTCACCCAGCCTGGCCATCTCACCAGAGGATAGAGGATCACTGAACTGGGTAAGAAAAAATCTCGGGGCCCATAGTCAGGTCAGCAGGTTCTGTGGGGGCAATCTGGATGTCTAAACTTATACACTCATACTTCCAGAAGCCAAAATGTAGGAATAAAGTCTAGTTGCTCTGATCTGCCTATACCTGACCCAGAAAAATACAGAATTAAAAGCTCCACCCAGAGTAAAATCTTCAATTAGTGGAAAAAGCCTCAGGCTTGGGAGCATCTGAGGAAAGGTGAAAGAAGACAGTACAGAGTCTAAGCCCAGTAGGGTGGAGCCAGCAAGCCCTACCAAGAAAAGCCCAGGTTTAAGCACAACTGGGCCAATCAACAAACAACAGTTCTGCCTTAGCCCTTCACCTGTAGCTAGCTCTGAACCTGCTTGAACCCCAGCTTCAGGAAACATACTCTGAAACCTGAAGGAGCTAGACCACTCCCACCTCCATAAGGCTCTATAAGCCTCAGGGTAACTCAGGGGAATTGTTGAGAGTCCTGGCCTTGGCCTCAAGCTATACACTCAAAGTTTACAACCACCAAACACCTACCTCCAAGCCTGAGAATCTCAAGACTCCAGCACACCCGAAGTAGATATCCACTCTAAAAATCCAGGACACAGGCACTCACAATGGGGAAGAAGGAAATTGTAAAGGGTAGGACCATCAAATCTTTTGTGGTGAGCAACAACAAACAAATTCAGGAGGCAACAGGGACTCTGTGTCCACACTGGAGACCACAGAAGGAAATGTGAATTGGCCTCAAGCCCAAAGAGCCTTCTTGGAGGATCTCAAAAGAGATTTATAAAATGAAATTAGAGAGCTAGTGACTAAATTGGAAAAAAATCTCACTGGAGAATCAAATCTTTGAAAAGCAAAACTGGAGAAGTAGGACAGGAGGTCCAAAATATAACCAGAGAAAATACCTCCCTAAAAAGGAAAAATGAACATATGGAAAAGGAACTCTAAAAACTAGCTGAGGAAAATAATTCACTAAAAATTAGAATCAGATAAATTGAAGCTAAGGACTCCAAAATGCAACAAGAGTCAGTCAAACAAAATATAAAGATTGAAAAATTAGGAGAAAATGCAAAATATCTTACTCAAAAAACAATTGACCTGGAAAATAGATCCAGGAGAGATAACCTAAGAATTATCAGACTACCAGAATGCCATGAAGAAAAAACCAGCCTGGAGAGCATCCTCCAAGAGATTGCAAAGAGAAGTGTCCTGAGGTCCTAAAATCAGAGGGAGAAATGGTTATTGAGAAAATTCACCAATCTCATCCTGAAAGAGATCCCAATTTGAAAATTCCAAGAAATATTGTAGCCAAACTCCAGAACTACAAAGTCAAGGAGAAAATACTGAATGTAGCCAAAAAGAAGCAATTCAAATATTGTGGAACTACAGTCAGGATTACACAGGATTTGTCAGCTGCTACATTAAAAGATCAGAGGGAATAGAATGCCATATTTTGTAAAGCAAAAGAGCTAGGACTGCAACCAAGGATCAACTACCTGGAAAGAGTGACCATATTCTTTCAGGCAAAGAGATAGAAATTTAATGAAATAAAGGACTTCCAGACTTTCCTCATGAAAAAGTCTGAACTCAATGGAAAATTCTATCTCCACTTACAAGATCAAAGAAAGACATAAAAAAGTAAACAAGGAAAACATACACTCACACATGCATATACACATGCAGATACTCACAAATGCACATAACTTGGGACTCAATAAGAGCAAAAAGTTTACATGCCTTTATAAGAAGCAGATACCTATAAATACTGAAATTTGTAAAAATATTGTGACACTTAAAAGGGATGTACACAGAAAGAGGATATGGATATAACTGGATGAATCTGAAGATTAAAAAAAACTTATAAAGTGGAAGAAAGGGATTGTAATGGGAGAAAAGGAAAAGTAGAGGTAGAAGATGGTAAATTGTGCCACAAGAAGAGGCATAAAATCATACTAAAGTGGAGGGATGGGAAGGAGGGAGATGAGCATCATATGATCATTATAACCCATTGTTTCAGACAAAGAGGGATCAATACAAATGGCTAAGTTTAGACTCTAACATGAAAAGACACAAAAATTCATAACTATAGAGGGAAAAGAGGGAGGGAGAGGAGCAATATATGAAATGTATTAGCAGTGGTTTGATTTCAATGAGGGAATAACATACTCTGTTAAGAATAAAAATCTATTGTACCCTACAGGCAGTAGGAGAGATAAGGGGGAGGGGTGTAAGACAGGGAGGATATTCAGTAGGGAGGGGAAGATTAGCAAGGGGAAAGGGTTTTAAAGAGGGGGGAACACAGGGAGGGAATACTGAGGGAAGTGGTGCTCAAAAAGTAAACTCTTAAGGAGGGAAAAGGAAAAGGAAGACGTAAAGATATAAACAGAGGAGGGAATAAGAGGGATGTAAGTCACAGATAGTAATAATAACGGTGAATGTGAATGGGATGAACTCTTGCATAAAAGAGAGGTGGGTAGCAGAGTGGATTAAAAACCACAATCCTACGATATGCTGTCTACAAGAAACACATGTGAAACAAGGGGATATGCACAGGTCAAAGGTAAAAGGATGGAGTAGAATATATTATGCCTTGGCAAAAGTAAAAACAGCTGGGGTAGCAATTCTTATCTCAGATAAAGCATAAGCTAAAATAGATCTAATTAAAAGAGATAAGGAAGGAAACTACATCCTGCTAAAAGGAGTCATCAAAAATGAAGCAATATCATTACTTAACATATATGCACCAAAGAGTATAGCATCCAAGTTCCTAGAGGAAAAGTCAAGGGAACTAGAGGGGGAAATAGATAGCAAAATGATACTAGTGGGGGCCCAAATCTCCCCCTCTCTGAACCTGATAAATCCAACCTCAAAATAAACAAGAAGGAAGTTAAGGAGGCAAATAGAATTTTAGAGAGGCTAGACATGATAGATATCTGGAGAAAACTGTATGGGGATAAAAAGGAATATACTTTCTTCTCAGCCGTGCATGGCACGTTGGCAAAAATAGACCATGTACCAGGGCATAAAAACCTCAGAAGTCAGTGCAGGAAGGCAGAAGTATTACATGCATCATTCTCAGACCATGATGCAATAAAAATTATATGAAATAAAGGACGATGGAAAGGTAGGCAAAAAACTAATTGTAATCTAAATAATATAATCCTAAAGCATGACTGGGTTAAACAAGAAATTATAGAAACAATCAGTAGCTTCATTTAGGACAATGACAATAATGAGACATCAAAGCAAAACTTGTTGGATACAGCATGAGCAGTACTTAGGGGGGAAGTTTTATATCCCTGAATGCATACTTGAAAAAATTAGAGAAAATGGAGTTCAATGAATTGGGCATGCAACTGAAAAAGCTAGAAAAGGAACACATTGAAAACCCACTGAAGCACACACTTCAGTAA
>CM053593.1:3410036-3435240 GCA_028646575.1 Pseudocheirus occidentalis | reverse complement strand
AAGAAAACCAAATTCTGAATCTCAAAAATGAAAAGGGTGAATGCACCTCCAATGAAGATGAGATTAAAACAATAATTAGGAATTATTTTGCCCAACTGTTTGCACAAAAATTTGACAACCTTAGTGAAATGGATGAATATCTACAAAAACACAAGTTGCCCAAACTACCAGAAGAGCAAGTAAATTACTTAAACAAGCCCATCTCAGAAAAAAAAATGGAACAAGCTATCAAAGAACAACCTAGGAAAAAATCCCCAGGGCCAGATGGATTTACTAGTGAATTCTATCAAACATTTAAAGATAATTGTTTCCAATACTCTACAAACTATGTGGGAAAAGTAGTGAGGAAGGAGTTCTTTCTAATTCTTTCTATGACACAAATATGGCACTGATACCTGAATCAGGGAAAGACAAAAGGGAGAAAGAAAACTATAGACTAGTCTCCCTCATTAATATAGATGAAAAAATCTTAAATAAAATATTAGTGAAAAGACTACAGCAACTTATAACTAGAATAATGTATTTTGAACAGGTTGGATTTATTCCAGGAATGCAAGGATGGTTCAATATTAGGAAAACCATCAGTACCAATGATCGTATCAACAATAAAACCAGCAGAAACCATATAATTGTTTCAATAGATGCAGAAAAAGCCTTTGACAAAATACAACATCCATTCCTATTAAAAACACTAGAAAGTATAGGAATAAATGGAGTTTTCCTTAGAATAACAGGTAGCATCTACTTAAAGCCATCAGCAAGTATTACATGCAATGGGGATAAAATAGAAGCATTTCCAATAAGACCAGGATGAAACAAGGATGTCCACTATCACCCCTCTTATTCAATCTAGTACTAGAAATGTTAGCAGTAGCAATTAGAGAAGAAAAAGTAATCAAAGTAATCAAATTAGGCAAAAAAGAGACAAAATTAACACTCTTTGCAGATGACATGATGATATACTTGGAGAATCCTAGAGAATGAAGTAAAAAAAACTTCTTGAGACAATAAATAAATTTAGCAAAGTTGCAGGATATAAAATAAACCCACATAAATCCTCAGCATTTCTATATATTTCCAATGAAGCCCAACAGCAAGTGATAGTAAGAGAAACCCCATTTAAAGTTACTGTAGACATTATAAAATATTTGGTAATCTACATGCCAAAACAAACCCAGTACCTTTATGAACACAACTACAAAACACTTTTCACAGAAATAAAATCAGTCTCACTAATTGGAACAACATCAATTGCTCATGGCTGGGTAGACCTAATATAATAAATACGACAATTTTACCCAAATTAAATTACGTATTTACTCCCATAACAATAAATCTACCAAAAAATTACTTTATAGAACTAGAAAAAATACTGTCAAAATTCATTTGGAAGAACAAAACGTCCAGAATATCAAGGCAATTAATGAAATGAAATGTTAGGGAAGGTGGCCTAGCCACACAAGATTTTAATCTGTATTATGAAGCAACAGTCCTGAAAACTGACTGGTACTGGCTGAGAAATAGAGTAGTCGATCAATGGAATAAGTTGGGTACAAAAGACTCAGTAGTATATATGGTAATATACTGTTTGATAAGCCCAAAGACCCCAGTTTCTGGGTTAAGAATTCACTATTTGACAAAATATGCTGGGAAAATTGGAATATAGTATGGCAGAAACTGGGCATAGACCATCGTCTAACTCCACACACCAAAGTCAAGTCTAAATGTGTGCATGATCTAGGTATAAAGCCTGATACTGTAAATACTCTGGGGAAGCAAGGAATAGTTTACCTGTCAGACTTATGGAGTAAGGAAGATTTTATGACCAAGGAAGAGTTGGAGAGCATTATAAAATGCAAAATAGACAATCTTGATTACATCAAATTGAAATGTTTCTGTCCAAATAAAGCCAATGTAACTAAGTTTAAGAGGGAAGTGGCAAATTGGGAAAGAATATTTATGACCAGTGTCCCTGATAAAGGCGTCATTTCTAAAATATAAAAAGAATTAAATAAAATTTACAAGAATGCCAGTCATTCTCCAATTGATAAGTGGTCAAAGATATGAACAGACAATTTACAGAGGTAGAAATTAAAGATATCCTGAAGCATATGGAAAAATGCTCTAAATCCCTATTGATTCATGATATTCAAATCAAAACAACTTTGAGGTACCACATCTCACCAGTTAAATTGGCTAAGATGACAAACAGGAAAATGACAAGTGCTGGAGAGGATGTGGAAAAGTTAGAACTCTAATGCATTGTTGGTGGAGCTGTGAACTGATACAACCATTCTACAGGGCAATCTGGAACTATATCCAAAGGGCTATAAATAATTGCATACCCTTTGACCCAGCAATTCCACTTTTGGGGCTGTATCCTAAAGAGATCATAGCAGTGGGAAAAGGTCCTATATGTACAAAAATATTTATTGCAGCTCTCTTTGTTTTGGCAAAAAACTGGAAATTTAAGGGATGTCCATCAATTGAGGAATGGCTGAACAAGTTATGGTATATCAATGTGATGGAATACTATTGTGGTAAAAGAAATGGGAAGGAGATGGACTTCATAATTACCTAGAGAGGCTTATACAAATTGATGCTAAGTGAGAAGAGCCGAACCAGGAAAAATTTGTTCACAGTCACAGATACATCGTATGTGTGACGACCAATTTTGAAAAACTGGATGCTTCTCATCATCACACAGTTAAAAGGCATCTCTACAAGTTGCAGAATGGAAGGAGATATCTACATTCAGAGAACGATCCAGAAAGACAAGAGTTTAAATGGAGACTGTAACAATGCATGCTATCATTCTTTTTTATTTTCGTTTTTTGGTTTCTCTTTTCTCATTGTTCACTGCATTGGCTACAACACCTAAGCAACCAGACTATTGTACAGTGTGAAAGAGTTTCAGATCCTGTACATGATTGTATGCCACCATGGTAGGTGTGGGGCTCAGGAGGAATGGGAGAAAAATCTGAAACTAACGTGATTATGGAACTGAATCTTGTAAACTAAAAGTAAACAAACAAGTCAATAAAAAAAGAAAAAAATTAAAAAAAGAAAGAGACTCTCTATAAATACAGAGCTGGATTATCATCTTGCCACATTTTAGCACTTTGGGGTAAAATTGCCCTGAATGTGAGTTTTCTTTTCACATTGAATTATTGGAGACTTGATCATTCACTAGAAACTTGTCCCATATGTAAGTATCCTTGACAGCTGCAATTCCAAGTATAATGAGTTGTCATGGAAAGTTCCAGATGGAATTTGGAGGGATGCGTCTCATCCCTGTTGAAGTGAAGAAGCTAGTGAAGCAAAATTTCTCTTTATCCTCAATCTCTTCTTTCTCAAGAAGTAAAGCAATTCAACTCTACATTCTACTCCCTTCTTGATTTCTTAACCTGTTTATCATATCACTGGGCACTCCAAGGCAAGTTTCTTCCTCTTTATGTGTTGTCCCTGTCTCATATGATGAAGTGACCTTACTCCTTATAGAAGCTAATCCCTCACATGCTCAAATGATCCCTTTAATTCCAGGTGCTCCAACATATTATCCCTATGCCCCCCATCATCCCCAGTCTTTCACTTATTTTCAATCTCTCAATGTCTGCTGGCTTATTTCCTACTGAATTCAAGCATACCCATGTCTCCCCCATTTTTGGAAAAAAAAACCTCACTTGATCCTTCCAATCCTACTATCATCCTATTTCTCTTCTGCCCTTTGTGCTAAATACAAGAAAGGTCATCCACATTGGGGACCTCCACTTTCTCTCCTCTTATCTCTTAACTACTTCCAATCTTATCATTGCACTGAAATTCCCCCTTCAAAATTAATAATCATGTCTTCTTCACAAGATACCATGGATTTTTCTTCATCCTCATTATCCTTGATCTCTCTCCTTTGACACTATTGACCACTCTCTGATCCTGGATTTTCTCTTCTTTCTAGGTTTTTAGGCAAATATTCCCTCATAGTTCTCCTCTTATCTATCTCACTTCTCCTTCTCTGTCTTCTTTGTTACATCCTCTTCCAGATCATGCCTTGTATAGAAATCCTCTTTTAATTATTGTGTCTTTCCTTTTTTATTATTTACTACTTATCCTCTATATAATTTTCTTAGTATATGTTTCTTTGCACACTGCCTTTGCCGCTGAATTATAACCTCCTTGAGGGTAGGACCTATCTTTTGCTTCTTTTTTTGTATTCCCAGAATTTAACACAGTATCTGACAGATACTAGTCACTTAATAAATAAAACTGATGGATTGGATTGAATCAAGTGACCTGACTTCAACAGTAGTACTCTTGCCAATACAATAAATTGGCTTATGCCATGGTCTGGATGCACAGATAGACATCCTTATTATGAGTTCAAGGCAGGACCTGAAATGATATATAATGAGTTCCTCAGATAACATCAAACAAGCCATTTAACTTGAAAGAAACTACAATAATAATTGAAAATGTGGATATTGAGAAGAAATATCTAAAGCAAGGTGAAAGGAGAGCATGGCTCCAAAGAGGAGCAAATAAAACAAAAATCCGTGTACTTCGTATAAGTACAAATTCCTCAATATTAGAAACCTGGACAAATCCTATGTCAGGCAATTCTGTTCATGGGAATGGAACTGTACTTTGCGAAGTCAATTTTCTCCAAGATGTTCTTTGCTTCTTGGCAAGATTTGAATGAATGGAAGTATAACACTTGGGTGTTGATTTGAAATAGTAGCTAATAACTGCCCTGAGGACATATTTTATTTTATTCTGTAATCTTGGGAATCATTAGCAGTCCTTGCAACAACTCAAAAGCCTGTTTGTGAATGGTGGTCTCTAATGAAAGAACATCCTTGTTGGAGGGCAGCATCACTTATACTAAAAGTAAGAAAATTATCTATAATTAAAAGGGGTAAGAAAATTATAGATTAGGAAAATGATTTGTGGAATCCAAGTGTTTGAGGAATGTCAAACCCAACTTCGTTAAGTGATCCATCAAACAGCTAATGAAAGAGTTTGTTGGTACAAAGGATACTGCCATTGGACCTGGAGTGAGGGAAAACTATGTTCAAATCAAGTCCCAGTGATCCTGGGAAAGTTATTTTACCTCTGTATACCTTGGTTTCTTCATTCATAAAATAAGAATGAATAGAATCTACCTCCTAGGGATGTTTTGAGGACAAAATGAGGTATCTGTAAAACACTCTGTTATTCTTAAGGAACTGTATAAATGATAACTATCATTATATTCTTAATCATTTGAATAAAGTCACATAAGGTATAACCAGTGAATTCCCCTCCCCCAATTAGGTAAGGGAGGGAGAGAGACTAAGAAACATGTGAGTGAATTCATTATATCATAAATAAGGCAGGAAGGTGTAGGAGATCTCTCTTAATGTCAAAAGTCATGAATTCACGTACTGTGTCTACCTCTGGCATATATTAATCAGGTAACTCTGGAGGAGTGATATTTTTGCCCCCCCCTCAACCCCGGTAGCTCTCCATAAAATTTTAGGTTACCTAAAAGGTACTGTTCTAGATCACTATGGAAGGTTTCAGAAGTAATGTTTCCCTATAGCAGTGGAACCAAGGTCCAGTACTAATACTATAATAAGCTAAAACTTCAACTTCCTCTGGATTTGAATCTCCAGAACCAGAATTCATAAGGTTCTGTTAACAGGAGAAGCAATGAGGTATAATGGATTGTGGTAAACTTGAGGGAAAGGGGATCATGTTTCAAATCCTTTGACAATTACCCAATTCCCTTTTCAGTTCATGTAAACTTTGTGGCCCTCCATGGAATGAGGGCTGGATTTGAAGCCAGAGTATTCTGGCTTAAATCTTATTTCTACTATATACTGCCTGCATGACCTTGGCTAAGTCAATTTTTAGGCCTAGGTTTCCTAATTTGTAAAATGAGGGAGTGAATTAGATGAACTCTAAAGTATCTTCCTGTAATGTATATGACCAGCTATTTAAACTTTAAGGTTCATCTATGAAGCTAGACACTCCTTAATGCTTTCCAGTAAGGTATTTTCCTTCAAGATTTCTTGAATGACTTAATTAGTGAATGAAAGAATGAATGGCCTTGTTCAAAGCAATGCATCATATCAGGACTCATTTCTTTCCCCATTGGGAGGGCAAGGTTGTTTCGTTTCTGTAGTTCACTTTCCCATTTCCCATTCCAGTTTAATAGAGACATGCTTGTGGAATTTAATTGAACTGAATGTTCCCATTTTACAGAATAAGATAGTCAATAACAGAGAAAGGAGGCAAGATCACCCACATCAACCAAGTAACCAATTCCAGAAATACAACTATTGAGTTCTGAACTTTTGTTCAGTTTCTCAGTCCAGGGGGTTCTCGTGGTGAAAGAAGAGAAAAAAGAGGGATGGAGGTAGTTACTTATTATATTCTTGCCAGATAAACAAACCACGGTACATGTGAAGAGATATGCATCTTCTGAAGAGGCTTAGGATTCAAGTGAACATATGGTCTTGCCAGGAGAGATGGGAGAATAACTGCTTCTGGTACATTAAAAAAATAATGATTTGGCAGGAAATCATGCCAACTTTGGTATGAGTATTGCTAGTGTTTTTCCCAATAAATGCTTATATGGGCAAGAAGAGATTGAAGGTGGCACAAGTTTGATGGTATTGAGTTAGGGAGCTAATTATACGTTTATTGAATGGTGAGCCAATTAGAAAAGATGGTATCCTAGGGCAGGAAAGAAATGAGAGGGCACTGGGGAGCCATGATCAGATATGAGATAGCTAATAAACTCGAGTTTAATTTAAAGACAAGATGAGTTCAAGAGGTTGAGATCCTTAGGGTTGGCTTCAAATAAGTGTGTGTGTGTGCGCGTGCATACATGCGTGAGTGCATGTGTGTGTGTGTGTGTGTGAGTGAGAGAGTGAGAGAGAGAGAGAGAGAGAGAAAGAGAGAGAGAGAGAGAGAGAGAAAGTGAGAGAGAAAGAGAAAAGAAGAAGAGAGAGGGAGACAAGGAGAAAGACAGACAGAAGCAGAGAGATACAGAAAAACAGAGACAGACAGGAATGTAGCACCAAGTCTTTCTATATTATTTAATATAATGGAACACATCTTTCATATGGATAAATTTCTTCTGAATGCAGATATTTCATGAAACATTATGTTTTTGTCCTCTTAAATATAAATTTATAATGTTAGTCTCCTTTAGGAGACTATGGTTCCAGGAAATGGATGAAATGTTATTGTAACCTTGTATTGGGGAAAAATAATATGAGTTCACAAGTATCAATGTGAATTTTAAACATGCCATTATAAATGATAACTCATTAAGGTTTTTACAACACATTAATAATAGCCCTACAAGCCTTGAAAAGCCCATCATTGTCCATCACTACTTGACAGATGAGGAAACACCCTCAACCCAGGGAGGTGATTTAATCAACATAGACAAGGCTTAATTGACAGAGACCATATTTGAAGTCAGATCTTCCTGGTGATAAGCACAGCAATCTACACAAGATGATCTTCATCTTCCTCCTTTTCTCCTTCCCATTCAAGAACATTATTGATACGACCAAGGCCTCCTGGTTCCTTGGTCCACATACACAAGGTTTCTATTTTACCCACAAAGTCACAGGACAGCCAGGGGCAGCCCTTATGTACGGAAATGATCCCCCAAGTGTAATGAAAGGAAACAAGGATAATTTTGATGATGCTAATATTAATGACACACACAGAGCACTTCAAAGGTTCTGTGCAGCATTTCCCAATCCTCATCTCATTTGAGCCTCACAAACAAAGCTAGAAAGCAGGCATGCAGTGTTTTCCACCGCTGGCTGATGATCACAGTGAGGCTCACAGAGTCTAAGGGATCTGGTGACAGACTCAAAGTCAGTAAGTATGAGAGAGGATTCAAAAGTACGCCAGTCTTGTTTATGTGTTAGGCTCTGTCCTCTACAGTACCGGTCAACAAACTATGGCCTTCAGGTTCAAACCCAGACAGGCTGATGGCTGATATTTTACAATCCATGAACTAATAATGTTTCAGTTTGGCTACATTTTAATGTACAATAGTTTTCTTATAAAGTATGGAAGCACATTTGCCCTGAGGGTCTACACCATTCCTGGAAGAGGCCTGAAGTGAAACATCCCCTTCTCGACAGGAGATGCTATATGGTCTTTTCATAATATGACAGGGCCTTGAGGAGAGTTCATGTTTAGTATGAAACTGAACAAACAAGAGATTAAATCAGGTAGATGAATTACTTGTACTAAAAAATAAGATTCTCTGTAGTTACTCCCTCAAGAGTCATATAATTTTAAAATCCAAAGGATCTCATAAATGTCTTTATCTGGAGGGAATCTCCAGTAACATTTAAAGTGAATCCCAACTACAATGCACCTGAAAAGTGATCATCCAACTTCTGCTCACAAACTTCTGAGTTGGGGCCCCTATTTTTCAAGGGAGTATGTAGTATCTATAGTTGTTAAGGAGTTTTATCAGACAAACAGAGATATTGGCCTTTGCAAATTCTACCAGTGGTTTCTGGGACCAAAGACAGAAGTCAACTTTCTCTTCCAAGTGACTGCCTCTTACATACTCCATGGTATTCTTATTTATACTGTGTGCTCAGAAACACAGTTACTCTTATGCTTACTGAGTCAAAAAGCAAGGTGTTTTGTTTTTTTTTTAGTTTTTTCCTATCCAGATCAATTGACACCAGTTTTATCTTCTTGGGGACTGTTAACAGCGACTTGCTGTGCTGCTCATCCCAGACAAGTCATTCCATTTCTCTGGACATCAGTTTTCTTTCATTTTTTAATTTCCTTTTTTTAAATTTAAATTTAAATTTAATTTGATTTTTTTTGCTTCAGTCTGCATTTAAACTGTTCTTTCTAGAACTACTGCTTTATTTATTTGTTTATTTATTTATTGTTTGTTTTTTTGTCTTGTTTCCATCATTCATTTTCATGATATTTTTTAATTACAAATTTTCTCCCTATCTTTCCCCTGCCACACCCCTAAAACAGCAATCCCACTGTAAAGCCCCTCCCCTGCTGCTCTCTTACTTTCTGGTAGGGCAGGGAGGGTCTCGCTTTCCCAGCCCCTGTATATTTTAATTCCTAGTTGCAGGTATTGCAGAAATTTCAGTTCTAGATTCTTGTGATTCCTCCCTTGTCACCCACCCCCACTGGAAGGACAATCAATTCAATACAGGTTGTGGATGTGTGATTATACAGGAAATCTTCATAGCGAACATATTGAGACAGTGATCATCTGTCTCTCCTTCCTACCCCTTCCCCCTCCACCTTGTTCTGTTCTCTATCCTGTCCCTGTCCCTTTACTGAAGTATGTGATTCCAGCATCCCTCCCCCAGACCCTGCCCTCCCATTCTTCATCCCCCGCTCTCATCCCCTTTCCCTCTACTGTCCTGTGTGGCATGATGCCCAGTTCAGAGTTTATGCCATTTCTTCCCTAAGCCAAATTCGATGAGAGGAATTGAAAGTAAAGTTGTAACAGTTATCCCTTGCCTCTTCTGTATGGGATGATCAACCCGATTTTGTCTCTCCCTGTCTCTTCTCACTCTAGTCTTCTCCCACCTCAGAATTTTGCCTTTTAAAACCTCATCCCTTCATATTCAATTCATCCTATACCCTCTATATACATATATACACATGCTCAGATATGTATTAATATGCATATATAGCCTCCTATATCAACATATGTGTAAATATACATGTACATACATTTGTATTCCCTTAACCTACCCTTGTGCTAAGAAAAGTTTCATAAGTTACTATTAATGTTTTTCCATAATGGCATGTAAATAATTCAAATTTGACGAGTTCCTTATGATTTCTTTCCCATGTTTACCTTCTCATGCTTCTTGTGTTTGATTGTCAAATTTTCTGTTCAGTTCTGGTTTTCTCAGCAAGAATGCTTGAAAGTTCTCTACCTCATTGAACGACCATATTTTCCCCTGGAATAATATGCTCAATTTGCTGGGTAGTTGATTCTTGGTTTTAATCCCAGCTCTGTTAATCTTCACAATAGCATACTCCAGGCCTTTTGATCCCTCAGTGTAGAAGCTGCCAGATCCTGGGTTATCCTGATAGTGCTTCCGTAATATTCAAATGGTTTTCTCTTAGAAGCCTGTAATATTTTCTCCTTTAACTGGGTATTCTGTGCTCTCTTCCTCCTGTTCTATGCTTTGACCCTTTTTTTCCACAAAAATGGATTCTAGAGTTTTATGGGTATTTTTATTTTGCCTCCTTTCCCTCATGTTGGCCAGTTAATTAATTGGTTGGGTTTGTTTAGGTCCGTGAAACTCTGCTTCTAGGGGGGGAAGCTCTATTCCAAATTGCGGGGGTTTTCCCAACTGCCAGAGCTATTAGGGGGGTGTTGCAAGTCCCCCCAGCTTTGGCTTGCTGAAAGTGCACCCCAGGACCACCACCCAAGACCATAATCCGGATCCAGGCGACTCAATGCAAGAGCACTTGGCCCTGATCAATCAATTCAGCCCCCCTGCAGAGTCCGCTGGCCAGGGGCTCTGAAGCAGCGTGGTGGGGGCTGCTGGAGGATCCAGCAGTTCCTTTCCCCCACTGCTCCCTTGCCCCGGGGGCAGAATGGCCGAACTGCTTTTACCACTCCCAAATTAATTTTCAAAGTTTCACTTTCACTAACCTACTCTGATACTTTAAAACTCCCTGCATGCAGGTTCTTTCGATTTTCTTTGAAGTAGACTCACACTGTGGTTTGGGAGGCTCCTTGTGGCCACCGCTGAGGTTTTGGGCTAGCCAGGTCTCTGCTCTGAGCTGCGCCTCTCCTGTCCCCGATCCTCATGCCTTGACAGATGTGGAGGTGCTGGAGGCTGTAGAACCTTTGCAGGCTGGCTGCCGTACCCATTCAGCTCAGCTTAACCCAACTCATTCCCACCGTTGCAGGCCTGGCCGCGATCTCAGCTTCAGGCTGTTTAAGTCTCCGCTCCCAGCTGCCATGATAAGCCCCTGCTGCGGAGCTGCCTTCAGCGAGAGATGGGTTCTCTCTATTTTTGTGAGTCTGAGACTCCTAGACTTTATCTGGGCTCATAATTTATTGGGATTGTAGAGTTTTATTGCTGATCTTATTTTGCTTCCTTTTCCTCATGTTGGCCAATGAATTAATTGGTTGGTTTTTTTTTTATCTCTGTGAAACTCTGCTTCCCGGGGGGAAAGCTCTGTTCCAAATTGATGGGGTTTTCCCAACTGCCAGAGCTATTAGGAGGGTATTTCAAGTCCCCCCAGCTTTGGCTTGCTGAAAGCGCACCCCAGGACCACCACCCAAGACCATGATCCAGATCCACGCAACTCAATGCAAGAGCAATTGGCCCTGATCAATCAATTTAGCCCCACTGTGGAGTCTGCAGGGCAGGGGCTCTGCAGCAGCCCAGTGGGTGCTGCTGCTAGTTCCAGCACTTCCTTTCCCCCACTGCTTCCTTGCCCTGGGGGCAGATTGGCAGAACTGCTTTTCCTCCCCCAAATTTAGCTTGAAAGCTTTACTCACTTTCACTGACGTTTAATCCTGGCTTAGTGGATGCGCGTATTCCTCCAGGTATTTTAGATCTTCTCTGAAGTAGACTCACTCTGCAGCTTGGGAGGCTTGGCTCCTCCTGGCTGCCCTGGGGTCTGGCCTGGCTCTGTTGCAGTTATTGGCCTGGGCTGCTCTTGTCTCCTGGCCTACCCGCCTGCTGGATGAGCCCATCCTGCCAAGCTGCCCCTCTCCAATAGATGTGGAGGTGCTACAGGCTGTAGATCCTCTCCTCTGCAGACTCGCTGTGGCGCTGCTAGTCTCAGATCCGCTCCTTCCTACCACCCCAGCCTGGCCTCGGTCTTGGCTTCAAGCTGGGCCAGCCTCCACTCCCGCCCCCTGTGATGAGCCTCTGCTGCTGAGCTGCCTTCAGCAAGAGATGTGTTTTCTGTCTTTTTGTGAGTTTGAGAGTCCTAGACTTTGTCTGGTCTCATATTTTTGGGGTGTTTAGGGTGGTTGTGTGGGAGCTGGGAAGCCTTGCGCCTTCTACTCTGCCATCTTGGCTCTGCCCCTGGACCTCAGTTTCCTTATCTGGAAATGGAAAGAGACTGAGTGAATTGAATAGGTCTTAGAATTCTTGGTATCAATTATGACTCTGGTCACAAAGACTTCTTTGAAACAATCCCCAACATTTTGCCTTTTGAGTTACAATTTCTCCCCATCTTTACCCTACCCCCACCCCAAAACAGCAAAACCCACTGTAAAGCCCCTCTTCCAATCTGCTCCCTCTTATGTCCTCCCCTACAGCCGCTCTGACTTTCTGGTAGGGCAGGATGGGTCTCCCTACCCCAGTGCCTGTATATCTTAATTCCCAGTTGCATGTAGTTAATACTAATAATGATATATATATATATATATATTTATTTAACATTTGATTATAGAACTTTAATTCTAGATTCCTTCCCTTCCTCCCTCATCACTCACCCCCACTAGAAGGACAAGCAATTCAATACAGGCTGTACGTGTGTAATTACACAGAACATGTCCTCAGTGGACATATTGTGAGAGACTGATTATATGTCCCTCCTTCCTATCCCACCCCCACCCTTGTTCTATTCTCTACTCTGTCCCTGCCCCTTTACAGAAGTGGGTACTTCCAACAACTCTCCCTCCCCCCCCCGCCCTCCCTTCCAACATTTTGCCTTTCGTTACATTCTAATGTTGCACTATAATATTGATATTTATATACCCCTCTATGGTTTCCAAAAGCACTAGAAGAGGTCTCATTTCTCAAATATATAGAGAGTGAAGCCATATATTATGAAAACAGAGGAGCCATTCCCTAATTGATAAATTGTAAATGGATATGAACAGGGAATTTTCAGGAGAATAAATCACAGCCATCACAGTCAATTGAAAAAAAACTCTAAATCATTCATAATTAGATAAATGCAAATTAAAACAATGCTGTGGTACCATCTCACATCCATCAGCCTGGCTAACATGAACAAAAGGAGAATGACAAATGCTGGAGTGGATGTGGGAAAATAGGTAAACTAATGCATTGTTAGTAAATCTGTGAACTAGGCCAAACATTCTGGAGAAACATTTTAAATGATTCCTAAAGAACTATCAAACTGCACACACTCTTTGACTCAGAAATATCTCTACTAGGTCTATATATGAAGGACATAAAAGAAAAAGGACCTAAGTCTCCAAAATCATTTATGGCAACTTGTTTTATGGTGGCAAAGAGCTGGAAATGGGGATGGCATCAATTAGGAAAGGGCTAAAGAAGTTCTGGTGTATGAATGTAATACAATACCATTGTGCAGCAAGAAATAATGAAGGGAATTGCTTCTGAAATGTCTGGGAAGACTTACATGCAATGATGCAAAATGAAGTGAGCAGAACCAGGGGATAAATACAATAGCAGCAACATTACTGTAAAGATATTTATGGTAAAAGACATAGTAACTTTGATCAATGCAATGATTCTCCCCAGCTCCAAAGGACTGCTGATGTAAAATGGTATCTATGTCCAAATAGAGAACTGATGGTTTCAGAGGTTTTATGTGATGTATCTAGATCTCGATCTACACACACACACACACACACACACACACACACACGCATGCACACAGTTACTCCTTTACCTACCTGGCTTTTATTTGAAAGTAGTTAATATATAAATAATGTATGAATTCATATGCATAATGAACACATTTCTCACCTTCTCAATGGGTGGAGCAGGGTGCAGCTATGTAAAGAATTTAAAAGTGAAAACAAAAATAAAAGAACATTTTTTTAAAAATCCAAACACTTTTTATATTGTATCCTCACATTTCCAGGAGGTGTGTAGGTGTAGGGGATATAACTGTCCATGTTTTACAGATTAAGAAACTGAATTCAACAGAAGCTTAATGACTTGACCATGATAAGGTCTAATAACTATTGAGTCTGGGATTGAAAGCAGGTTTTCCTTATTGGAAATGGATTGCTTTATTTACTACCCCCCCAAGTTCCTTGAGGGAAAGATACACTTTTTTTTTGCTTTTTGGAGGGCAGTTGGGGTTAAGTGACTTGCCCAAGGTCACACGGCTAGTTTTTGTGTTAAGTGTCTGAGGCCAGATTTGAACTCAGGTACTCCTGACTTCAGGGCCAGTGCTCTATTCACTGCGCCACCTAGCCGCCCTGGGAAAGATACACTTTTTTCTTCATTCCCACCATACCCTAAAAGCCCAAAGGTTTGAGTACATTCTTCAGGATATGATAGTCAATTAATACATGTTAGAATTAATGGAAAGGAAAAAAAAGAAAGTGGCATTTCTGAATCTCTGCAACTCATCAACATCTTTAAAGCAATTCAAACTACACCCACATCTTATGACTAGGTAATAGTAGATTCCAAATGTCAAAATCTATTGACATGGGACTCTCTTATCATTGGGGGAGATCAGTGTCCCACACTTTTGTGAGGTTCAGGGCAAAGTTGTTTCTCAAAGAAGAGAGAGATCTAGTCTTTTACAGGGTTCAAGCTTGGTGAGAGAGGTTATATGATGCCTACCTCCTTTCTGGTTGATGAAGGAAGAGACAAAATCTGGGAAGAGGCCAATAAGAGGAACTGGAAATCTCCATCATGTTCCTATCCATATGTTGCTAAGCAAAAAATTTTGGGGAATTCTACTGTATATGAAATCTGGAATTCTATCCCTCTCCCTCTCTTTTACATCTCATATACTAATAATTCCTCTCTTTCTGGGGAGGGCAGGGGGACCAGCCTCTGACCCCGACCCTCCTATTTACTTTAGTGGAATGGATCAAAGTCTCCCTTGGAGAAGGGTGGGATGAGGAGAATCTAGAGATATCTATCCTGAGCTCCCTGAAGTTGTTTCAAGATATCCACATCATGCTAGGGAAAGGGGATAAGGTAAGAAAAGAAGCATTTATTAAGCAATTACTGTGTAAATACACTTCTATAATATATTGTCACATTTCTGCATGCTGCATACACAGAAACATATGTACTTTTATTCTTTTTAGCAGCAAACCTGAATTGACAGTGATAGAGACAGCTAACTCTAAATATTTCTTTCAGTTGAAGAAAAAGAAAAGAGCAGAACATAAGAGAGAAGAATAGAATACAGAGTAGGGAGAGATAGTTACAGGAATAGAGAGAATGAGAGCAGCAGACAGATACAAATGTATAGAGACAGAGAGATAGACATAGTGACAGAATAAGAAGTAGAGACAGGAACATATCCAGAGGAAAAAGAGAGAAGAATAGAGAGACAGAGGGCAAGATGCAGAGGTAGAAGCAGCATAAGAATAATTGATATTCATGGGCAATGCCATTTGAGAGCTCTTCTCCCAGTTTTGCTACAATCAGTATGTGAACATAAATAGCAGTTTGGAGGGTCTTTCATTTTCACAGCCATGTATACCTGAACCCTTCTGCCCCCAGCTGACTGGAGCCTTCCTACCTTGTTGTTTGGGTTGCCAGACTGGCAAGAAATCTGGTCTACCAAAAAAAAAAAGAAATTGTGGGAACCAAATGGCTGCTCTGTTCCCTACAGAGGCATTGACATATTTAGAGGATCCTTGGCAGAACCCGGTAGGGCAGATGGGATAAACAAGCAGAAGTCATTCTATCTGTCCCATGGTGCACTTTGGAATATCTCGCTGAATTGCCTTAGGATTCCAGCATTTACAAATTATGTCAATCTCACAATTGATCAGTCTTCTGTCTATCACAATGAGACATTTCTCTTCTGTTCCAACATCCCACATCCTTGCTACAGGACACTTCTAGTAAATAAATCTGCTGGATGCCAAGGTCCTCATTATCCAAATTCCAATTGATTAGTGGGCCCTCCCCCATGATTCCCCCCTTAGCCACCTGCCAAAGGACACACAAAAATATTTCCTCATGATTAGCCATCCCATTCAGGGGGTATTTCAGAGTTCTTCCCATTACATCTACCCTGGCAGCTGGGAAACTTTTTTATCCTCACTGCTGGCAGATGCCTGAGGGTTCAACAACCATGGGAAAGTCCCTAATTGTGGTTTTGCTCATTCACAGCTCTCCTCATTAAGCTAATTCTGTCTTTCTTCATGAATCTGACAATTAAAACCAGGAAAGTGCCAAAAAGATTTCCCAAGTTCACCCTGCTTGTGAGCCCAGACAAGCTTAATTACAAGTCAAAGCTGACTTTCAAACTGCAGCAAAGATGAGGACAACATCGAAAAGCAGAACACAACGAAGAGACTAGAGTCCTTGTATATTCTCCAAGGGAAGTCTGAGGGTCTTGATGCCTGTTAGTGAGCTCTTTGGCTTCCATAGTCTCCCTATTGTGGCATACACCATATAGACATGATGCTCTAAGAGAATTCCTGATGAAATCTGTTTCCACAGTTGAATTGTGGTACATGAAGCTTATTGCAGCAAAGCAGAGATCCAGTGGGACAAGAGCTATTCCTTTTCTAAGAATTATACTGAACATTTACAGAAGGCACATGGATCAAGGCAAAGATTTTGCTCTAGGAAGTGGCATGAATTATTTCAGGGAAAACAGGATTCATGCAACATTGTCAATTCCCCATGTGCCTAATGCAGTTATTATCCCACCGTTGTAGCAAGGTAAACACAACCCCTATGAAGTTTTAGGGTTTACAGCCTGAAAGGACATTATATGTGATCTTGGTAAATTATTTCATTTTACTCATGAGAAAACAAAAACACAGAGAGGAATATTTAATCTAAGTTGAATCTCTTGGCTCTCTACCTACATATAACTTGCATCTTTTGTCTACACTATATTGCCTTTTGGAAAAGTGAAATATGCCAGCCTCCTATGGTCTTCTCAGTTCCATGCCATTGGTCTTTTTTCTCTACTAGAAGACCCCAGTTTTTCTCTGGTATGTATCTCTTGTTTATTCCTTGCTGACATCACTCCCCTTTAAACCTATATTTGTGCGCTGCTCAGAACATACTAAAGGAAAGGAAAAGAGTATATGCAGTGTTCAGGGAGGATCAGCCCTTCTAAGTGGAGGGGATTCTGAGGCTTTTTTAGGAATGCTCATCTACATTGGGTAGTCATCTTCACTCAACTCTCTTCAGCAACTCCAAGAAGTGTAGCTTGTGTAGCAGCCACATATCAGGAAAAACCATATTGAGGGTAACTTATAGGTCTTAAACCCACTGGTGGTGAATCATGGGAATGTCTCCCTCAAATATGTGAAGACTTTCCTCAGCAGAATGAATACATGGGAACAATTTGTCCCCATAGATGTGAAGGCGGCTGCAGCAGGCACTGTGGAGAGCTTAGAGCTTGGGCAGACATTGAAGAAGCCAAGGTCAGCCATTGCATCCAAGACCTTCCTGACCTTTGTGTTGCCACTACACTAGAGAGATTATGGAAGACAGAGTGAGACTGACGGCTTTGTGCACTTCACTGCTCAATGCCATCGATCCTCTTCAAAATGAAGGACAATCAACTGAAGTAAAATATATGGTCATTGGTCTAATCACTGAAAAACTTCCAAGTCATTGTTGTGGGACCACTATGCAACAAGACTCTGGGAGTTCACCCTTAATTTGTATGGTTAATTGGATTTAAGGAGAGTATAAATAGATTTCTTAACATAGATGGATGTCACAAAACTTGCCAGTGGCTAAAAAGGTGATTGTTCTCTTATTTTAATTACAAAATTACTTTAACAATTGAATGTGTGTTTTAAAATTGATGCATAAAAGCCAATCACTGATGCTGCTCTGTTTTGCTTTCAATGAAAAAAATGTGTTAAATTGTAAAAGAGGTGGGTTCAACAATTAACTATATACCTATCTACCTACCTGTCTATCTACCTACCTATCATCTATCTATTTATCTATCTATCTTTCTTTCTTTGTTTCTTTCTTTGTTTCTTTGTTTCTTTGTTTCTTTCTTTGTTTCTTTGTTTCTTTCTTTCTTTCTTTCTATCTATCTATCTATCTATCTATCTATCTATCTATCTATCTATCTATCTATCTGGAGAAAGAAAGGACAAAGCTAGGAAAAATGCAATCAATGAAAATCTATTTGAGAAAACTTTAAAATTCTTTGTTTTTTCTGGATGGGGAGAGGCAGGGCAATTGGGGACAAATGACTTACCTAAGTCCCATGGCTAGTAAGTGTTAAAAATCTGAGGCCATATTTGAACTTAGGTCCTCCTGATTCCAGGGCCACTGTTCTATTCACTGAGCCAACTAGTCACCTCATAAAATTCTTTTAAGAATAACAACTAATAGGGGTGGCTAGGTGGCGCAATGAGTAGAGCATTGGCCCTGGAGTCAGGAAGACCTGAGTTCAAATTCGGCTTCAAACACTTGACACAATTACTAGCTATGTGACTTTGATCAAGTCCCTTAACCTGGTTCAATTGCCCTCCAAAGAGCAAAAAAAAAAGATGAAAAAAAATAACAACTAATATCTTAACAAATTATACTGTCTGAGCAGTAACAGGTGCCACAGTGAACAACATGGATTACAGGCCTGGAGAAGACAGAAGAAAGAAAGACAGGCAGTAAGTAATGGGAAGCTTAAGGTCCATGAAAGTAATCTTGGGTTGAAAATAGAACCTCAGAGAAGCCAGGAGGATGTGACCTTCAAGAGCACTCATTGCCTGGAGTCATTGGCACCATCCCGTAACTGAAACACTCAGTGAAACAAAAACTTTCTGCATGATAGTGAGAAAGTTTTTGTTTAAGACACAGATTTTAAGGTTCCAAGACAATGGTGAGGTTGTAGTGGGAAGAGGTGTTGGGGAAGTGACCATTACAAAAGATTGCAGTCTCTGCAAGAGGACTTTCCTGCTCAGTTTTGGTGGCTATTGGGGGCAGGGAGGTCCCTTTTTTGTAGATGTTGGCCTTTCCACATTACTCTCACCCCCATCAAAATCATCCCCACCACTGTCATCACAACCATCCACAGCTCCACCGCCACACAGATATTAACAATTTAGTATTTACTAAACATATATAAAGACATGTTCAAAGTGCCAGTATTATACACTAGAAGTTTACATCATAAAATATTTGAAGACAAGAGTCCATATTACAGATAGAAACAACAAAATCTTCCAGAGGTATCACTTGACCCACTGGACAGTAACCTGATCATTACTTCAGTTCAAACAAACTCCCATCATCACCTGGGTATAACACTGAACCATAAAAATCTAAGAAAAGAAATAGTTTTCTGAGGTATCAGACTTTCATTACTGCGAAACTATATTTTGGAGGAAAGGTCTCAAAGCATAAAAATCTTGCAGAGGGAAACAACATCATATGGGATCAGAGATGAGAACATATTATACTAGTGGACTCTCTGCTATTGGCATGTTCCTGAGAACACTCGCAGTAAACTTACCTAAGATGGACCTGGATCCTAATACTTCCATTTAATTATAAAAAAAAAATCATCATCTTAGCCAATACAGTAAAGCTGGTTCCTGTTAAGACTACAATACTCTTTCGTATACAATAGTTTACCTAACAGTACTTATACAAAAATAATAGTAGAAAAGAGACTATTACTAAGTCCATTTCTATCAGGTTCTATATAAGATAAAGACGTAAATAAATGGATACTATTAATAACTCATATTTACAAAATGTTTAAGTTTGTATAATACTTTCCTCACAGTGACCTTATGAGATAATGTGAGTATTATTATCCCTGATTCACAGTTGGGAAACCTGATGCTAGGTAACTTGTCTAAGGTCACAGTTAGTAAGTCAAAGCATGGACACTCATATTTTAAAATTCTAAACATTTGCTCTTTTAATTACACTGCTTCACCTTCTACAAGATCACAATTTTCTCATATTTCCACAGGTGACCTGAAGATCAATCCAATCCAATGGGGCTTCATTGTGTCTACCATATACTAAGTGCCAGAGATACAATTAATAAAAAGATGTTCCCTGCCTTCAAAGTAGCTCACAGTCTAATAGGATGTGACCAAATAGGAAATGAGCCAGGAAAACAGAGGTGGAGGGATCAGTAGGTCCCTGCCATGGGGTGTCTTGTTCCAGGAAGTAGAAACCAGGCAGAGCAGCAGAAACAGAGTGGAGTGAGCCACAAAGTCCAGCTTATGCCTTGTGTACAATAGGAACTGGGAGGAGTTTGTCCTTCACTCTCTAGCTTTCCAATGAGAGGGGAAATGAAACTGAGGGAGGTGATGTCAATCAAGGCTTGAATCTGAAGGGTGGAGGCTGAGCCACAATGACATTTTTTTCCCAAGCTTCAGTATCCCCCGTTTCCTACCTGGCTGTACCTCTAGCTTCAAGTTTCATTTCTCCCACTATATGTGAAACTCTATGACTTCTGGTTTATTGGGACACTTGAAATAATTGTTAATATTCTAGGATAATAATAACAAAGATCTCCATTCATTGATTATTAGGGAAGAAGTAAAGTACTTCATCACAGAATTACCTAGCAAGTTTGTACCTAATCCCATATTCAATGTCTTCTAAAACACTGCCTTTGAACTTGAAAATTTTCTCTTTATGTATTATCCACGATTCAGCAGAATCCTCTTTTGATTATGTGTCTGAAGACATGAGCTTGACTATTGGTTCTGCTAATTACTTTGGTTTGTATGTTTTTGTTTTTTTTGTAATTAATTTATTTTTAGTTTGCAACATTCACTTTCACAAAATTTTGAGTTTAAAATTTTCCCCTTTCCTCTCTTCTCCCCTTATTAAAATGGTATGTAATCTGATATAGGTTCTACTATACATTCATGTTAATCATATTGTTTATATTAGTCATGATGTAAAGAGTTAGAACCAATGGGAGGGACCACAAGAAAGAAGAAACAAAACAAAACCACAAAAGAAAAAGAGAGCAAATATATGCTTCCATGTGTACTTAGACTCTAAAATTCTTTCTCTGGGAGTGGATTCTGTTAATTATTTTTAAGCAATATGATATTGGCCAGGTCCCTGAGTTTTCCTGTATCTCACTTCCCTTATCCATAAGATTGAAAGATTATATCTATACTACTTCTATCCTAGAGTTATATCAAGCTCAAATGAGATATGAAATGCAAATTATCCTGTACTCATTTCTACCTAATTCAACACATATTTATTAGGTTTTAACTACATGCAGATTATTATGTTTGGGTCTAAAGGAGATAATATTGTAAGAATAAAATGTGTGTTTGTGACATTGTCATGTAGGTATTTGGGATAACTCCTTTCAGGAGCATATTGTCTAACTCATAGGTGATCATGTAACTCCATGATTTCTTAATATATATTGGAACAAATTTCATGTTGATTGTTGGAATTTCTTTTCCACTCATCACCCATATCATTCCTTTCCCACATTTTCCTGTGGTCCACACATATTGGTTTACTTGCTCTTACTGAAACACAGCTACAACTCTGTATACACTCTAGACCCCTGTTCTGTGCTTTTCTGCTGGTTGCTCTGGATATATGAAAGTGCCTCCTTCCTCACTTGCACCTTTCAGGAGCCCAGGCTCATTTCTAAACTTAACTCAAGTACCACTTTCTCCAGGAGATATTTCTCTTTATCCCTAGCTGCTGATACCTTCCTTTCTAAGGTTACCTTCTGTCTAGTCTGTATTTAGACTTGTGGCATTTAGAAAGTTTTAAGAGACATACTTTCTGGGTAATTCAATAATTTTATTAATAATGCCAACATTTTAATTAAAGGACAATCATTTGGTCATCTCTCTCTTAGACCAAAGACTTCATGGTCTGTGTGATCAAAGTTTATATGTGTTCCTCAGGTTGGCAATAAACTTTGATTGGTTACTGTATCAGCAAGCACCCTAGCATACCTATGGAAACTGCTAGCACAGGTTCTTAGATCAGCTTTACAAAAGGAAAGCAACTCAAAATGGGTTAACACTCTTTCTTTAATCAAAGAAACATATCATTTACCTAGTTCAGGGGAAAAAGTCAGCACCCTGAACTCCAGAGAATGCAAACCCACGTTACAAGCACAAGTTACAAGCAGACCAAGAAACAGATCAGAAGATGGGCTTCCAACCATCTGACCATCACATCCATTACCTATTCAAGTTACCAGAGAAGGAAGCATCAACATCTGGGTTTTTCAAAGCCATGGGCCTCAACGGCTTCCCAGAATCTCATCTGGCAAAATCACATAACTCTCCTCAAAGTGAGCCCCAAAGGAATATATATATGTATATAGCCTTCTCCTGGGTCAGAGAATGTCCCAGCACTTGTGACCCACTGTCCAATTACAAAGTAACAAGGTGTGTCCATTCCCAAAAAACAAGCCACCCACCACAGGCTCCACATGACAACATTCAGCCTATTAGGGGGCAGAGTATACTTTCAAATCAGGGAACATTCTCAGAGCCACTTAAGCCTATCAAAAGGTCTAGGGGCAGGAAAGAGCTTCATATTCTCATTACAGTTACTAAAGAGAAAATGAATATTACAAAGAGATACTGGGAGATATTACACTGAGGGTCTTGGGTTAACTGACTTGTGCCACCCAAAAGTTGGTCAGAGACTTATCAATTTCCATGTCAGTTGTCTGACAAAATGGAGGATCCATTTCCTCAGACTCATCTGAAGAAACACAACAAACAGGAAAGCATCCATTAGCCTAAACTTAGACTTTCTTTTACTGTCTGATCAGATCTCAGTCATGCTGGTTGGTTTGATTGGTTGTTTGGGTGTTGTCCTTAATTCTTGAAGAGGATCAAAATGACATTACTCTGCTAAAGTCAAGTTTCAATGTGTCTGATTGTGGCTGATCAGACCAATACAAGCTTAGAATGCTCTTCACAGTTTGGGCACAAATAGTCCATGTGAACATTTGGGGTGAATTCCCTAAATTTGCACATCCTGAATTTCCTTTGAGCTGTTCCAATTTTTCTTTGCTCATAGAGCACAGCACCTTTCCTGATGTGGGCACACCATGCTAAGGGGTCCTGTGCCAGTGTCTCCCATGTCACATAATCAGTTACAAAGTTCATAACAGAAACATTGAGAGTGTCCTTGTATTACTTCTTTTTACCACCACATGAACACTTGCCCTGTGTGAATTCTCCATGAAACAATCTTTTTGGCAAACATTTGGTTTGCATCCAAACAACAATGGCCAGCCCATCAGAGATGCCCTCTCTGAAGCAGAGTTCATTTGGTAAATGCTTTAGAAAGATTCCCCACACTAGTTGGTTTCTGGATGAGGAAGTAGGCAAGGTGGAAAGCCTTGGTATCAAAGCACCATTTTGTTATTAAAGATAAGAAAACACTAATGCTTTTCCCCAGACTGATGCTGTCCTCCTTCAAATGGGAATTTGTGGAAGGCAGAGACTGTATTTGCTTTTAATTTCAATCCCCATCACTTTCTACTCTGCCAGGCACATAGTAAATGTTTAATATATATTTATTCATTGAGTTGTTGGTTGTCATGCAGTAAGAGGAGCTCTTACTCTGAAGCCCACGGATCATCAAGGAGGCTGTGAGTATATTCCATGGCATCTATGAACTTGTTTGAGAAAAAAAATGCATCTTTATTTTTCATTAAAATTTACTCTCCTTTGCAAGTCTCGATTTAATTTAATGCATTGAACAGCATGATTCTAAGAAGGATTCAACAGGAATCATCAGAATTATTGCCAAAGGGCGACGGTTAAGTCATAAAGATGTTAAAAATCCCTGCTCTAGCAGCATGAGATGACCTGTACATAGGGAACTATAATACCATATCATCCATTTAAGTGCATTCAAACCTAAATAAAAAATGTGTGATGAACAAAGTTGGTAAGCAAGCTAATTACCAGCTGAAAAGAATCAACAGAAGTTTCATGGAGAGTATGGCCTTTCATTTGTATTTTTCAAAGTAGGAGATACTTTAACAGGCAGCTAAGTGGCACAGCGATGTACTGCTGGGCCTAGACTAGTCTCAGGAAGACTCTTACTACCACTTACTACTACTCAGACACTTACTACTATGTGACATTGAGGAAGTCGTATTACCTGGAGAAGGTAATAACAAGCCATTCCACTGCCTTTGTCAAGTAAACCCCAAATGGAGTCAAAAAGAGTAAGAAGAGATTGAAGTGATATTTAAATAGGTAAAGAAAGGAAAGCAGGGTGTTTGGGACATATGGACTAGCAGGAAGCTGGACTTCATGTATCATTTTGCCTTGGCCTTGTCCATCCTGAAATTTTACCTTGCATTTTTGTCCTAGGTGAGAGTTTATGAACTATTCCTCTAGGATTCTCTTGATGCTTTAATAATGTCATGATGTGATCACAAAAATGGGACCCTTCATCATCTCTAAGACATAGGTAACTTAGGAAATAATCATCATATGGAGACAAGAATGACTTTTAGTGTTCATTTCCTAGAAAGTTCTAATGTTTTTCCTAACTGAAAATGCAGAGACGAGAGGTAATAGAAGGTCTGGTTTTTACTTATATTGGAAGCAAAGAATGAAAGAACAAGGGGTTCGGAAGCCAGGAGGAGAAAGGATAAATGGAAATTGGAGAGACTTGAATGCAGAGACAGCAGCAGTCAGAGGTCCATTGCTAGGGAAATCACCAAATTGAATTTAATTCTGAAAAGCTGGAGCATCACCTGGCTTATTGATCTCCTCAAAGAGTGCTTTACTTAGATTTGGTAGCTGCTTAAATGACTTGTACTTATTTCTCCTTCCTTGGCCTCTTCTGACTCAGCACTTCATAATGGCAAGTGTCATTTACTTTCTCAAGTACTTGCTAAGATAAAGATCCTGACTCATCTGAAACTTCTTAATTCATATTAATCTTGTCGATGCCATTCTCTCTGGGCTCCATGGGTGTGCTCCCTAGATTCTGGGGGCCTTTAAAAAATTTCCTAGGTTTTCTGAGGATCCCACTTGATCATGTGGGCTGATGACTTGTGCCATTGGCTTTTTTTTCAATTTTTAAAATTAAAAAAATACTGACTTGTTTGTTTACTTTTAGGTTAAAAGATTCAATTCCAGAGTCACTTGAGTTTCAGATTTTTCTCCCCTTCCTCCCCACCTCCCACCCCTGCCAGGGTGGCATACAACTATGTATAGGATCTGCAAACTCTTTCACATTGTACAACAGTCTGGTTGTATAGGTGTTATAGCCAATGGAGTGAACAATGAGAAAAGAGAAACAAAAGCCAAACA
>CM053593.1:3392512-3409536 GCA_028646575.1 Pseudocheirus occidentalis | reverse complement strand
ATCCCCATTCAGTTTTCTCCAGAGATCTATCATGTCTAGCCTCTCTAAAATTCTTTTTGCCTCCTTAACTTCCTTCTTGTTTATTTTGAGCTTAGATTTATCAAGTTCAGACAGGGGGAGATTGAGGTCCCCCACTAGTATCGTTTTGCTATCTATTTCCTCCTCTAATTCCCTTGACTTTTCCTCTAGGAATTTGGATGCTGTACCTCTTGGTGCATATATGGTATGTAATGATATTTCTTCATTCTTGATGGTGCCTTTTAGCAGGATATAGTTTCCTTGCTTATCACTTTTACTTAGATCTATTTTAGCTTTTGCTTTATCTGAGATAAGAATTGCTACCCCTGCTTTTTTTTAAGTTTTTCCAAGGCATAATATATTCTGCTCCATCCTTTTGTCTTTACCCTGTTTGTGTCCCCTTGTTTCAGATGTGTTTCTTGTAGACAACATATTGTAGGATTGTAGTTTTTAATCCATTCTGCTATCTGCCTCTATTTTAATGAGAGTTAATCCCATTCACATTCACAGTTATGATTACTATCTGTGACTTTGCCTCCATCTTATTCCCTCCCCTGTTTATATCTTTATGCCTTCCTTTTCCCTTTCCCTCCTTCTTCTTACCCCAAACTAAGTAGGCACTCTCCTGGGCTGGGAATCCACCTCACTCAGTCTCTCAGTGGGTTCTGTCGCTCTTGATATCGTTCTTATTCACTTCTTAGCCTTTAGCCATAGAGTGGGACTGGCTGCAGCTAGGGCTTCTCCCCACTGCCCTGGGGCCAGGCCAAGGTTTTCAGGCTGGGCTGTCCTCAGCTCCAGACCTCTTGGGATGGGTCCCTCCTGCTGAACTGCCTTCAGAGGGAGACATGTTTTCTGTAGTTTTGTGGATTTTGGAGCCCTAAAATTTGTTATTTTATGTGTATTTAAGGTGGCTGCGCAGGAGCTGCTGATCCTTGCTGTTTCTATGCCACCATCCTGGTGCTGCCCCCCATGAAATGGATGCCATTGGCTTTTAAAAATTTCATTTGTATTCTTTGTGTTTTTCAGTTATATTTTTTCTTGCATTACTTCCTTTTATACCACCCTGCTTCTGTTGTGGCAGTTCTCTATGTGATAGAAAGAACCAAAAATATTTTTGTTGTGTCTGAGCACAGATGGATCAGGAAAACAAGAACAATCACTTGTCTCCAACTGGGCTTTCCGATAGATTTGTGGTGTTGCTGACTCAGTTTTAGTTGTGTACTGCTCTTTGTGATCCTATTTGTGTTAATTTGGTTTTCTTTTTTGGCAAGATACTGGAGAAGTTTGCCATTTTTTCTACAGCTCATGTTACAGTTAAGTGAACTGAGGCAAACAGGTAAGTGGCTTGTCCATAACTAGTAACTATCTTAAGCCACATTTGAACTAAGGAAGATGAGGTTTTTTGACTCAAGATCCAACACTCTATCCATTGAACCACCTAGCTGTGTATCTACCCATTCATATGTGTATGCATATATATGTGTACCACATGGATACATACACAACATACATATCTCCCATTATCATGGCACCCATAATGCCATACGTTGCATTTTGTATGCTTGTGTTTTGAGGTAATCCGAATTCCAGACTGGAAGGGAAAGCTCTCCTGTCCTCCTGAGAGAGATGAGTCTAGCTAGAATTATATCCATCCCCAATCTCTGCTAAGTAATGTTAGTCTAAGAGAAATGTTTTCTAGATTCTTGCTGAACTGCTCAAATTACCAGAAAAAAATTGAAAATGCCCCCAGAATGTAGGGAAGGATGTTGACTACAGTCCTATGAATGGAGAAAGCTTGGATGAGTCACAATCTTCATCTCCATAGGAAGTTCATGTTGATCTTATCGGGGAGCCTGAAGTATTTAAATACAGGTTTTATCAAATTCTCTAGAATGTAAGTCACTGAAGGGCTGATACAGAATATTTTTTGTATTACCATTCCATATTCTACCTTGGCACATAGTAGGAACTTATTAAATGATTTTTGGATTGACTGCTTAGAGAATGGGGAGACTGCAAATACTTTTCTTTTGGGCTGTAGACTATAGTTTTTATTCCATCTGTTAAGACTGAATAATGTGCAACAATGGGATGTGAGAATATAAAAATAATTCTTCTAAATTGATCTCACTTTCAACACTGCTTCTCAGTCCTTTTTTTCCTTCCTAACCAGAGTCCATTTCAAGAATAAGAATGCTGTTTTCTTCAAATAGTTACAGGCTGGTTGAAAATCCATAATGTTTTGAGCTAGTTGGAAGATCTGGCTTTAAGTACAATGTGGGACTTGATTCACAGAATAGTGACATGTTTTCTTTGTTCAATCCCCCATGTAGAGCCTTTCTCAGTCCACAAGTCATTCGTGGTGGACTTTGCATTGTTCTGGGGCAAAAATGATGCTTCAGCAAGGAGATTAAAGATAATAAAAACATGAGAATAAAGTTCTGAGGGGAAGAGGACTCAGGAATGCTACAAGTCAGCAATATTTATAGGATTTAAAGTTAAGGGGAAATCATTGTCTTTCCACAAAGCAAGGTGGTGGGGAGGGTAATGAGCCATCCATTAGCTACCTCTGGTTTCCTAGAGTATGCCTTATTATCTGCCAACAGAAGGACTTATTCTATAGCTCTGCCACATAAACTATTCATGTTGATTTGTGCCAGACAGATTTCACAGCCTGTCATTCAGTATCTGATTATATACAAGTAGCAGCAAGTGGGAATCTAGCTAATAATAACAGTCTATGTTCAAGAGTAAAGTTGTGAGGAGATCTGGCCTTGGGTCCAAGGTCTGAGTCAAGTGCAACTTTGGAAACATACTGACCCTTTGACCCTGAGTAGATTGCTGAATCTCTCACCACCCTCTCATCAATTCTCTGGACATGGGTTCTTCAAATGGTATAGATACATTTTTGAGGTCCATGAACTTGAATAGGGAAAATGATATTTTTGCTAACCTCCACTGGAAATTTAACATTCCATTCCACTATGAATAGAGGCAACAAATGAGTCTATGTTGTTGTATAATCTCTCTTATCTCTGCCTGTCTGTCTCTCTCATACCTACACATACACACACACTAATACAAACACATACATAATCACATGTATTAAATAATCCTTGCTGTAAAACTATAAGTTTCATTATCATTTTCAATCCAAATTGGAGGGGGATGGAAAAGATGAGAGAGACTCCTTTTTCAGGAATTCTCTCCTCTAAGCTAAACATGGATCTATTAAAATGCACATACAAATGTACCCACATATGCACACACACAGATACACAGAAAGTTGATTTTATATAGCACCCTAGGATTTGCCAAATATTTTCAATCTATTCTCTCCTTTGAGTACCCAAGAACAATTTGAGATAGACACTATAATATAATTGGCTATATTTTATTAATGAGGAAAATATTTCTCCAAAAGGTTCGGTGCTTACACTTGACTCCAAGTATGCCCACCACTTTATTCATAATGCCAGACCACTGATGAAGACCTTGTTAATTTGTCCATTGTAGACATCGACTATAAATAAGAGAATCATGTAATTAAGGCCAGAAGGGAACTTGAAAGGTATTTATATCAATATTTCACTCCTTTCCAGACATGTCCAAAGTCAGAGAGGTAAGAAATGACAATGGCAGACTAAATCCTTTTCGACTGAATGCAGTTATACTAAGGAGCATTTAATTGTATGGTCTGCTGCTAAAGTCTGTTATGATACAATCATACATAAGCCTTTGTTTCCCTGCTTTCCATTATTTTCAACACTCATCTGGGGAATGAAAAACATATGAAACATGTTGCCATTTAATTCCAAAATGAATCTTTTGTCTATCCCTAAAGCTCAAGGTCACTGCCCCATCCCACCCCTACCTCCACCCCCACGTGTCTCCATTTCTGTCTGCATTGGGTAGATCTAGGTGATGATATAAGGAAAGGAAGCAATCTTATTTTTCAATGACTTCATGAACCACATGCATTGATTCTGTAATGACCAATCAATCAGTTCTATCAGTATTTACTGAGCACTTATGATTTGGTCAGCATAGTGCTACACCTGGGAACTGGAAATCCAAAAATATAATGACTCCATTAACTGACTGATGTTGCTTGTGATCTCTGTGATAGCATGCATGGCCACCACATTGCTAAGCCTTCCATTTTCACAAAGCCCTTGCTTAAATGATAACATTTCATTGAAAAGAAAGATTATACAGTCTATAAAATGTAAGACCTGAACTAAAAAATCCTTTAGATAAGGAGTTGTATCTTTTTGGTTGTTTCCTTCCTCTGCATGTCTTGAGTCTAAGCTAGTGCCCCAAATTTGGAGGATATTAAAACATCCGTGTTGATTGACCATTTGGAATTAACATTACATATTACAGAATGCAGTCTTCTTATTTTTGTTCCCTCCGCTGCACAATGAGGCACAGAAACCTTAACCAGCAAGTGTCTGAGTACACTCAACTTTCTAGTGGCCAAAACAAAATTTGAACACTAGGCACCTGTGTTTTTCCCCATAGAACTTTTCTTTATTACCTTTCTGTTACCATGGGGAATGTCCACCCAATGATTCTGTTGAAATCTATGATAATAATGGAAATAAGAAAGAATAATCCACATGCCATTGCCCTGCCATCTTCAAGTGGAGGTATCCCAAATCTGAAATAGTGGAAGTAGCAGAAAAAATTAGATCATTTCACCTGAAAGTATATCTTTTCTTTCTCCTTTTCCTATCTGTATCTAGGCATTGATTTCTCCAAGAAACTCTTTCTCCATCTGCCTGTCTCAAAAGCATCTCTAAAGGATTATCTGATATGCAGAGCTGTGAACCTCATAAAAAGAAGTCCTTTGGTCCCTTATCTTTCTAAGTGTCATTTCATTCACTGGTAGTGTCAAAGGTGAAAGAAAATGTCTCTATGTCTAGAAAGAAAACAATGATTACTCAATAACTTACCTGGCCTTGGAGGGGATCAAAGAAAACCAGTTTTCCAGCGCCAAAGGAAAAAGCTTCCACAAGGAATGTATATAAATCTAGTGTGGTTAGTGTTAGGGTTGGGTTAGAATGTCATTTATAGGGTCCTGGTTAAGAAAAATGACCACAAATAAGATTCATAACTAGAAAAATGGAGAGGGAGACAGCCTGAGTTCTCTGAAATTCTTCCACTCACGTTCTTATGAAGAAAGATATGTGAAAAAATGTACAGAATTTCAAATACTGTCTAGGTCAAGGGTTTGTTTTATTTCTTTTATTTTGAATTCCTTTGGGAGTTTTCTTAAACCTATGGGCCCCTTCTTAGCATCATGTGTTAAAATGCATGCAATAAAATATACAGGTTTACAAAGGAAACCAATCATAATTAATTACAGTTATCTGTGAATCAATATATAAGATCTCTGCCTAATCATATCAATAAAGTTCTAAAACTCCATCTCAAGAATTCTTTCTACAGATTACCAATGGCTATGGAGTCTACAACATACAAGAAATAAACATCCCCTCTATACAAACAGAGGGGCAGTTCTGTAGCACAGTAGATAAATACCAGCCCTGGAGTCAGGAGGACCTCAAATCCATCCTCAAACATTTATTAGCTGTGTGACTCTGGGCAAGTCACTGAAGCCAGTTCTTTGAAAATCTTAAATCTCTACCTAAATGTTAATCATTGTTATTACTAATGATATATTAGATTGAGTACTAACAGTTTCATTCACATTTTAGACAGTCTGCAGTGTCTTTTCTGATGCACTGGACAGAGATTATGTAAAACCAAGGGTCATTTTTAGGTTGTTTTGTGTTTTGTCATAGCCAAAGGATTCAACAAAGTTCATGAAACTAATGACTTAAGCAGACAAGTTTGCTGACAATGAGTCTTTCTCATATTCCCAACGTGAAGGCTGAAGCTAGGACAGTATTTACAAAGTGCTTCACACTTAGTAGGTGCTTAATACATGTTTATTGAATTGAAAAGTTTTTCATTGTGATAGAACTCTTAATTACCTCTTAGTATTCTAGTATTGTCTTCAATAACAAAAAGTTATCTCCAAGCATGTCAAATGCAGTTGCATAGAATATTATAGAGCAATAAAGATTGGGATAGAGACTTATGCTGATTTTAATGGAATGGGAGACTTAGAGAATTAGGAATCTCCCACCCCCAAAGAGGATATGTAGCTTCTTTCCTAATCAGTCTTAGAAAACTTACAGAGAACTTAAGTGACTTTCCTAGGAGGTTGGCATAGGCAGGAAGTGAACCCCCATCATTCTGGTTCCAAAACCAGTTCTTCATCTGCTATGCCATGGACTCTCTTACATTAATGAAAAAAAAAATCTCCCTAATGTATAGTTTCCCTTTTATTCATTGGCTTTAGTCTATTTTTCCTGAAAACAAATACAGATTCTACCCCTCATATTCTGTAAGAACAAAGAAAACCAACTAGAAACATTTGCTCCTTTAACATTATGTCCAATTTACACACTTACACACACACACACACACACACACACACACTTTCATACATCATCTCTTTCATTAGCCTGTGAGCTCCTTGGGTCCAGGGACTATTTTTTATTTGTCTTTCTTTTTACACCCTATATTTAGCGTAAGACATGAAACACAGGAGACACTAAGCATCTCTTGTGGATTTGACCTGTGGATTTGACCTTAGCAATTCCTCAGCGATCATACTATATATTTACTTTATTTCAGCCAGGTGATAAACAATTTTTATAAGAATATTTTCCGTCTTTATTTCTTTTTTTTTTTGGAGGGCAGTTGGGGTTAAGTGACTTGCCCAAGATCACATGGCTAGTTTTTTGTGTTAAGTGTCTGAGGCCGGATTTGAACTCAGGTACTCCTGACTCCAGGGTCGGTGCTCTACTCACTGCGCCACCTAGCCGCCCCCCCATCTTTATTTCTTAATGAACTCTTTATTTGGCCAAGATAAAAATGCCCACTTTTGTCTTTTTATCTTGAAGATCTAAATAGATTTGTTTTTCTTCTTTCTTAGAATTCATTTGAATTCAGTCTTAGGAAATGCTTCTCATTTTAAGATTCTTGTTTTAGAAATGCACATGTACCTACCATAGCCCAAAAGTATATTTTAAGCTTGGAGAGTCATTCATGATTATGGTTACCATCCTAACATATGGCAAAAACCTTCTTGCTCTTCCTAAAACATCCTTCTTTTGGAATCTTTGTGCAAACCTCTGTCACCAGCTTCATTCATCATAAATTTGACATTTCCAAGGGCTTTTTGTTTTCCTGAACTTTTATGAGTCTGTGAACTCTTGATGTATCTTTTCATTCAACTTTAAAACAATGATTTCATTATCTTTAATAAATTCTTGCCTGAAAATGTGTCAAAAACAGGTTTCACATATGAAAGGTAGTCTTCACACTATGCATCAGAATTACCCCCCAAACAGCTTTTACTGATATTGACAAACATCAAAACTTTCAAAAAATATGATAAGAAGATTAGATGGGAATACAGGCCATATTGCTATAACTCACAGTAGAGGTGTCAATGTGGAGAAACAGCTTCAGGACAATGTACAATCTGAGCAGGCATGAACACTCTTCATTGGCCTACTACGGAGGTGGAAGCAAACTTTTTTCCCACTGGCTAAACAATTAGGACTAATTAGATCTTTAAAACAGTGTGACTGCAGTACAAACAGGTTTTTCTTCATTTCACCTGAGAGTGAAGAACTCCTTCATTCACAGCAGGTGACACATTGCAGTAAGGAAGGAAACACTTAGAGTAGCATCCTCCCCCTTCTCTCCTTTGGGCCATATGACCCTGAGAAACAGACTAGACTTTTGTAGTCTTTTATAGTCATTTTGTTTATATTAGCCTTTTTTATTAATCATTTTCACTTCTAATTATAAAATGTGACATACAAAATTTTGTTCAGACACAAGGTGAGAGAGGCATTGTGCACTAAAATACTCAAGGATGTGTTTTTACCCAACAGAGTTTTCTCATCTGAGAATGAAGAGGTTATACCAAGTCAACTTCAAAACTTAAATTTCCTTGGGTACAACTTAATGTGCTTTGGAAACCTCTTTATTGATCTAAGGTTTGTTTGTTTGTTTTCTAGAGAGGAAATTTAATTCCCTTCCTTTTTGGCTTGTAGTTTAATTAATACCACTTAAACAACAAGATGAAAATACAAAGTCAGTGACGTGGTGCTTAAGCAAGTAGTAATATTTGGTAAACTTTGTGAAACAATTCCTTTTTTGTGGAATCAGTGAAACTTTGTATTTGGGGGATATTTTGGATTTTTGCCTGTACCTCAGAGATTACTCCAGATTTTCTGTTTTGAAATCCTTTCCTATATGGTACTAGGGAAGCAATTGAATGGAAAATTCTTATGCCATCTCAGAAATCCCAGAAAATTTTTCTGGATTGGCGACATGGACAGTGTGTTCAAAGGGCACTCCATTCTATTTGCAATGAATAGAAAAACTTTTCAGAAATGGGAGAGAATGTAATGAGTATGTGCCAAATTATCTTTACAAGCAAAAGATACCATATGCTGCATTTTCATCATCCTTGGGTCTGCAGAGATGCACATGAAGTCTTCTGGGAACAATAAGAAAGAGGAAGCAGGGAGAGAAGCCAGAAGTCTAGGGGAAAAAGGCTGTTATGGAGCCTTTTTATCAGTCCTGCTTGAGTTTGTCCCTCCCTCCATGCCTTCTTTATGTAGGCTTTGTCTGGACAGCACTTAAGCACCTGCCATTCACCAGAAAATTTGCTAAGTTCTGGGGATACAAGGCAATACTACTTCTGGTTCTCAAGGAATATACTTCATAATTGGTGGGTGAGAGTAATGAGGAAATAACAATGTACATACAAGATATACAATGAGTAGAAGGGAGGTCATCATTGAGAGGGAGGAATTTCTGAGCCAGTAGTAGGGGAAAGTATTCTATGGAACTTGGAGAAAGGCAGACTATACCACTTCACTCTACTTTTAGCCTCTTTCCTCCACTAGTCAATTATTAGCACCTTGCAACCTGACTTCCATTCACTAAATTAAAAGCAATCCAACAACTCTCTTCTTAAAGACAGGCAGCCATGTTGATGGCTCCACAGCATTCAGCAAGAGGGAGAAATTCCTCATTTATATACTTCAAATCTCTATTCTTTTCCTAAGCTCTAGAACCTTATTACAAACTGTCTACTGTCCATCTCTACAAATATTTTGAAGCATGTTGACCCCCTTTTATTTAGATAAAGGTGTAGTTTTGAGCACACAAATGGAACAGGCATTGCTAACCATCTCCCCCCTTATCTTTCTCCAAGGAAGATGTTATTGTCCAACAAGAGGGAAATCAGGTGTTTAGATACAGAAGCTTGTCTGTTCTGCTCTCTGTGGAGAGAGGGAACACTGAGATACAATTATATCTATCTTCTCACTTCTACAAATTTAGCCTTGGGAAGGTGGTTTAAGAATAAATCTAATCTTCTGATCACCAGTCATTAAAAAGGCTAAAGACTGACCCATATTTTCTGTCCAAGACTTGAGTTCCCTCCCACCAAATACCAGTTCCACAATAAATACTTCATTAGCAGTGGAGATACAAGGTGATAGAAAAACTGAAGTCAAAGAAAATTGGCATAGGAAAATACCCACCAAATGCTACTGAATGAAGGAACAGTTCCACGAATAACAAAGTAACAGCCCAACCAAGAGAGTCCCAGATCTTGCCCAAGTGAAATTCTCTAGAGTATTGCACTGGAGAGAGTGACAGCAAGGAGATATTCATCTCCTTTCATGTTGACTTCTTCCAAGCCTTCTCCTTTCAGTAAGCTCATGTGGAGTTGACATTGTGCATCCTGTATTTCACTACTAGAAGACAAAATCACCTGAAAAGACTTATTAGTCCTGAAGAATCCATGAATTTAAGAATTGGATGTGCTCCTCCTCTCTTTCCCTTCCAAGTCCACCCTGCAATTCATTCAGGTTTGGCACTGATCCCCAAGACTGAGCCATCCCAATAGGCTTTGGAACTCAGGTTACATATCATTAAAAGAACTCATCTTCACACCTAAATCTACACATCTTCCTTACTATTTTTCCCCCCATCAAGGACTCTATTATTATTCCACTCAGAAAGATTTGTATCCTGGGGATTATCTTGGACTATTCCCTTTCTTTTATTTCTGAAATTCCTTGATTTGCAAAGTTCTGATTCATCTACCTCTTTAACTTCTCCCCCCTACTTTCTATTCCTAGAAGAGCACCCTTTATTTAATCCCTCATAACCTCTCAATTAGACTATTGCCATATCTTCCTAATTGTGATCTCCCCATGCACCTTTTTCCCTCAGCAATTCATCTTAAACACAACTGCCAAATTAAATTATTTAAGTTAATTTCTGGATATTTCCCTTCATAACTCAAGAATCTCAGTGACTCTCCAATGCTTTTTTGATAAAATACAAAGTCCCATTTTTAGAATTTTAATGTCTTCCCAATCTGCATAATTCTTTTTTTCCTGGATGAGGGCACATTTCTCCCACTAACTAAATTCTCCCACACCCAAATTGGCCTACTTTCTCTTTACCATGCAGGACATTCTATTGTATTGACACTATCGCTCTGCAAAGATATGATTTATCAATGAAATGATTTCTCTCCTCTTTGACCTCTTTGTTTCTTCAAGATCTGAAGAGAAGAGAGTCTTTGACTTTATTTTTTTTTCTCTACTAGTTTGGGTAACTAAAGATGAACTGCAATATTCCCTGCAAAAAGAAAAGTCAGAATCAAATATATGTCAGCTCTCTAGGTCCAAATTTGAGATTTCTCAAATAAAAGTCTGTTAATCAGATCTCTAGAGAGGCAATGGTATTTCTTGATTGAGAAAGCTCCTTGGGGAAAGAATACAAAAAAGGACAGAATTCCTTCCTAGTATCTGAAGAGGGCACTTTGGATTGTAAGGGCATTTCTCATTCAGCAGCCTTCAGTTTTCTTTTCTTTCCAGAAAATTTCAAAACTAGAAATTGTTATTAAGAGTCTTAAAAGGATTGTTTAAGATTCTGTAGCAGAGGCAAGTAGCCAGAATCTAAAACGATAACTTTGGGATTAATTCCCAAGGACAGGTGAGTTCTCAGGTGAACTAATTTATTGAGTGATCATATGATTTCTGTATTTACTTATTAGTTCCAATGAGTTCTCACTACTTTTCATGTCTTCTGTGGGGTGTATTCTAAGTGGTATGCATTTGGTAACTTAAGTGCTTATGAAGGAGACAAGGGTTACTCTTGACCACATTTGAGAAAACAGACACAAGCTGGATCTAAAGATTATTAGGAGACTTTCTAAATGAGGAAGATTAAAAAGAGATGAAGATACCTTTAGCTAATACCTTGGTTCAGATCTGGATTATATACATTGGGAGTTTTTTTTAGTAGGATGGTAGAATGGGGTGAAAACTGGAGGTGGCATTATCCCTGCCCTACTTGTATAGAACAAACAATTAGTTGTAGTGAGTTCATCTCTATAACAATTGTAGATCTTATTTTCATTTTAGCATGTGTGTGATTCACATTTTTTTTCTTTCCACATTTTCTGAAGATTTGAATTATAAAATAATTGAAATGGGTACAGATTTCACAAGCTTTTGATAGAAGACCTTTAATGCTACCCTAAGAAAATCATACTAGAGTATTGTCTAAGAGAGTCAAGGAGACAGAAAGCGTATGCGAATTATCCATGGCACACTGTGCCCTTTATTCTAGATCTTCTATCACTAATTACCCAACTAGAGGAAGACCTGGGGAAGTAAAACACTCCTTTGATTTATTTCTGGGTCTTTGTGAGGATATCTATGGCATGTAATTACTGACAGACAGAGATGCCAACTGCATCATGTCTGTGTGTGGGGGGGGGGGCGGTATGGGAGCTGAGTTGTCACTGTTTCAAGCTTAGGCCAAAGCATTAGGGAAGACTGCCCAGGAAGAGGTGACAATTATGCACAAGATTTTCTCTGCATGACTTTGGTTGTAGGAATGTGATTATTCTTAGTCTCTAAGGTTGATTTATGGAGTTTGACATTGCACTATATAAATGTAGCACTAGGCTCCTTGAAAAATTCGATCAAAATGATATATTAAGTCACATTGGCCCAATTGTTTTGTGATGCTCAAACTCCTTGCCATGGAAAGACAAATGAAAGCTCATTAGAAGCATATATTGCTGTCTTTTATACTTGAAAATTGTAATTTTAACAGATTCAGGAGAGCTCTTTGGAGATTAGAAAGACTCTATGTTCCTGGGCTTGGGCCCACACCAGCTGGTTGTCCAAGTATTTACACTGACTGTGCCCTTGCAGCTGAGGGCCAAGTAAAAAATTCTTTTTAATTTTTCAAAAAGGCACCACGATCTAAGCATGGACCCTGACAAAATGAAGGTGACTTGGACTCTTTTAGCTTATCATAAAGTTACACATTTAAATATTATACTCTACTTAACTTTTACATTGACCATAACTCTGGGAATGACTCACCCAGCCATGAAAGTCACTCTTAAAAATGATGTGATCTTTTACAATGGACCTGGTGATATGGGCTGTCATAACTATCTGATGCCACAACAGGTTTTTGAAAGTTGGAGAAATGGGTGAAATTGTATCTTCCATTTCTTTCCATGGGAATTCATGGCATTTGTTCTTTATATCTATTAGGGATAACAAAATTCTACATATTAGAAACAGAAAAAGTAAGTGCTCTGAGGCCAAAGCGTGATTCTATATCATCAACATGTATTGTTTTATGACTGCAGGGTATTTTCTTCTCTAGGAACAGACACCTGTACACATCAGGCTGAAGTGAATGCCTGAGAGCACAGGTTTTAGAAATGTCTTCTGATAATTCTTATTTTGGGGGGGAAGAAAAATCTTTTTTCCATTGATGTACATATATACATAACAGACATATACAAGATATACATATATATAAAGCATATGCTCATGTAAATATGTATATGTGGTATATATGTATGTGTAATCTCTGTCTCTCTTTATATATATGTATATATGTGCATGTGTATGTGTATATGTATATGTATATATATATATATGCAATACAATCTGTGTTAAGGTGGGTATACTATATTATATAAGAATGTATACATTATACATCTAAATGTAGAAAACTAGACATTTGGGGATAAAGGGTTCTCTACCTCTGAATTTACCAATAATGGACTCTCCTAGGATGGAATTCCCCTACCTTGATACAAACAAGCAAGTATAAATCTATCATTGATTGTTAGAGTGTTTTTGGAAGGACTAAGAAACACAATCTCTTTCTCATTTGCATATAGCCAATACTTTTCAGAGGTAGGATTCAAATCCAAGTCTGCCTGACTCTAAAGCCATCCTTTGATCATATAGTCTAACTAGTAGTAAGCAATATCATCATTGAGGCAAGTATTATATTTCACTCCCTATTTAAGGTCAATGAAATGTACCATCAGGATCCTACATTATTTGGTGCTTATTTTGGCACCATTTGTCCAGTTGTCCATATTTTTATCGTCCATTTGTCAAGGTATGTAGGTACAGAAGAATCATGTCAAGATAACATGATCAAAGAGTTTAGGATTTAGTGTCAAAAAAACAAACAAATAAACAAACCAAAAAACAAACAACTTTTGGCTTTGAAAATGACTCTTGAAACATCTGCCTAACAAATAGGATAATTTTGAGATAAAGGAATTAAGATATAATAGTAAAATTGAAAATGATATAAATACGTATTTTAAATAGACATAGGAACACCAAATTGAAGCTGGAAGTGAGCTCAAGAGAATAGTGATTACAACTCTCTCATTTCCCAGATAATGAAACAGAAGCTCTGAGAGATGACTGCCCTGGGTTCACATGGCTGCTAAAAGACTGAATTAACATTGGGTCCCATTTCCTCCTAACTGCATGTCCAATCGTTCTCTCCTCAGTCATGTTGTCTCTGGATGGCATGTACTAGATCTCCTTCACATATGTGCATGTATGAAATGTCCAATAAAGACTAGTTGAATACATACTTGGCTGAATGAGTTTATTGTTATCTCTAATGATTTTCATTGTAATTTATCACTGTCTTGTCACCTTGCATGAGCCATGTCCATGGTATATCCAGAGCTCTGAATATAAAAATATTGGGAAAATCCATCCCTCCTCAAAACATGAAAGTTGTTTGTAGCTCAACTCCTAAGTTATTATTGAGGTGAAAAGTCATTGAGGAAAAGAGTGCAATTTCCTTATTCCCACCGGGCACCACCATAGACCACATACATACAATAAGCAGCGAGCAATAAGCCATTGGAGTGGTAGTGTTCCCATACCCCAGACCACTGGTCCTATTCTCTCCCAGACCTTGTATCCTTATTAGAAGAGGAGATTCTTGTGACGGAAAAGTCCATCTTGTCAACAACTCTGCCATAAGGCTGGCAGAAAAACCTAGCTAAAGGAGCAAGGCAAATTGTGGCACAGATAGCAGGCAGCATATGCCAGGCAAGTAAAACTAGCACTAGGACCTTGATCACCATATATCCCCAGAACCTGGAAAAGGAAACTTGGGCCCTCAGTCCAATAGAGTTGGACTGGCCATACCTCTAACTATGAGCTTTTAACCAGTGTCTAGGGAAGGAGTTCCTGCAGAGATGGTTCCTGGCAGCTGCTTCTGATGGTGCTACACTCACAACTACTGAAGACAGATATAGGAAAGAGCTGGCCATGGGCAACTGCTTCAAAATTAGAAAAGAGCATTTTATCAGAAGAGCCATTTACATCTACTTTGTCATTGTACCACAGGTACAATGGTCAAAGAACCACAGGATGCTGCAGGAGAAACTTCCTAAATGTATTGTCTGTCTCTTTAGGATGTGAAGCTTTGGGAACAGCAGCTTTCTTTCCCTCTCTATCTGAGTCTTCAGTACTTAGCCAAGTATAAGCTTCTTGAATACAGGGCTGCATTTGACCTCTTTTTAATCTCCAATACCCAACATGGCATCTGGCACAAACTAAGTGCTTAATGAATATTTATTGATATAAATGTTTTGCAGATAGTAAGTACATAATAAATGACTTGAAATCATTCATATTCAATAGAGTATAAATAGCTTAACAACAAAGTCTCTTTCCTTTTTTAAAATCATGTGTATGTCAAAACCATCCCCAAGAGATACATCTGACAAGTGATTCTCCATCAAGGTATCTCCCATGAACATGTCAAAATCATGGAAAGTTTCTTCAAGAAGCAAGAAGTGTGACTTTATTCAATGGAATTTTGGTTATGAATTCCTATCAAGGCATGGAGCCCAGCCAACTTATGTCTAACATGTATATCTCCCCTGGACTTTTGGCAACCTTTAGAAACTCCAGCATTTAATGAGCCATACCCTAGGACATGACCAAATGTATTCTCAACTAAATCAAGATTATTAGTGGCATACACACTTACAGTCTTCAGAAACATCCCATTTCAAACAACAACAACAACAACAGCAACAACAACAACAACAACAACAACCACATTCCTTCAGATAAGCATTGATTAAGTGGCAGGGTATGCTAAGCATGTAAGTACTCTGTAAACAAACAAAATAAAAAAGAGATAGCAAGTCACTTTTGGCTACTCTGTGTGTGTGTGTGTGTGTGTGTGTGTGTGTGTGTGTGTTTACAGGGCATGGAACATAAGAATCTTCAAACCATTAAAGATGAAGATGCCTCTAAGGAAGAGAACAGCATTATTTTATTCATAGCTATAGGAAATCACAGGTTGTACTTAGATGTTAGGAAGATGGATTTTTGTTTCAGCATCAATCACAGGGTTATTAGAAGCTTTGCCCAGTTTTCCAGATGCAGCACAGTCCCTGTAAAAGTGAATCCTAACAGCTTTCCCTGCCATTTAAATATGGAATCAGTTCATTGTTCATCCGCAGTTTTGTCAAAGACATATACTTATGAGCTGATATTCTGGATTTTTCATGGCTAGGAAACTGAAATTCTTCATCTACTACATTTTCACTGTGTTAAAAATGCTCATTTAAGCTGAAATATTTCTTGTTATTAGAGGTCTTATTTAATAAATTCTGGAATACCTGGAATTTGATACAATCAGTGATAAACCTCAATGAACATGAGGTTTATCAAGAAGATATAATATCTCTGGGAAAATTATCTTTCACTTGGCCTCTCCCCTAGACATCTTGATAGTGGTAAAGGCCTAAAGTCAGAATCTTGGGTTCTATCCCTTGTTAGGAATTCATAATCAAAATTCCATTGAATAAAGTCACACTTCTTGCATCTTGAAGAAATTTTCCATGGTTTTGATATGTTCATGGGAGAATCCTTGATGGAGAATTGCTTGTCATATGTATCTCTTGAGCATTCTTTTTCACATGTAGGTTATAGGAAACAATTGTTTGATCTCTTCAAACTCTGAGATTCATTTAGTTTTGAGAATAACCAGTAGGATAAAATCAAATCAAATGTATTTAGATGATGAAGAAACAACTGTCTTCATGTTAGTTCAGGCTCTCATCACATTGTATAGACTATGGTCACATGCTTATAGAGTCATTTTCTGTGTACTCAGTCTCTTCTCCCGAGTCATTTCTCCAAAGAGCTGCTGAAGTAACATTCCTAAAGTACAGGACTGACCTTGTCACTGCTTTGCTCAAAAAAATATCAATGTATCTCTATTGTGTCCATGCTACTATTCAAATATGTCTGCCATCCATATTCCTTCATCATCTTACTTCAGCATGACTTTTAAAGATTATTACACATTCCTTTTATTCCTGGTATACTTTTTAGACAATTTCACTTATTTTTCCTCCTTAGGTATTGTAATGTTAATGAAATCAGAAGATCTTCCATGCCCCTTTCTATTGGCACCTACTAAAGGCACTTAGCACCTCAAAGGCTTAGCTCCTTACTTACAGTTAACTCCTTGGGAGTAATTTACACCTTAACAGGAAGGGGCTG
>CM053593.1:3375901-3392012 GCA_028646575.1 Pseudocheirus occidentalis | reverse complement strand
TATATATCTGTGTGTGACCTTTGGCACATGACGTGGCCTCTCCACATCCTGTGCAGAGATCTTGAGACTGGAAATTGGAGAACATGGACACACTGGGATGGACAAGGGCAGCTGCTTCCTAGGAACTTCCTATATCAGTAAGATTACAAATCCTTTTTCTTAAAGTAGAATTTAGTTAAGGACAGGGAGCTTTTTTCCTCTCATGTTTTTTTTTCTTTTTGTACAGTTATCACTTCAAAGATATTTGTTGAAATTGGCTACTTTTTAGACACTTATGTCCAAGGGCACTATAAGCATGACCAATGTCCTGGCCTTAACAAGGTTACAACTTGGAAGTACAAGATCAGTCCTGTGACACTGGTCTGCTAAGGTTCAGAAACTCCCACTGGCTTGCCTAGGAACCACGTGCCCTGGGTACACTCCCCTTCCACCCAAATGGAACAGACATCTCTGGCAGTCCTTCTAAGTAATCTTAGACTGGAAAATTGTTTCAATCTGTCCTTCCATGGGAACTGTCACACCAGAATTAATTTTCAGTCTTGATTTAAAATTGTTTGGAGGCAGACTGGGGGAGGGGATATACAGATGGATCGTTGTATTGGGGTAGGGGAGTAAGGGGAAAAACAGGGAGAAAATTTGTAACTCAAAATCTTGTGGAAATGAATGATGTAAACTAAAAATTAAAAAACAGTTAATTTAAAAATTGTTTGGAGGCAAAGTGGAGAGAGCTCAGGCAATGTTTTGCCTTTTCTTCACCATCTTGTCTCTGCTTCCTGTCCAAAGCTAATGTTAAAAAATAAAAATTGTATAGATTTTTTTTACAGAGATTGACCTTTGGCTTTCACATGCTGTATAGTAGAATATTGACTTTTGCAGTTCTTTACGGTAAAACCAGGGCTACTGGCTTCATTTACTGACCCGAGATTTTTCTTTAATCACCATCATCATTATCATCACCATCATCATCCTTACTTTTTACTCATTGTCTACTTTGGGGCATTTGGCTGAGAAACTGATATTGCAAAATGAAATCATACAGCAATTATCCTTTAGGGATGCAGGATTGTTAAATGGCATGTTTTATTTTTTTTTATTTTATTTTTGCATTTGTCCATTGCATTTAAGCATTAAATTTTGTCATATACAATAACTGAGCTTTTATAGCAAGTATTTCCCAGATGATGAAACTCCTTCTAAACTCAACCAGAACAAGTCAGTGCTTTCCCTGGAATTTATAGGGTTAGACAATTTCTAGAGGATTCAAAAGTTCAGTAACTCAAATAGGATGTGTCAGGAGCAGGATTTTAAACCAGTTCATTATATTTCCAATATCAGATCTTTCTGTCTCTATCCTCTACACTATATGCTCTCTCTCTCTCTCTCTCTCTCTCTCTCTCTCTCTCTCTCTCTCTCTCTCTCTCTCTCTCTCTCTCTCTCTCTCCTCTCTCTCCCCCCTCTCCCTCTGTGTCTCTATCTTTCTATCTCTGTCTCTCTGTCTCTGTCTCTCTCTCTGTTTTTCTCCCTCCCACCTCTCCTTTCTGTCTACGTGTTTCTGTTTCTCTCTCTCTGTATCTCTCTCTCCTCTCTTCCCACTGACACATACATACAAAATATACAAATACATACATGCCCAAATTAATTAATGACCTTTTTTCAATTATCCAGTCCCTATTGTTCTTAATCTCTGCTATTTCGGACACTGTCTATTACCCTCTTCTCTTCGATGCTCTCTCTCCTCTACATTTATGGGACCCTGCTCTTTCCTGGTTCTCTTCGTGTCTATTTGCCTTCTCCTCTTTAGTCTCTTTTCATCAATCTGCATACATGTCACACCCACTAAATATTAATGTCCTACAGGGCACCATCCTTTGTCCTTTTCTCCTTTTCTTTTCTATATTTTACTTGGTGATCTCATCAATGATATGTGTCAATGAATTCAATTTTCACCTTAAGGATCATTTTTCCAGTGTACTTTTCCAGACCCAACTTCTCTGATCACCTCTAGCCTTCCACTTCAACTTCTAATTAGACATCTTGAGCTGAGTATTTTATAGACATTTTATACCAATCGTACCTAACAACTGGCTCCTCATTCTCCCCAAACCTTCCGGTCTTCCTAGCATCTCTCTTGTGGTGGCATGAACAGGTTGCTGGACCTAGTCAAGAGCACACAAACTAGCTGTAGGCCTGAACAAGTCACTTAACATTGGCCTTAGTTTCCCCAATGTGAAAATATAAATAATGATCATATAAAACCCTCAGGATTGTGAAGTTCAAATGTGATAGTATTTATAATATCCTTAATATGGTGCTTGACATGTGGTAGTTGCTGAATATTTATTAAATTACATGCACATTGAAAGATGGATAGGTAATATATGTGTATATATATACAGGTGTGTATACATATATAATATATATTACACACATGTGTACACATATGTATATATAACATACACATCCTGTATACGTTTATTTGTGTGTATGTGTATATATGTGTGTGTGTATGCATGTATATATGCATATGTGTGACAGAAACATATATGGTGGGAAATCAATCTGTGATTTCATTAGCATAGGTAACTCCTCCTAATAAAAAAGTCAACACCATTTCTGAAACATAATTTTAGAGCATTGCCTGGATTATAAACAAATTAAGTGCCTTAACCAGAGTCATACAGACAATATTTGACACAGGTGGTACTTATACCCTCTTGTATAAGTAGTAATGTAGTATGTTATATATGCATGTATATATATATATATATATATATACCCTCTTGTATAAGTTGTAATGTAGTATGTTATATATGCATGTATATATATGCATATATATACTTCATTTAGCAATTTTAAGAAATTGATTTTAATATTTATTTTATTTTTTAAATTATGGAATAAAACAAGCATTTCTCTATCCTAGTAGAATAAAAAGGATGATTGTACTTGAAACTGGAAATCTACTATTCACAAAGTGCTATTCATTTAAGTGTACACCAAAACAATCACATAAATTTCTCTCTCTTTTTGTCCATCCCTCCCAACCTAAAGATGACTACCATTAGACACAAAGAGTCATATATATGTAAGAGTATTGTATACCTACTCCTATTTATCAGTCCTTTCTCTGGATGTACATAATGCCTTTCTTCAAATATCCTTTATATTTAATTTGGGTGTTCATAATAGACAAAATAATTTATTCACTCAAAGTCATTCTCAAAATAATACAACTTTTACTGTTTACAGGATTTGCTTGGTTCTGCTCAATTTGCTCTTCATCATTTTTGTGGGTCTTTCCATGTTTTCTTTCTTTTTTATTTATTTTTGGAGAGGGAAAGGTGGGGGCAATTTGGGTTGAGACTTGTCCAATGTCACCTACCTAGTAAGTGTTGAAATGACGGTCCTCTTGACTCCAAGGAGTGCTTTACTCACTGTGCCACCTAGCCCATCCTCCACATTTTCTTAAAACCATTGAGCTCATCATTTCTTATAGCACAGTAGCATTTCATCACTATTATGTGCCACAACTTGTTCAGCCACAGTTTATTGGTGTCTATTCCATTTCCAGTTCTTTGCCACCGCAAAGAGCTGCTGCCAACATTGCAGAATATAGGTGCTTTTCCTTTTTTCCTAATCATCTTTGGAAATAGACCAGTTAGTGGTGTTAGAGATCAAAGAGTAGAGATAATTTAATAATTCTTTTGGCAAAATTCCAGGCTTTTCTCCAAAATGGTTGGATCAGTTCATAATTCTACCAATAATTAATTACTGGCCCATTTTTTACCATCGTCCCCAGCATTGGTCACTTTCCCCTTCTATTATTTTAGCCAATCTGATAGGTATAAAATATTGTCTCAAGGTTGTGTTAATGTGAATATCTCTGATCAATAATGATTCACAGCTTTTATATAACTATAAATTGTTTGATATTTTCATTGGAAAACTGCCTGTTTGTATTCATTTTCCATTTATCAGTTAGGGGATGATTCATATTGTTATAAATTTGAAAAAATTCTTCATATATATTTACATATGAGACATTTATGTGAAAAAATTATGATGTATCCCCCCTCCCAATTTCCTGCTGCCCTTCTAGCCTGGGCTGTATATATTTTCACAAAACATTTTTAATGCAATTGATATGATCATTTTGCATTTAATTCTTTCCCTCTGTCTTATTTGTTCATAAACTCTTCTCCTCTCCATAAGTCTGATTAAAAATATGTTCCATGTTATCATTTTTTGAAGAGTTTCTCTTTATATCTAGATCATGTATTCTTTTTCACTACGTATCATAATTTTGCTAAATGGTTTAAGATATTGGTCTATGTCCAGTTTCTGCCATACTTCTTTCAATTTTTGCGAACAATTTTTACCAAATAATGATTTTTTTTCCTCTGAAGGAGGGAGTTGAGACAATAGGGGTTAAGTTACTTGACCAAGGTCACACAGCTAGTACCTGTCAAGGGTCTGAGGTCGCATTTGAACTCAGGTCCTCCTGATTCAAGGACCAATGCTCCATTTAGTGCACCACCTAACTGCCCTAAATAATGAAGTGTTTATACCTCTCAAATATAAGTTATGTGTACTTGCTGCTGTAAAATTATATGTCTATTCTGATCCTTTGATCTACCTTTCTATTTCTTAGCCAGTTCTAGGTAGCTTTGATAATTGCTGTCTTACAATACAGTTTAAGGTCTCATACTGCTAAGCCACGTTCCTTTACACCTTTTTCATTATTTACTTTGATGTTTTTAACTTTTTGTTTTTCCAAATGAATTTTGTTATTCTTTTCCTAATGTAGTAAAATATTTTTGATAATTTAATTGAGATGGTGTTGAAAATATGAATTAGTTCCGGTAAAACTGATATTTTAAAAATTACATTGGCCCTATCTACCCATGGAAACTTAATATCATTCCAATTTTTAAAATCTGATTTTTTTGGATAAAAAGGTTTTAAAAATAGTTTTGTTTATACATTTCTGGGTTAGTGCTGGCAGGTGTAATCCCATGCATTTTATACTGTCTAAAATTATTTTAAATAGAGTTAACTTTTACTGTCTCTTCTTGCAGAGTTTTGTTTGTGCTATTGAGGAATACCGCTGATTTATGTGGATTGACTGAAACGTTGCTCAAATTGTTGTTTCAACTACCTTTTTAATTGAGTCTTTGAAATTTTCCAAGAATATCATCATATCTTCTGCAAAAATAGACAGTTTTATTATCTCATTCTCTATTTTGATTCCTTTCATTTCTTTTTCTTCTCTTATTGCTGTTGCCAGGATTTCTGATACAATATTGAATAATATTGGTGACAATGCACACCCTTGTTTCCCATCTTATCTTAGGATGAAGGACTCTGGTGTATCCTCCTTATAAATAATGCTTGCTGATTGTCTTAGATTAATGGCTTTTTAAATTAATTTAAAGAAAAAGCCATTTACACCTAGACTTTATACTTGCATTTTCAAATGTTTTAATAGAAATTAGTGTTGAAATTTATCAAAAGCTTTTTCTACATCTATTGATATAATCATGATTTTTAAATTTTTATTATTGATGTAATGGATTATATTAATGGCTTTCCCTATTTCAAACCATCTGTTCATTCCTTCTATAAATCCCACTTGATCATAATGCATAATCTTTGATATATATTTAATCTTTTAACTAGGATTTTTGCATCCATATTCACGATGAATATCAGAAGAGATTTCTTCATAAATTGGAATTGGTTGATACAATTGGTAGGAGTTGCTAAAATATAGAGGATTATTTAAAATATGTTCAGTGATTTGAACTAAATAATCCCTTGATTTGAGGTGGAGGATAGAACTTCCAGTGTGATGAATGAGGACAGCTGACTATAGAAAGTAGCCTTTGAGATGAGCTTTGATAGAAATGGGAAACCAAGCAACAGAGGGTGAAGGCAAACATTTCATGCCCGGTATGTGAGAAGACACTGAGCCTGGGGTAAAATCTACTTCCCAGAGGGAGGAAAGGAAGGAAGTGCTTTCCATGACTATGACTAAATGGTTCTCTTTGGAATTGTTTTAAGATAGAACTTAAAACATGGTAGTACCACTCAGAAAGAAATAACTGGAAAAAAGAGACTTCATTTTCCATTCCACTCTATTCCACTTTAAAAAAAGGGCCTATATTTTTCTTTAAGCTTAAGTTTCTGTGCTATTGAAGGGCATCCATTATTTTGTTCTCCATGGAGTTACCTATTACATATTATTAATTTTTTGTACTACTAAAATTTATTATTTGTTTTGTTTTGTTTTTAATTCTATGAAACAAGTAAAAATTTTTTTTTCATTTCTGAATGTCAAAAAGAGCCAGAAATCTGAAATCTTAAGTAATCTAAATAATGGGGGCATGCTCCTAATATCACGAGTGGATTATATTCAGAATTCATTCCCATTTTGTTGTGTATGATAACAAGTTTGTTTTAAGTACTAAGTACTTAATCTTCACCAAAACTTGATGTGAAAAGTTGAGAACAATTGTACAGCAATTCAGAATCATGAAATTATGGAGCTAGAATTGGAAGGGTTTATAGGGGCCATCAATTTACTGCAAACTCTTCATTTTGTACATGAGGAAAGTAAGGCTTAGATTTTAATGATTTTCCCAAGGTCACTAAATAGTAAGTTGCAAAGGAATTCTCTCCCTCTCTTCCCTTCTCTCCTCCCTTCTCTCCTTCTTTCTCATTCTCTCCTCCCTCTCTTCCCTTCTCCCCTCCCTCTTTTTCATTCTCCCTTCCCTCTCTTCCTTTTTCCCCTCTCTCTTCCCTTCTCTTCTCCCTCTCCCTTTTCCTCTCCCTCTCTTCCCTTCTCCTCTCCCTCTTTTCCCTTCTCCCCTCTCTCTTGTTCATTCTCTCCTCCCTCTCTTCCCTTCTCCCCTCCCTTCACCCAACTCCCCTCTTCCTTCTTTCCTTGTCAATCAAATTCCCTTTGATCCTGCCCTTTTTCCATGGGATGCCCTTATCTTTCCTTCACGTTGACACATTCCCATTGGAGCCCTTGGACCATTTGCCTGTCATGGTGGGGATCCCTAGTCACCTTCTCTTGCTATTGAACCTTTCCCTAATGGCATATTTTCTTTCTCTTTTTTAATGACCCTTATTTGTTCTATAAAGTATTATATACAAGGTTGTTCTGTAAGGTTTGTATGCAGTAGAGCATCTGAAAAGCAAGTTAAAAAATAGATGAAGTGAACTTGTCCCGAGGTATTCTTGATGTTTTGATGTTTTCTAACAGAGGGCATCATTGGTGACATGGGAGACATTAAATAGTTTTCATTTATATTTACTGTCACACATCTTAAGAGAAATGCCTTGGGACAAAGAACCATCCAAATTCTTGATGTTTGTAAAAATTCACGGTCCATAGATTTGGGGATGGAAAAGAACTGAGGGGTGGTCTGATCCAACCACCACTTTTTATACAGAAGAAGGCAGAGGACCAGAGAGATTAAGGGATTTGCCTGAGGTCATAGAATCCCAAGTGACTTGGTTGAGAGTGGAGTACCTAGAACAGGGCTGAGATGCTGGTAAATTCATGTTCTCAGTCAGAGAGGGATTTCTTTGGATTTAAGGATTATTTCACAGAATCTTAGTTTCATTTGTGGGCTTATATTTCCATCTTGACAGAATTTTTAGTTCATAGTTGGAGCTTTATTAATATTAGTTGAGTAAACAAGATTTGGCCTTACTTTGGAAACTACCTCCAGCCACCACAAAGAGTGTTACAAGTCATTTCTCTTTGATACTTGATACCTTGGATATGTCTCTTCAATTTCTCCCATTTTTCATAACACCCTGGTTTTAATCTAATTCCTCCTCCTTGGATGGGGAGGGTATGGGGGATTATCCTGCTTTTCTCCCACTTTGCTCCAGGTACTACTGAGATCTGTTGTCAAAACTTGTCATTTCTGCCACCCCCTGCCCCATATCCCTCATCTGTCCCTTTCTTCCCACCCTTACAAGCACCAGCCAAATTCATCATCTCTGCTTGGATTATTGTAAAAACTACTGAAATGGTTTCTATCTCTCTTTCCTACACCATAGTTTATTGTCCTAAATTCTGCCACAGTGACTTCCCTAAAGGCTATATCTCACCATATAACTTTTCAACTTGATCTATTCTAGTGTCTCCCTACTGTTGGTGGTGGTATTGATTCATTTCAGTTGTATATGACTCTTTGGAACTCTATTTGGAGTTTCCTTGGCAAACATACTTGAGTGGTTGACCATTTTCTTCTCCATTTCATTTTATGGATAAGAAAACTGAGGCAAATTGAGGTAAGTGACTTGCCCAGGGTCACACAGATAGTAAGTGTCTGAGGCTGGATTTGAAATCATGTAAATTGAATCTTCCTGGTTCCAAGGCCAGTGCTCTATACACTCTACCATCTAATTGCCCCAGGTTCCTATTACCCCTGTTATAAGATGTAAACTCTTCCATTTGACATTTTAAACCCCTCACAACCTATCACCATGCCAAATTCTCGTCATATTGAACATCCCTTTCCTGTACCAGCTCTACTGTCCACTCATCAGGAGTTATGCTTCCTCAAAATTGATACTATAATCTCCTTTTTTAAAATTTTCTTCAATATTTTCCCCACTTATATGTAAAACAATTTAGCTTTTTTTCTTTCAAATTTTGAGTTCCAAATTCTCCCCCTCCCATTGAGCAGGCAAACAAAGTGACATAGTTTATGCATGTACAGTCATGCAAAACACATTTCCATGTAAGTCATTCTATGACAGAAAACACAGACCAAAACAACAACACAAGAAAATGAAGTAAAGAAAAGTATATTTGTTCTGCATTCAGGCTCTACTTATTCTTACTCTGAAGATGGACAGTGTCTTTCATTATAAACTCCTACCAATTGTCTTGCAGCATTGTATTGCTGAGAAAGCTAAACTATTCATAGTAGATCATCATACAATGTTGCTGTTACTGTTTACAATGTTCTCTGGGTTCTGCTCATTTCACTTTGTGTCAGTTCATGTAAGTCTTCCCTTTTTTCCCCTAAAACCATCCTGTTCATCTTTTCTTAAAGCACGCTAATATTCCATCACAATCATACACCACAACTTGTTCAACCATTCCCCAAATGAGGGGCATCCCCTCCATTTCTAACCCTTTACCACTATTAAAAGAGCTGCTATAAATATTTATATACACATAGGTCCTTTTCCTTTTTCTTTTTTATCTCTGATTCTACATTTGGATCTCTCTGTAGTTGCCCAATTTGAACAATGCACCTGGATTCCAGTCATCCTTGCCTCTGCCTCTCAGAATGCCTAGATTCTTTTGGGATTTGAGTCCCACCTTGGCCATGAGGCTTTTCTTGATCCCTCCTTACTACCCTGGTGGAGGCCTTACCCTATCATCAACTTTTATTCATGTGGCCTACACTTGCATGTGCACAGGTTGCCTCATCCATAGAATGCTTCTTAGGGCCAGAACTGTTTCACATTAGTTCTTGTATTCATGATGCCTCTCACAGGTTCTGACACACAGTAGGCATTTAATAAATGCTTGTTGTCATTCTAATTAATTTTTTCAAAAGTATTTTTTCTAAATTTTCATTTAAAAAAATATTCCTGCATTCCTGAATCTGGCATTAATTAGACCACAATGATAGCAACAGTTTGGTTACTTACAGGGAAGAGTTGCTGGTCTGCTTAATTGATAAACTTGGTCCAATCCACCTCACTTCACAGGCATTTGATATGCAGCTAACAGATAAGGAAACCTCTGCTAAGTGCCAGGACAGATAACAAGCTGAGAAAAGTGAATTTCTCCTCTGCCTCATGGAGTTGGCATTACAGTAGAGGACATGATGTAATCAGTGATAAAATAGCATTTCCTGTCTAAATTAGGGGATAGTGAGGTGGTTCACTGTATAGAGGGCTGAGCCTAGAGGAAGGAAAACCCATCTTCCTTAGTTCAAATCTGGTCACAAACATTTACTACCTATTGGACCTTGGGGAAATAATTTAACTCTGTGTGCCTCAGTTCCTTCATCTGTACAAAAAAGAAGTGGAAACAAGGAAATGGCTAAGCATACCAGTGTTTCTGCCCAGAAAACCCCAAATGGGGTCACAAAAAGTGGAGCACAAGGGAAATGGAGAGAGGACAATCTGAATTAGAGGCCACGCAGGAGTAAAAGGCATTCTTTTGACTGTACAAGTCCTCTTTACTTATCAGGGAATTTGAGGATTTTGAGGTCCAAGCTCATCATTTTAAAAGATAAGAAAATTGAGGAAGAGAGAGGTTAAGTGACTTGCCCAGGGTCCCATGTTAGGAAGTGCTTGAGGCAGAATTTGAATTAAATCTTTTGCCAGAGTCCTAAACTCTGTCTCCTCCAACCCAGGCAGATGGGTTGCACATGGCTAGACATCTGGCTAGAATTCTGGAGTTCAATCTGGCCTCAACTACAGAGTGAGCCTGAGCAAGTCATTTTATGTCTGTATCCCTCCCTTTCCTCACCAGGTATATGGGAAGAATGTTGGATCCTTCCTCTCAGTTTTATTGTCAGCTTAAAATGGAATTTTATATGCCTATCATGTGGGTGCTAGCTATTAGCACACCACTCTTCATTTCCAACACATGAGAAAAGGGTTGTCTTGTTTGTTTGTTTTGAGACTGGATCTGCTTATCTCTAACAGCCTGGAATAGTGACCATCCAAGGCCAGATCTCACTACTGGTATGTATGAAGGTTTTGATCTGCTCCATGCCCAATCTAGGCATCTACTGCTTCACCCTTCCAACTACCCTTCTCTATGGGGATTTCCATATTAGTGCCAGACATACTGCAGCCAGAATTCCCTACCTCAGGAAATCCACCAGCCTCCTCCTTCCCAGGAGTGGTGAGTCCTGTAATACTCTGTATTTTCAGCAAGGATTAGTGAGTCTATTAACATAGAGAGAGCATGGCTTTGTATTCAGAAGACCTGAGTTCAGATCCTAATGCCTCTACCTACTACTGGTGTGGCCCTGGGCACATCACTTTGACTCTAATTCTCAGTGTCTTCATTTATAAAAAACAATAATCATAAAATAATAAATAAAGAAAAAGCAGATACATCGCTGAGTGGATAGCATGCTTCACTCAGAGTCATAAAAACATGAGTTCAAATGCTGCCTCAAATACTAGCCCTATGACACTGGATAAGTCACTTGACCTATGTGCCTCATTTTCCTAATCTCTAAAATGGGGGAAATAGTGGCACCTAGCTCCCAAGGTTGTTGTGAAGATCAGATGAGATAGTCTATGGAAATGCTTTGCCAATGTCAAAGTGCTATGGATATGGATATTTTGATAATAAGAGTGCCTACTTCCCAGGGGTATTTTGGAGGACAACTTTGGTGATATTTGCAAACCTTAAGATGTCATATAAACGTGAACTGATAATTTAATAGTTTCTTTGGTCCAGTGAAAGGTAAGTCCAAAGGGAAAGCCAAAAACTGAAGTGCTAAAACCCTGTCAATCATGGCCATGAAGAGAAGCTTGCTAATATTCTCCCACATTTTCCCAGGAACTTCCATGAGGAACCTGCCCTTGAGCCAGAGCTCTGCTCTCCGTACCATCCCTTCCTCTCTTCTAGGGAATTCTGGTTGATGAATGATTGCGGTTTTCTTCACTCCACGTGGTGACATTAACTTCACTGGAGAGTTTTTCCATGTGACATTTCTTCTTTGCAGATTAACCCGCTTTTGACTTTTCCCAAATGATGAATCTTCACTCTGCTGGACACCACGTACCCATACTTGAGTTAAGGCAGAGGGAAGGAGAATGATAGGATTGAAAACAGATACAAAGGGTCCAGAGTATTTGTACAGTCTCTCTTCGCTTTGATTAGAGTTCCCCCCAAATCTACTTATGTGAGAGGCGCTAAATTACTCTAATTAGCACTGAGATCTGCTAAGCATTTTCACTAGGCTGAATTCAGAACTCGATGCCTTTAAATGATTTTGATTTTTCTTGCCTGAGGGAGAAGACATTTGACGGGCGCCATAATTTTCTTTTCCTGTCTAAGGTTAGTTAGCACACTTGGTTAGATGACAATGAAATTAATCAAGGGTCATGGGGTTTGGTTCTGCTTGGGAGAGATAGTTCTGCTCTATTCTATGGTAAATATCTTCTTTCTTGCCTTGAGTATTTAGCCTTCAAAAATGTACTTAATGAAAGACGGTGGATGGATTTGGACAAAATTCATTCTTGCTACAGGAACTGAATTCTCCAGATCAATGTCTGACCAAACAAAAATGGATTGATATGCTTACATGTAGGCCAAAGTTCCAGGGTCAGATGTCGAGAAAGATATATGTATTATGGGATCTTCTATGTCATCATGATCATTTCCTGGCTGCCCCCTATACCTGGAACACATGCCTCATTTCTTCACATTAGAATCCTTTCATGATTCAACTCAAGGGAAACTTTCTTAGAAGGAGTTCCTAACCTAGGTTATATGAATTTAATATATTTTAAAATCTATATTTCAGTAAAATTGGTTTTCTTTGTAACTGAGCATTTCATGTTATTCATTTAAAAACTTTTTGAGAAGAGGTTCAAAGGCTTCACTTAATTACCAAAGGGGTCCATGACACAAAAATGTGTCCTATTGAATGCCTTTCCTGAACCCCCAGGAGCCAGAGTGCTCTGTCTCATGGCTTTTGTGTACTCTGTATGTACTTGTATATGTACACGTTATTTGCTCTAATAGAATAAAACCCCTCAAGGGCAGGAATGGGTTCAGCTTTGTACTGTTTCCTCAGTGCCTAACAAAGTGCTAATGTATTGAAAGCACTTAATACTTGTGTTGATTTTCTGATTGATGAATTCATGATATTATAGGGCTTTACATTTTTTCCCAGCAGTTTCTTTAAATCACCTTGTGTGAGGTAGATAGTGGGAGGTGTCATTTTCTACAGTCCTATAGGTAAAGAACATGCCCTTCCCCTGATGGCCACATCCTAGGTGAGTTTGTCCCTTATCTGGATCCTTCCTGCTCATCTGGACTGCTCTCTACTGGAATTACAGTGCTCTGTTCCCAGATTGTGACCAGGAAGCAGCCATGAGCAGCAAAGTCTCTCTTGACATGCTCTATGAAGCTGTGTGGGAGGACCTGCATGGAACCCAGAGCAAACAAAGAAAGTTTTTGGAAACTGTGGAGCTGCAGTTCACTCTGAAGAAATATGATCCCCAAAGTACAAATGTTTGTCTGGCACCGACAGGCTCAAATCCATAGCCCCACCTAAATTTTCTGTGTGTGTACTGGGAGACCAGCAGCATTGCAGTGAAGCCAAGGCTGTAGAAATTCCCCACATGGACATTGAGGCCCTGAAGAAGTTGAAGAAGAACAAGAAATTGCTTAAGACTCTGGCTAAAAAGTGTGATCCCTTTTTGGCCTCTGAGTCCTTGATCAAGCAAATTCCTTGGATCCTGGGCCCTGGTCTGAGAAAAGCTGGCAAGTTTCCATCTCTACTCACCCACAATGAGAATATGGTGGCAAAGGTTGATGAAGTTAAATCTACTGTCAAGTTCCAGATGAAGAAGGCGCTGTGTCTGGCTGTGGATGTTGGTCATGTGAAGATGACAGATGATGAGCTTGTCTATAACATTCATTTGGCTGTCAATTTTCTGGTTTCTCTGATGAAGAAAAACTGGCAAAATGTTACAGTATTATATATCAAAAGCACCATGGGCAAGCCCCAGTGTTTGTATTAAATCGACATGGTGTAAATAAATGGTGGAAGCTGCTAATGAAATAAACAAAATAAAACAAAAAAGGAACTACAGTGCTCTGTGATCTTTATCTATAGGGGCAGTCAGTCTCAGCAAAGCATTGTGGGAAGTGATAGATTTAGTATCAGAATTCTTAGGTTATAAAACCCTGACTCTGCAACATTCTACGTGAATAACCTTGGGGTTTGCTTCTCTCGATCTCACTTTTCTAGACTGTACAAGGAACTGCTTGAACTAGACAATTTCTAAGATAGATTCTGACTAAATATTAATGAGTACAAATCTAGCCTCAGAAACTTGCTAGCAGTCCAATACCTGAACAAGTGACTTAATGCTGTTTGCATCAGTTACTCATCTGAGAAGGAATGGCAAACTACTCCAGTATCTTTGCCAAGACACTACAAATGGGATCAGAACAATTAAGGCACAACTGAAATCACAAAGCTCCAAATCTGTGTGTCTTTGATCACAGGAGAATGTCTGTGGGCCTTTCCTTTTGTGACTTTTCATGTCTAACATCTTTTCTCTACCCATGCTAACTATTGAATTCCTATTAAAAAATGCATCCAAAGCAGAGCCAAGATGACAGTGTAGAAGAAGAAAAGTTTTGCAGCTCGTACACAGCCACACTAAATACCCATTAAATACAAATCTAAACAAATTTTATGGCTCCCAAACTCACAAAAATACAGGAAACACATCTCTTGGTGAAGGCAGCTCAGCAGGAGGGGCTCATCACAGCAGGCTGGGAGACAATGGCTGGCCTAACCCAAAACTGAAACTGTGGCCAGGCTTCAGGGTAGCCTGGAGGGCCCAGGCCCCAGGGTGGCCTGGAGGAGCAGAGCAGCAGCTTGAGGCTACCAGAGAGCAGATCTGCAGCATGTGGAGCAATCTTGACATTTATCAAGCCAGAAAAAATAAGGCTTAGAGAAACGTCAGTGGAATTCAAGGTTTCAAGCTAAATTTGGGGGAGGTAAAGCAAAGTGGCTGAACTGCCCCCAGGGCAAGGAAGCAGCCGGAAGTGGCAGGATCTGGTGCAATCAGCAACTGCCTCCACTGGGCTGCTCCAGAGCTCCTGGCCTGCCAATTGCAGGGGGGCTGAGTCAATTGATCAGGGCTAAGGGCTCTTGTGTTGAGCAGCCTGGATCCAGATTGTGGTCTTGGGTGATGGTACTCGGGTACAATTCCAGCAAGCCAAAGCCGGTAGGGACTGCAGCACCCCCCCTAATAGCTCTGGCAGCTGTGAAAATCCCAGTGATTTGGGACAGAGCTTTCCCCCCTGGAAGTAGAGCTCCACAGAGCTAAAAAAATCAAGCAAATAATTGACTGGCCAACATGACACAAAGAAAGCTAAATAAGAACAGCAATAAAACCCTAGAATCCTTTTTTGGGGACAAAAAGGATCAAAGCATGGAACGTGAGGAAGACAACACAGTCAGAACTCCAACATCATATGCTTCCAAGAAACATGAAGATTGTCTACTAGCTATAGATCAACTTAAAAAGGACTTTGAAAATCAAGGAAGAGAAGTGGAGGAAAAATTACGAAGAGAAATGAGAATGATGCAAGAAAATCATGAAAAAACAGTCAACAACTTGAATAAAGAAAACAACACTTTAAAAAATACATTAACTCAAATGGCAAAAGAGGCCCAGAAAGCCAAAGAGAAGAATGTCTTAAAAAGTCAAACTTGCCAGATAGAAAAAGAATCTCAAAAGCACTCTGAAGAGAATAATTTCTTCAGAATTAGAGGGGAGCAAGTGGAAGCTTATGACTCTATAAGGAAACAAGATGCTATTAAACAGTTACAAACACATGAAAAAAGTAGAAAGCAATGTGAAATATCTCCTTGAAAAAAACAACTGACCTGGAAAATAGATCCAGGAGAGACAATTTGAAAATTATTAGACTACCTGAAAGCCATGATCAAAAAAAAAAAGAAATTGGAAACCATCCTTCAATAAATTATCAAGGAAAATTGCCCTGATATTTTAGATTCAGAGGGCAAAATAGAACTTGAAAGAATTCACTGATCACCTCTTGAAAAAGATCCCCAAAAGAAAACTCCCAGAAATATTATTGCCAGGTTCCACAAGGCCCAGATAAAGGAGAAAATGTTACAGGTTGCCAAGAGAAAAGAATTTGAATACTGTGGAAACACAATTTGGATAACCCAGGATCTGGCAGCTTCTACACTGAGAGATCAAAGGGCCTGGAATATGATATTTCAAAGACCAAGGGAGTTGGGATTAAAACCAAGAATCACCCAGCAAAATTGAGTATAATGTTCTAGGGGAAAATTTGGTCATTCAATGAGGTGGAGGACTT
>CM053593.1:3355096-3375801 GCA_028646575.1 Pseudocheirus occidentalis | reverse complement strand
AAGGGAATACAAATATATATATATATATATATATACATATATATATATATATATATACTTACACATATGTCTATATAGGAGGCTATATATGTGTAGGAATACATATCTGAGTATGTGTGTATATGTGTAGATAGAGGGTATAGGATCAATTGAATACAAAGGGATGTTACTTTAAAAGGTGAAATTCTGAGGTGGGAGAGGACTAGAATGAGACGAGACAGGGAGGGGTTAATTATCCTGTATAGAAGAGGCAAGGGACAACTGTCACAACTTTACTCGCATTTATTCTCATTGAATTTGGCTTAGGGAAGGAATGACATAAACTCTAAACTGGGTATCATGCCACACAGGAGAGGAGGGGGCATGGGAATGACAGGCAGGATGACGGAGGGGAGGGCAGGGTCTGGGGGAGGGTTGCTGGAAGCACACACTTCAGTAAAGGGACAGGGACAGGGTAGAGAACAGAACAAGGGAGGGGATAGGAAGGAGGGGCATATGATCAGACTTTCACAATATGTCCACTGTGAAGATGTCCTGTTTAATTGCACATGCACAGCCTGTATTGAATTGCTTGTCCTTCCAGTGGGAGTTGGTGACAAGGGAGGAACTGAAAGAATCTATAATTTAAAGATCTGCAATACATGCAACTAGGAATTAAGATATATAGGGTCTGGGATAGGGGGACCCTCCCTGCCCTTCCAGAAAGTTAGAGGGGTGTTGGAGGAGGGACTCAAAAGAGAGCAGATCAGGGGAGGGGCTTTACAGTTTGGGGGTTGGAGGTAGGGGAAAGATGGGGAAAATTTGTAATTCAAAAATCTCATGGAAATGAATGGTGTAAACAAGAAAACAAATAAAAAATATTAGAAAAATGCATCCAATCCAAGAAACACTTATTAAATGCCTACTATGTGTAAGTAGTGTGTGGCTAACATGATCTATCAGGGCTCTCAGAAAAGCAGTATACTTCTAGTTTCCTGCATTACCTGGAGGACCATTGCCAAGAGTTTCATAGGAAACTGGAATTTGCCAGCACTTGAAAAGCAATTGAATCTGATCTATGTACTTTTCCAAAATTCCTCTCCAAGACATTATGTTTTGCGATGATCTCACAACATGTACAATTAGCAGTCAGTTAATAGAATTCTGGTTGCTAGGATTCTGATTGGAACCAAACAGAGCAGGCAGACTGCATTACTGTGCTGGGCTCATCTACTTCGTTTGTCTGGGGTCTTCTCTAATTGCCTCTTTTCCTCATCGGATCCCTTCATGATCTTGTCAGAATTCATTCTCTTGAGTTGCAACTGCCTTCTCATTAAACGGAAGAGGAAGACTTTTGATGCAAAATGAAAGTTCTCCTAAGACTTTCTGAGTTGAGATTTGAAAAAGACAGAAGTCCCTAAAGCAATGGCAGATAAGGCTGTGAGACCTCCACCCATCACAGGCCTTTGACAGCTTTTGAACACTTTCATCTGTTATCCCTGCTGGACACATCTAATATGAAATGGAAAGACAGACTGGACACATCAACAATGGGGTCCCTGAAACCCTCTGGCCCAATCTTTTGACATGCTGCCTTATTCAGGACTGCACAGGGATGTTATTAGGCATGATCAAGAGGAGTAATGACAGCAAGATGAGGGAAGAGTGGGGGCAAGGCAGGCTGAGGGGGGTGGCTGCCAGCAGGGCAGGAGCAAGGAGCAAAATGGTGATGCTTAGGAAACATGATTCTTGCTATTGGGAAAGACTGGAAAATGACAATGGGGGATCTAATGCTTTGACAAGCAGAAATCAGTTCTCTCATTAGAAGGAAGAGTGTCAGGCTATGGGAAAAAGAGACTGAGCCCCTAGATACAAACAGAATTGACAATCAGCATAGGGACATAGTTTGGGTACGATTACTGGTCATACATCAGAATGTTCAGCCCCAGTCTTCCACACACAGAGCCATGAAGCAAGAGGCCTCAAATGAGGGCATGTGGAAAGGATTTAGCCATTCATGCACAGAAGTCAGTAATGACTGGCAAATGCACAAGCCTGAGTAGTTATTGCTTACCATCAAAAAGCAACATGAATGAGCAGCTATGGGCACAGTGGAGAGAGGGCCAAGCTGGGAATTGGGAAGACCTGACTTTGAATCATGCCATATGACCCTGGGCAAGTCACTTAACTTCTGGCTCAGTTTCCTCATCTGTAAAAGAAAGATAACAATGGCATTGACCTATTAGAGTGGTTGTGGTGATTGAATTATGTCAGATTTGTAATGCATTTTGCAAAGTTTAAGGTGTTATATAAATGTTGGTCATTGTGGTGATACTGATCCTGATGGTGATGCTCGTGGTGATGATGATGATGATGATGATGATGATGATGATGATGATGATGATAGTGATGATGGTGGTGGTGGTGGAATGTGCTTTGCAAACCTTAAAGTAATGTGTAAACTCTGCCTCCATTTGATATACATGTGATTCTTACTATTCTAAATTTATGCCACTGGTGCTCATCCTCTGGACATCTAGAAAACACTAATCTCAAGAAAAAATGTCCAGAATAGACTGAATGGTTAGAAGATGAAGGCATGAATTCACTGTTCAAACGCCTGTCTTCAAGTCCTGACTTTGCCCCGTATTACCTTTTAGACTTTGTAATGGGCATTCCCCTCTATGGACCTCACTTCCTCCCCTTTTATGAAGCCCATACGGACCTCATTTAAGGACCCTCTATGACCCTCAGTTCTTCCTTTTTAAGATGTGGATGTGGAGGTAACCACTCTCTCTAAGGTGCCTTTCAACTCTCAGTCCTATCATTGTAGATCCTCCTCAAAGCAAGGCTCTAAATTCTGGAATCATGAAGGATCAACATTATGATAATCAACTATTGCCTGTGGCACCCTTCACATAAGTGTAAGGGACTCTTAGTGTTGGATATTTGGAATGTATTTTTTAATATCAACTCTTTTCATAGAAAAGTAGATCGCTGTGTGGCTGGATAGGGGTCCTAACTGGTACAGAGTCTGATGTGTGTCTCTTTCCCCCTTCAGTATAAAGCAATGCCATATATCTGATCTTGCCAGCTCCCTGTCCTAAGTGAAATAAACAAGGTATCTCTGAGAGACCCCTTCAGCTAACAGATAAAGGCAGTCAGTCACTAAGCATTTATCGAGCACTCCCTGTGTTCCAGGCACTGGGCTGCACCCTCGAAGAACTGCTTCCCCAGGTGCAGAGAGAAGGGCAGGGACTTAAATAAATTGCAAGGGAGATATTTGCTCCAATGGCTTCATTTCTCCTTTTCTCCAGTGCCTATCACAATGTTTAATACACCTTTGCTAAATTGAGTTTAATTGGACCAAATCTTTATATTAGGGAGACGAAATTAAGTTTGATATAAGGCAAAGCTCCTAAGAATTAGGCCTATCCCATGATGAACCAGTTTGGACAGGCTATGGATTTCCCCTTATGGAGATATTAAAAGAAGGTCTGTTGTCACAGGGACTTTTCCTAAGACATGGGTTGGACCAGATAGAATTTGAGATGTCTTCCAAATCTGAAACTATTCAATGAAATTACATAATTTTTTAAACCACAATTGAATAGCAAAGGAAGAGAAGACTAGTTTGTCTTTGGGGATTACCAAGTGCCTTTAATGACCTCTGAAACAAAAGTCCTGTTGTTTTAATGGCAATGCTATTGTGGTCGTGTATGATGGTGGGACACGGGATCCGAGAGCCTCCAAACATATGAAAAGAAGAATCAACTGGAGTGTAGTGCAAACGCTTATGGGGAGGAAGAGTAAGCTGCCACATAATACATCATTCAGAAGGAGCAATAGAGTAAAGGATGTCACAAAAGAAATATATGAGTGAAAAAATGGGCTAGTCAGAGCCCAAACATGAAGGCAATGTAGTGTGAACCTGGTGCTATTGTTTTCCGGGAAGAGCAAGAGAAAATAGCAAATGGCTCTGTGGGGAGCCAAATAGGTCTGATCCAGGACTCAGATAAGACGTCTTAATTATGTATCCTAATTCCTCTCCAGCTGATGGGGTCTTTCCAAGGCTGGCTCCCCCAAAAGAACCTCAGGGGTGCACTTAAAAAGACTTTTGTCTGAGATCCTGACATCAAAACTATTGCCCCCAAACTTCAAGACATGTCCCTTATGGTAGAAAGCCAAAGTATTTGATTTTGGGGGTCGGTTCATATGCAGATGTCTTGGAGAAGTGGTTTTGGCCTAGGTTTGTGTTAAACAAACCTAGACACTTTGAAGCCTGCTCTCATTTGCATCATCATTGTTTATGCCTTTAAAATGTTTACTGCCTTCTAAAGACCTGTTGGATTTCCCAAAGACTTTGGGTGCCTAGAATTCACAAAACCTCAGAAACTTAAAAAATGACAAGTCTTTTCTTAAATTATCTGTCCTTTACTGGTTCCAAGGTACATTATACTCCAGGCAATGATTACATCTAAACAAACCTAAGTTACTTTGAAGTTTTATCTCTTTTGGTCTCCTCTTTGTTAATACCTTTAAGATGCTGATTGACCTGTTGGTGCCCAGAAAACCTGACTGCCAGGGACTAATGAGTTTAAGACAATGATAGTAAAGCCTGAATTCTTTCATCTTTCTCTATAAGAATATTGCTCAAAAAATCATTAAATGGAGTTCATGATTCTTCCCTGAACTACCAACATGGCCTGGTCTCCTCTTCTTTTTATTCGCATCTTCAATTGTGCTTAAAGCTGGACATTAGGCAGGCTCCCAACATAGTTCATTGTGTCTGTGGAGGCCCTGCCTCTGGTGAGATTAGAGGAAGGTATGGACCAGCACAGGCCAAGATGAGAAGGCATGGATGGGCTGTGCTTCCTACTTTGATGAGATCACAGTTCTAGGAGGCTAGAACAGTAAATAAACACTTCCTAAGAACTTAGTATATGTCAGGTTCTGTAACAAGCCCCAGAAAAACAAGGAAAGATAAAATATGGTCACTGCCTTTAAGGAACTCACAATTCATTGAATGAGAAAATATTCCAATAACTTTGTACAAAGAAACTATATGGAGGAAAAATAGGACCTAGCTAGAGCTCAGAAGAGAGGTAAGGAAGTAAGTAAGCTGGATAATTACATTTGAGTATCATTAGTATAGAGATGGGTGTTGATTCCATGAGATCAACAAATACAATAGTATAGAGGGTGATGAAAAAGGGCCCAGGACCTCACTATGGGGCACACACACACTGACCTGGATGAAGAGCCTGCAGAGAAGCAGCTGTGACATAGGAAGGAAATCTAGGAGACAGTGGTGTGCTAAAACTCCAGAGATTATCGTCAAGAAAAGCTGGTGATCTACAGTATGAAAAGCTATCTAAAGGTCAAGAATGATAAGGATTAATAAAATACCATTGAACTTGACAGTTAAGATATGAGTGGTAACTTTGGAGAGGGGAGTTTCGGTAGAAGGATAAAATCAGAAGCCAGACAGTAAAGAGAGAAGGAAATGAGAGGAAAGGAAGTGGTCTATTGTAGATGACCTCCCCAAAGAGTTTAGTCACAAACAGAAAGAGATATATGCAATGATAATGAGGGTGGGGAATTTGAGGATTCATAACTACAAAAGCAATATGCCCTACTATGAAAAGAAGGTACAAAAATTGATCTTAATGCACAGGCATGGGCATTCCCTTTGCCATGAAGGGATCCATGTGTTGGTTTATTTAAGTGTGTTGAGATCTGATGGAGCTTTCTTAAGACCTGCAGCATAAACTAGATAGTCCAATTCCAAAATTGTGCCCAATTCCCCATTTTCCTATGTATTGTTTCTACTCTAAAGCTCAGGAAGTTTGCTTTCATTAACTGTTAATGATATATGAGTATATAATTTCATTTAAGTCTGACCCTGAATCATCAGACATAAATTTGGCCTGTACTACAAGCAAATATATTCTGACAGATTGTCAGAGAGACAGAAATACAGATAAATGAAAAAGTGGGAGGGAGATGCAGAGCCACAGGACACTACATCACAGAGAAGTTCTTGGTCTGAGACCTCTGCTGTGCACTGTTTCCTTCTCTCTGATTTTGTTCATCGGTTTGGCCTTGCAAATATTTCTTTTGCTGTTCTTGTCTATCTACATGGCCTTGCAAAACCTCCCCATGGCACTTTCAATCAATCACAATTTACAGTTCTCTTGGATTATTTACAATTCACTTGACTAGTAATTCATTTAACTGTTTCAAATATTTCCGGTCCTGGCTGTTTCTTCTTTTTTCCCAACCCAGGTAACTGTTACATATCCAGGAAGAGCACTTCAGTGGCCATCATGAAGGATATGTGTAGGAATTCAAGGTCACTGCTTTGCCACAGAAGAAAGCATGCACATTGGGGCACTGAGATCTGACAGATCCTGGTGTATAAACAGCTGAATTTTACAGAATTTGTTTGAAGTGATCTCACTGACACTGCTGGAATGGTCATGCTATATAATTTCCTCCAAAAATACATTAATTTCTTTATTTTTAGAATTATGAAATATTGAGATTCCAGGACCTGGAAATTACCAGATTGTTTGCTTTCTTCAAGAGTTAAGCTAGTTTTCAGAATTCCTCTGGCACCCTAGGGGAGCCATTTTTCTTATAGGACTGCAATTGAGAACTGAGGGAGGAAGAAGGATGGGATACAAAGGGACTTCTTTATCTTGACCACTTTGTGAAACACATTGACTTTGAACTGACCTCTTGAGTCTCTCTCCCTTTGATCATATTGCTTATCTTGTACTTCCAAGACTCAGCCTTGGATTATTCCCACCATGCACTGATTTGCTCCTAAATATGCAATGCTGAATGTAGCTTGAAAAAAATCCAGACCATGATCTAAATCCAGTACAAATTGATTTTATGCAGTATCAACTGAGTTATCAGTGAAACAAGGCAATCCTTCGACACCTCCATAATAAGCTCCTCATGACATCCCTTCCACAACTTTCCATCCTTCCTCACATCCTTCATGATTCCCTGTCCCTCCAACCTCTGAGGTGAGAAACTTCCCTTAAATTGTACAAATATGCCATTCACTGCACTTCCTTTCCCCACTCCTCCTCATCTCTGCCACTATTCCCTTTTTCACCCATATCTCATGTGAGGGGGTGACCATTCTCCTTTACAAGGCACGCACACAGACATACATACACAAACAATCCCATACTATACTGTATTCTCTAGTAGACTCCCCCTGCATCATCCCTGCTTTCTCATTTATTTTCCCAGTTTGTCTACTGGCTCTTTTCATGCTGCTCCCAGATATGTCCATGTCTATCCCATCATCAAGAAAATAATAGAAAACAAACAAAACCCATTGATCCCTGCTTCCCCATTATCTATCATCGCATGTTTCTTCTCTCTTCTTATGGCTAAGTTCTTTGAGAAGGCTATCTATTATTGACACTTTCTTCCTTTCCTCCCACTATCATTTTAACTCTATATGATCTGACTTCTGACCCATCATTCAACCAAATTCATCCTCTCCAAAGTTATCACTTATCGCCTAATAACCAAATCATTTTCAATCCTTATGTTTCTTTACTCCTCTGAAGCCTTTGACAGCTGTCAGCCATGCTCTTCTCCTTGGTTCCTTCTCTCTAGTTTGTCCTGACACTACCCTATTTGGGTTTTCTTCCTTCCTTCTAGCCAGTCCTTTTCCATCTCCTTTGCTGGATCCTCCTCCAAGTCACATCAACTAAGCTCTTTTCTTTCCTTCCTTTCTTGTTTGGCCATCTCATTGATTCTCATGGTTTTAATTATCACCACTATGTTTATGATTTTCGCATCTACTTGTCTAACCCAAACCTCTCTCCTAACCCCTAGAGTGACTTCTCCAACTTTGTAAGAGCCATTTCAAATTGGAGATCTCATGGACATTTTAAACCAAATATATCCTAATTTAAATACATAATCTCTTCCCCCAAGGCCTCTCCTCTTTCTAATCTCCCTATTACCATTGCAGGCACTAACATCCTCCTAATCACCCAGGCTCACAACCTAGAGGTTGTCCAGGACTCTTTATTCTCACACCCCCAAAATCCAATTTGTTTCCCTAACCTACTGATTTTACTTTAATAGCATCTCTCACTGATTCCTCTTCTCTCCTCTGACACAGACCTTCATCACCTCATCCCTGGACCATTAACTATGGCCTGCTTCAAGGCTCTCCCCATTTTTGTTCATCCCCTATTCAGTTGTGGAACAGTTTTTCCCCCTAAAATGTAGTCCAGTCATGTTACTCTCCCATTCAATCATCTCCAGTGACACTTTGTCACAAGCTGAATCAAAAATAACATGATTTGTTTGGTGCTCAGAGGCATGCACCACCTGTCCCTTCTTCCTTCTGCAGATTTCTCCTGCTTTATGCTCCTTTCCATAATCTTTAGTCAAATGCTTTTGGCCTTCCTGGCTGTACCCTATACATGGCCATTCCTTAGGTTTACAATTCTTAGATACCACAAAAAGAACTGCTATAAATATTTTGTTACAAATAGGTGCCCTCCACCACTTTTGACATCTTTGAAATATAGACCTAGCAGTGGTATTGCTGGATCAGAAGGAAGTCAGAAATTCTCAGCACAGGGAAAGCAGGACAACATTCCAGGCACTGGGAATAGCCAGTGCAAAGCAGAGAAGACGGAGTGAAGTGTGTGAGGGCCAGCAAGTAGGGTGGTCTAGGTGGACTATTACATTTGTAGAAAGAATTATTTTATGAGAAGACTGGAATATAGGAAGGGGTCAAACAGTGCAAAACTGGAAATGGTAAACCCGGGAGGTTTAATTTTATTCTAACACTACTCTAATCATGAGCCATTAGAGTTTATCTGGAGGGGGGGATGACATTGTTAGACATGCACTTTAGGAAAAATCACTTTGGTAGCTCTGGAGAAAATGGACTAGAATGTAGAGAAAGTTGAGGTAGGGAGTCCAATTAGAAGTCCATTAGCAGATTGTAGGAGAAAGGTGATGAGAGCCTGAAGTAGATTGGTAGACATGTAAGTGGAGAAACAGGGACAGATCCAGAGAATGTAGAAAAAGAAATAAGTTGGGCAACTGATTGTATAGATGAGAGTGTTCCACTGTGTGTGTGAGGGAGAAGGATGAGAACACTGAGGTCGGGACCCAGGACACATACAAGAATGGAAGCAACCTTAATAGTGAGAGAGGGTTTGGGCATCGGAGGGAAGATAATGCTGTGGTTGGAACACATGGAATGTGATGTGCCAAAGGAGACTTAGGACTTACTCCACCCAACTTCAATTTCCTTCCTTCCTATACAATCAGGGAATCATCCTCAAACGTGGCGTCAGAAGCCCCTTCACATCAACAGCAGAATAGAACAGCATCAGTATTTGCGTCATGGATGGCTAGGACTTGCTGACTTGTATCTCATGGAGGCAGAGGGTCCTTTAGTATGTCTTGCTCATTCTTTAATTTTTTTCCCCATTCCATGCACAGTATTTTTTTTTCTACTGCCAGGCTCTTGTGTATTAAAGTTAAAAATGTCCTCTTGAACTGCCTCAGTTTTGAGGTAGAGCACTTACTCTATCTCTGCTATCATTTAACCTTTGCCCATGGTGAATGAATGAATGGCTTTATGAATGAATGAATGAATGAATGAATGAATGAATGAATGAGAAAGTGAATTGCTTAAGAGGTGCCAGGCACTGTGCTAAGTGCTGATGGGCTAAATTGCCAAACAAGGCAGCTCTGCCTGTCAAAGAGCTTACATTTCATAAAAAGGAGGGAGCGTCCAGAAGGGCCTTCCCAGAGTGAGTCTGGCCAGTTGTAAGGGTGACTTCATGATGACACTTTTACTGGACCCCCTTCTTGTAGCAAGGGCAGTGTTTGATTTTGACCTCATAATCATGTTGTTGTAAACAAAAGATATTTTTCCTCTAAGGATACATCAGTGATATCTTAAAAAACAGAATGTGTGGATTATCATTAGGAAGGGGCACTTTCTTTTCCATTACTTGTGTTATTGGCCATAGGAGAATTGGCAGATCTCTCCCCCATATCTCGTGCTATACATCTCATCTGAGAGCTTGGGAGGGGATCGTTTATCTCATACTTGGGGCATTTGTTGGTGCACAATGAATTCTACTATTCATTTGACTTAATAACCGTATTGATTTGGGGCATGATTAGAGTTTGATCCCCAAAGTACATTGAAATATCCCTGAAGAATACAAAGACATTCGTTATTTAAGCCTCTACTTAATGAGGTAAAGGAGGGAGGGCAGGTAAGAGAAATGTTTGCGTACATGCATATGCATCTCTGTTATACATACCCTGCAGAGATGACAGATACCTTACTGATGATAGATACCTGTTTATTTATTTGATGTTGGCTCTTTTCATCCCCAGTAAAGCTCTAAGAGATAGGCTGTGTCATTAACCCCATTTTTCAGATGAAGAAATAAAAGAGGTTAAGTGACTTGCTGAGGGTTATCAAGGTATAAATGACTGAGGCAGGATTAGAATTCAGGTCTTCTTAACTCCAAATCCAAAGGTAAGCACACACACACACATAAACATACACCTACTGCATACCTATGCTATATATTGTAATATACTCATGTATGGAAATGTAGACATGTGCATGCATGCATATATGTCTATTTACATATAACCATCAATATATCATGCATACTTTCTTACATGTATGGACATCTTGCTCAGTAAAAGCTCATATAGAATCATGCAGGCAAATGGAGGTTCAATGATTTCTGAAAATCTCTCAGCTCAGAAAGGATGTGCAGGTTCACGGATGCAAATGCAAGTTGGGGTCTTCGAAGCAGATTTTGGGATGCTGTCAGCGGGAGGGCCTTGCTCCCAGTGGCCCAGCCAGGATGGGTCAGAGGAGGGATCTGAAGCAGCTCCTTCTGCCTCTACCACCTGCTGTGAGGCAGGTTGCTTCAGCAGAGATGACCTTACTGCAGGCCTGAAGAAAGTAGCTCATTTGCTTCATCCTCTCTTCCCCTTCATCCTTCACCTGTTTTCTTCTCTCCATTCAGCCCACCCTTCATTTCCTTTCTTTTCCTGCCTCACTGTGTTTCTCTTCTGACTCTCATTTTCCACCAGACTGGGATTCTGTACTAATTGCCATAGGATGGCAAGAATATCAAATATTGGATGCCAGCTATGTGACCTTGGCAAATTCTCCCAAGCTTCCTGTGCCTCAATTGGTCAATGTACAGCAAAGGCATTGACCTAAAATCTTCTGTAGCTCTAAATTGATGATGCCGTGATCATATAATCTCACAATCTAATGAATTTTAAATAATACCTATGGGTACAAACCTTCAAATTAATGAAAATTAGAGGAAAAACTTATTGATTGGGTTCTAAAAAATACATGTCTTTGATCACCTTAGGGTTTAAAACGAGCTTTCCTGGAAGTCTGGCTGATCTGCTCCAAGAAGGAGAATCCTTTTTACTGAAGCAAATCACAAGCTGACCACGATGAAGCAGATACATTTTTGAGGCACAAAGTACATACATGGCTTGTTGGGGTTATCTAGCCAGGAGCGTTGGTGATGTCCTTGGAACCAAGGTACTCCATGTCCTCCATGATATCCACAGGGCTCTTCTACTTCTCAGATACAGATAGCAAGTAGTACTATCCACACTCTACAGAGAATGAAACCAGGGCTCCACAAAAGTAACGTGGCCCCAGATAACTCAACCGGCAAGTGTTGAAGAAAGGATTTAAACCCAAATCTTCTGACTTGAAGAGCAGTAGCCTTATCTATATCACACTGATTTTCTTATAATTCACATCAAAAGTTGCTAAGATTGTGTGTGCATACCTGCACATATATGTACGAGTGTGTGATAAAAATTTGTGAGAGCTTTTGATAGGTATTTTGGGACTGCTCTACCCAAATCGCATCATATAAAGCCAGGTGATATGGACAGACAGTTTGCACTTGGGTTTTTTCCCCAACGGCTGTGGAAATGCTGACCTTCCCCAGCGGCTCTGATCCTTGCCCATCCTTCCTCTCACTCGAGCATTGGCTGTCTGCTCTCCAAGCTTCCTACTGCAGTTGCAAAGCGTCTTGGCCAATTTAAAAATGGATTCTGTGTGCCTCAAGATGCTTATTTGTCACCATGAGGTTTATTTAGTTTCCTGTCCCTACCTAGCCTTGAGAAATTGAGCTTGGCTAAAGCTGTGTTTTACCTCCCTTTGCCAAGAAATGTGCCTTAGAATCACATCTTGGAACCCAGATAGACCATCGAGGTCATTTTGTTAAGTCTCCTCATTCTTCAGGGGAGGAGTTTGAGGCTCAGAGTGCCTAGTGACTTAGACAACATTTCACAGTGTTCACAATAAGTGTCTCACAATGCACCAGGTTTCAGACCCAGTTCCCAGCTATTGTTGCCAAACCACCAAAAGCCCAACCCGGCTGCACTGCATCTCCGTGGGGCCTGTGCATTGAATTTAACTTCACTGAGGACACATGTTCTTTCATCAGCCTGTATCTGGTGCCCAGGACATGCTTGGCAAAAAGGAGCTTCAGCAAAGCTGATGGACTGACTGACAGATAGACTGATGGACTGACTGATGGACAGACTGACTGATAGAAGGACTGACTGACAGATGGACTGACAGAGCCCTTGGAGTTCCTTTTGTCTGACATCATCTTTCAGCCTGAGCTCAGAGAGACAGAAAAGAAGCTGAAAACCACCCAGGAAGGGAGGGGCAGACACTACAATGGAAAATACCCCCACCCTCAGCTTTTCTGGAGAGGGGACAAATGTGGTCTCATTTTATGAAGAATCCCCAGATTTGGGGATCTCAGGAGGCCACCAGCACCCAGATGGCTTCCATTGTTAGAGGAGTTGTATATTGTCTGTTTGGTTGAGAGTCAGATTCTCTGTTGAGGAAGAGGGCAGGTGTCTGAGCTGAGCCAAACTAAGGGATGCTGTGCTGCTGGATTGGCTGAGCCCAGGGTCCCCCTCCTTGTGTGACCTGCTGGCCTAGGAATAAGAGCCTCTCCCAAGCCCAGGCCTCTGCTATGCTGCCACTTGAGGCCTTGGCCCCTTGGGAGTTGGGGCTTTCTTTCTTTTCTTTGCTGAGATCAGACACATGTCCCAGGGGACTGTGGAGAATGGTATTTTGTTCCTCTAACACTAAGGTACTGTCCTGCATAGGTGACACAAATTCACAGGGATGGCTCTGCTGGATCCCTTTCTACCTACCCTAAGTACCCTGGGGACTTTACCTCTATTGTCCCATCAGGCTGCATGATTTAAGCTAGTCTTCAATCTTTTGAAGTTATAGACTATTTGTTTATTTTTAACTCTCTCTCTCTCTCTCTCTCTCTCTCTCTCTCTCTCTCTCTCTCTCTGTCTGTCTGTCACTCTGTCTCTGTCTCTGTCTCTGTCTCTTTCTATCTCCCTCTCTCACCTTCTGTCTCTCTGTCTCTATCTTTCTGACTCTTTCTTTCTCTGTCTTTGTATTTCTCTCTCCCTCTCTCTGCCTGTCTATCCATCTCTTTCTCTTTCTCTGTTTCTTCCCCTTTCTGTGTATCTCTTTCCCTTTTTCTCTGTCTCTGTCTTTCTTTCTCTCTATCTCTGTCTGTCTCTCTGTCTTTCTCCCTCTTTCTGTGTTTGTCCGTCTCTTTCTCTTTCTGTCTCTGTGTCTCTCTCCCTCTCTGTGTCTCCCTCTGTCTGTTTCTGTCTCTCTTTGTCTCCCCCTCCCTACCCAGCTGCCTCTGTCTCTCTATTTGCCTTCCTGTCTGTTGTAATAAACAAACCCAGACATGTAGAGCCTTTGCTAAGGAACGGATGTGGTACAATAAAGTCAGAAGACTTGGTTTCAATCTTCCATCTGAAGATTAATCTCTGTGTGACTGTGAATATCTAAGTTTACCTGCCTGGGCCTTAAGCTCTTCACCTTTAGAGACGGTGGCTGGCCTAGTTGTCTGGTCAATCATGGAGTGTTTCTGAAGCAATGGCTCTGTGCTGAGACCCCAGAGGAAGGCCAAACCCAGGACTTTCTCTCAAGGAGTACACAGACAAATGAAGGGCATTCCAACAAAGCTGGGCAATCAAACTCTGCACATCATCAGTTTGAAATAATGACCAGAAGAATGTGCAAAACATTTTGGAAAGACTTCCAGTAGAAAGGTAGATTTTTACCTGGGAGAGGAGGGAAGCCAAGAAGTATAAATGAGGAAGGAGAGGATTGGAGGCCAGGAGAAAGCCAGAGAACATAACCACTGAGCTCCCTTTCAGAGTAAAACCCATATAGACCTTTCCCCTTCCCTTTCCCCCACTCCCCCAATGGGCTTCCTTATTGAGGGAAACATCAGTGCTTTGAGGGCATGGGAGGGCTATTCTTTGATGATGTGGTCCTGTAGCATAGTGCTTGGCATACGTAGTTACATAATCAATGCTTTTTCATTTATTTGTTCACGTTTGCACATACTTTAAACTTCATGTTATGTGGCCCCTCCAGGTGAATGTGGCTTACATAGGATGTAAACAAGCTGTTCTGGAGAGATGGGTCAGGTTCTATCATGAGGGGTTCCTGATCTCATTGCTGTTTTTGTTTTAGCAATGTGGAAATTACCATTGTGGAAGGTTAGAGAGGTTAAGCGTCAAAGACAGCTTACCGTCCTCTGTGGCAGACAACCCTTCACCCCTCAAATTATGGTTGTTTAATGAAAACCTGAAAACTCAATATTGAATTGGTAAATTAGGTCAAAATTTCTAATATAAAATGAATTGAGTCTGAACTACCTGAATCTGAGGCAAACCATGATTTTCAAAATGTACCAAGAAATGTGGTTTTTCTTAGGAAAACAAACAAAAGCTGTTTGAGATGCTCCAGGTCTGCCTCTTGATCCAGAATGGCTCTATACTAAAATGACCTCCATTTAGCTGCCTTTACTATTTAACATACACATAAAAATTCTTTTTCTTTCTTCTCTTCCTCCCTCTCTCCTCTCTTTTTCTTCTTTCTTTGTTCCTTTTTCTTTCTTTCTCCCTTCCTTCCTTCTTCCTTCCTTCCTTTAATTTCGTATAATCATCACATCTCCTTTAGACAGATAAATACATGGTGTGCACTAATATTCAATGAGATGATAATGCCTAGCATTTTGAATGATTTGAGGCTTTAAAACCTCTTCACAATCTTTCATTTAATTTTCATAGCGTCTATGTAAGGTAGATGCTATTTTTGTCACTCTTTTTATGAATGAATAAATTGAGACCAAGAAAGGTCTATTTGCTTGTCCAGGGGGACTCCACTAGTAAATATCTTCGTCCAGATTCAAATTCAGGTCTTTCTAATGACAAGCTCACTGCTCTATCTACTCCACCAGCTAGTTGCCTATACGTGAAGGAAAAGGCACATTTCTGGATTAAAATTCATGAAAGTCAATTCCTATTTTCAAATTCTATAAGTATTTGAATTCACTCTTCCTGCTACAATCTCCTATTGACATCAATCTCACTTTTCACTGCAGCTTTTTCATAGATTATAATGTTGGAGAAAGATGAATTGGGCTCAGATTGCAAAGAGATGAATTTGAGTCAGGATCTCAACCCCCCCTAACCTATGTACCCCATTCCTGAGCCATTTCCAGCATGGGGCTCATGAGTCTCAGGCCCAGGGCTCCAAGATTTTGGGAGATGGCTATTTTTTCTCCCAACAAATTCTTTCCATTTGCCTCACTGTGAAGCCCAATTACCACCAGCTAAGCATCCTGTTGCCATGGTGATGCTTTCCCTGGGGTTTGAGTTTCCCCTCCTCAGACCATGATGTGAAGAACTTAATTCTCTGCAGGATGGGTTGGTCCTTTGTGCCAGCACTGCACCCCTGCTCTAACTCTCTTTTGTTCTACCCAGTTATACCCCACCCAATCAAATACATATATCAGGTGAGTAAGAATTTCTGCTGCCAGGTCAGAGTCAAAATAGGATTTGGCCTGATTGAATCTTGGCATGAATCACATTGTCTCGATGAGGCTTAGTCTCCCCCTCTACCAAATGGTGATAACAATATTGCATTTCTTATTTCACAACGATGTCAGAAGGATAAAAGCAAAGTTCTCAATCCCCCTTTTTGGCATTGTGTATCCCATTTGCAGTGATATCTATCTATCTATCTATCTATCTATTGAGAGAGAGGAGAGGGGGAGGGAGAGACAGAGGGAGAGAGAGGAGAGAGGAAGAGAGAGATGTATATGTATATCCTATGAATCCCTTCCCATAATAATTTTAAGTACATAAAATTTAAAAAAAACACAAGATTATAAATGAAAGCAATTCTATTTGAATAAGTATCCCCCCCCCACCAAATTGAACAGACCTCTTGATATCTGTCTGTGGTCTCCTGAGGTAATGCTCCCACCCCATCTAAAGAAGTTGACTAATGTAGTGAATAGAGAGCTGGGCTTGGGGATAAGAAGACTTGAATTAAAATTTTCCCCATATAATATACTAGCTGTGCAAGCCTGAACAATCCAGTCAATCTCTCAGAGCTTAAGGCAGGTTTCTAAGAGTACATAGTTCTGAAAAAATGTCAACTTCCATAGACAGAGTGTGTTCCTTATGCTTAAAGTTATCCATACAACCTCTGTTCCTCTCTCTGTCTCTCTGTTTCTCTCTGTCTCTGTCTCTCCCAGTCAATCTCTCAGAACTTAAGGCAGTTTTCTAAGAGTACATACTTTTGGTAAAATGTCAATTTCCATAGACGGAGTGTATTCCCTATGCTGAAAGTTACCCATACTTATGAAATCACAGATTTGGTATCTATCCCTTTTATTTCCACTCTGTTTTTAATATGGAAGTCAGCAAAATGTGGTATAATTTCACATGTGCTATAGCTAGCTTAAACCCTTCTCAAGAATTAATTGAAAAAGTTTCAGTGAGAGCATTTATACCTTAGAAAAAGCAAATGATGCAAATCAGCGCATGATTTACTGTTTTGTAGGTTGTCTAGACTTAATAAAGTAATGGAAAAATTGCAAATAATACCAATGAAACTTTAAAAAGTTTTGTATAGACTCTTCATTCACCCCCGCTGTCCTCAAATTCTGGTTGTTAAACATTTGTCATTACATCTATGGTTATAATGATAAAATGTTACATAAATTTCACAAAGATCCTTCTTTATTTGAGACAACTTGTTCTTCATGTGCCAAAATGCAAATGACACAAATACTAAAACTTGGAGTTTTTTAACATAACAAACATTTGGCAGAAATTGGATCCTGAATGGATTGACAATCACCTTATAAGGAGAGACTCTACTTATTGGTAGCTGTTTAAGAGTTTTGTTTTTTAATCTGAGCACTACCCAGGAAAAAAAATACTTTAACAAGATATCATTCAAAGGCTCTCCAAGACTCCTGGGTTTTGTAAACAATGACTAGAGAAGTCCATCTGGATAAAGAGTCTACCTTTTTCCATTCTCCAGATAAAGGATCATTGCCTTGACAAAGGAGGGGACTTTAGTCTGGTCTCTACCATCACTGTTTCAGGAAATCTCAATGTGTTTCTGTGTCTGTCATTCTGTCTCTCTCAGTCTCTCTGTCTCTCTCTCTGTGTCTCTCTCTGTCTCTGTCTCTCTGTCCCTCTCTCTGTCTCTGTCTCTCTGTCTCTCTGTCTCTGTCCCTCTTCCTCTCTGTCTGTCTCTGTCTCTCTGTCCCTCTGTCTGTCTGTCTCTGTCTGTCTGTCTGTCTGTCTGTCTCTCTTTCCCCTGCTGCTTTTCTTTTCAGATAAACTAAGATCATTTTTTCCAACTGCCCTCCTGAAGTGTCATGGCCTTGTCTTGCCCTTGTCAGAATGATAAATGGTATAATGTTGATTTTTGGCAAATTAAAACTGAAATGTGAATCATTGCAACTTGGTCTTGTCATTCTTTCTAATTTACCTCTTCCATTCTGTGCATTATAGGTAATATTTCACTGAAAAAAGTGACCTAAACCTCTTTTAATGACATAAATGTTGTTGAGTTGAACAGGACACTGACTTTTGAAGGCAGAAAATTTTGGGCAATAGAATCCCAGTTTCTGAGCTGGAAGGAACAAGAGGAGTCTTCAATTCCACCTGCCTCTATTTACAATGAGGGGGCAATGGTTTGCTGATGATCACAGAGTAAGTGATGGAGGCATGATTTGAACCTGGGACTTCCTGACTCCACGGATGTTTACACATCATGCTACTTCTCAAGATACACCTATATAAGATGCATTGAAATAAAATGGTACAAGAAATTGGAGATGGGGACATGTGTATTTCAATGTGTATATTGAATACAAGTTATTCCCCAGTGGACAAATGCTAAAAGGATATGAACAGGCTGTTTACCCATGAAGAAATTAAAGTTATCTAGTCATATGAAAAGTGCTTCAAATCACTATTCATTAGAAAAATGCAAATCAGTGGAATGCTACACAATCTGAAGATATGGAACTGAAACTCATTCAAAGTAAAAAAATGTTTGCTGGCAGGCATAAGTGGGGTGGATCTCATAGCAAAAAGTACCTATGGAGAAGGATGTAATGGTGGCTGTCACTGGTATAGAGGATTCCAGTGGTGAATGGATTGGTCATAAAGTGAGAAGGAAGCGGTAGCAAGTAGGCTTTTGGATACCTCATTAGTATGCACATTGTATCAAGAGAAGAAAAGAAAGTTCCCAGAATGTTGGGTGAAACCCTTGTGGGGAACATATGGGAGAATATGGACAAGATCAGCAAGCACCTGCGAGGTGTGAATTGCATTGTTGGAGTTCTTCAAAACAGGAATAATTGTTCCAAAATCCCCAGTGATGATTTCCCACAGATGCTGGAGGGTTGAAATAAAGGGGACAAAAGTTTAAAAAGTGCCATTAACATTATCTATTAATCCATTTTACTTTAAACTATTTTAAATGTCTTTTAATTATACCTTCTGCTTCTTACATTACTATAATAGCAATCAATCAATACATCAACCCATAAACATTTATTAAATGCCTGCTGTGTACCAGTAACTGTGCTAACTTTTGGGGCATCCCATGTATGTCTTCCCCTTCCTCTCCCCAAGAAGTATCCCATGGGACAAACTATTATTTTAAGAGGAAATAATTAACTAATTGCTACATTGACAAGGTATGAGAACACACTATGTCCATGAGCTTTGGACCTCCCTCCTTTCTGGAATGGCTTAAGGCTGGCCTCTGCTATCTCTTCATCCATATTTTGCTGCACTTTATAATTGTGTTAGTTTCACTTTTGACATTTTTGTGCAACAGCCTTTCCATTTACTTTGCTGTAGTCATTGTGCAGATTTGTTCCTTGATCCTTCATTGATTTACTCCATATCAATTTACATAGATCTTCCTATGCTTCCATGATTTCTAAACTCTCAGCATCCACCAGACCCATCATTTCTTACAGTTTAATATTCCATTATATTTGCATTTATGTAATAGTAATCAGTTTATCAGATACTTAGTACCTAGTAATTTAGGGCTAAACATGGAAGGTGTGAACTCTGTCCATTGTTGAGAAGGTATGAACACCCCTGTTGACTTGGAAGAAGGCTATTGGCTGAGACAGGAATCCAGTGCTGCATACAAAGAAGAATTTTAGAGACAGAGAGACAGAATTGGAATTGGATCCTCCATGAAGGAATACTCATGGAGACTGAAGCCAGGTGAGAGAGAGTTCCTCTCCCAGTATTGGGAAGCTGACTGAAACATGAACAGGATAAGATTTTGTTTATTCATGGCCTGGCTGATCCTTGAGTTTCAGGCAAGAGAAGCAATGAAGGGTCTGAGATGTGCTGAACTCTTTGAACTCCATTGTGTGCCACAGATTGCCCTGAGGACTGGACAAGGACCTGGGAGCTGTCTGCTTCTGAATCCAGGTGATTCTAGGTTCAGGAGGGAGCTGGGACCAGGGAAAGGATCCAGGGAATCAGGGAGACCACTCAGAGTCAAAATGAAGAAAAGGCCTCCCCTTGGACGAAACTGAGGTATGCTGGGAGCAAACCAAGGACCTGGGAGCTGTTAACCTCTGAGGACTAGATGAGAATCTGGCAGCTGGTTGCTTCTGAATCCAGGTGATTGACAGATTCAGGAGGGAGATAGAACCACGGAAGGGGATCCAGGGAATCAGAGAGACCTCCCAGAGTCAAGATGAAGGAAAGGCTTTGCCTTGGATTAAACTGAGGTTTGCTGGAAATCAAGGGGTGGACAGTTTGTGTGGTTCTCTGATGATTGTATTAGGGACTAACGATATTTAGTAATTGGGAATGTAGCTTAGTGGCTGACTGCTAGACGTATGACAGATTAAGTTAATGGTTGCTTCATGAGTAGAAGACTGGTATATTGTGAGTTGTTTTTTTATACTTTTATTATTATTGTTATTAATTTTGTTTACTTGTTTACATCATACATTTCCACAAGATTTTGAGTTACAAATTTTCTCCCCTTCTTTCCCCCACCCCCAATCTCAAAACCGTGATCCCACTATAAAGCCCCTCCCCCAATATGTTCTCTTTTACATCCTCCTCCTATGACCCTCTAACATTCTGGCAGGGCAGGGAGGGTCTCCCTACCCCTGTCCCTGTATGTCTCAACTCCCAGTTGCATGTAGTTAATAATAATAATAATAATAATTATTATTATTATTATATAATTATAATTATATAGCTACATATATATATATATATAT
>CM053593.1:3338243-3354596 GCA_028646575.1 Pseudocheirus occidentalis | reverse complement strand
CCCTGCCCTGCTAGAAAGCTAGAGAGGTGTTGGAGGAGGGCATAAAAGGGAACAGATGGTGGGAGGGGTCTTACAGTGGGATCAATGTTCTGGGCTGGGGGGTAGGGACAAAAAGGGGAGAAAATTTGTAACTCAAAACCTTGTGGAAATGAATGATATAACCAAGAAATAAATTAAAATTTACATTAAAAAAAATAAATAAATAAATAAATTTAAAAAAAAAAAGAAGATACCCTAAATTTCCAATTCCTTGCCACCACAAAAAAGCTGCTATAAATATTTTTGTACATATGCGTCTTCCTCCCACTTCTATGACCTCTTTGGAGTCTTTATTAAAATAATAGATAACATCTATTTAAAGCAATCAGCAAGTATTATATGTAATAGGGATAAGCTAGAAGAATTTCAAGGAATATCAGGGGTGAAACAAGGATGTCCACTATCACCCCTCTTATTCAAGCTGATACTAGAAATGTTAGCAGCAGCAATTAGAGAAGAAAAATAAATCGAAGGAATCAAATTAGGCAAAGAAGAGACTAAGCTATCACTCTTTGCAGATGAATGAATCCTAGAGAATCAAGTAAAAAAACTACTTGAGTCAATAAATAAATTTGACAAAATTGCAGGATATAAAATAAACACACATAAATCCTCAGCATTCCTATATATTTCTAACAAAATTCAATAGCAAGAGATAGAAAGAGAAATCACATTGTAGGTTCTTAATGAATATTTATTTTATGATTAACATAGGGATTGATACTCCAGTTTCTGAACTTTGTTTGAAAATTAGAAGTAAAACCTTAGAGTTGTTAAGCATTATGGGAGGGATTAGTTTAAAATCAACAGAAATAATTATAAACAGAAGCATTACTTTTGCTAAGTTTTCCTGCCTTTAACTAGTTGTTGCAGCTAAAGAAATATGTGAACTCAAGTCTACAGAAAAGAAGATGACATAGAAAATTAATTCATCTGTGCCCTTCATTCAATTTCATAGTCAGTGCTACTCATTTGTTAGAACTTGAGTTTTGGGACTTCATTTTAGCCATCAGTGCTAATCAACATACGATATATTGTTAGCATTTCCAGGACTACAGTAAAATTCATTAATTTAAAATCCACCACTCTGCAATTTGTAATAATTTGTGTAAGGGTGGGTGGAAATTTAACTTTACTCGACCTATGACAAATATATTTGCTAAGCAAATTAATGGTGTAATAAGATTGCAAGGAGGTGCTGTATAATGGAAAATAACAAACCATTTTTCAAGCATTTTTGGAGTACTCATGTAAATATAAACAACTTAATTACAAGATAAGTATTCCATCATTGCTTAAGTTGGTGTTTAAATATGCTAATTACAAATCACCAATTTATTTATTAAAGAAGGGCTTCTTAGAATATTTTAGGTACTTTTACACTTGAAAATAATGTACTTTTAAAAACTCAAATTTATAGAACAACATCTACTTTATACTATGCATTGTTCTCAAATTCTAACATTTTACCTTAATTCAGATTGAACTTTTCAACAATTAATCCAATTTTCATGGATTTTTCCTCTTCTTTTGATTTGATTTTCCATTAAACTCTTCTTCTGGTGACTTCTGTGAAGTGATAGCAAATTCTAAAAAGTCATGCCACTGTGGCATGGATTCTGGTGAGTTCCAGCAAACTGAAATGGTTTTGCATATGGACCCATGAGGAGCTACATTGTATGATAGGAAGTGAGGGTCAGTGGTATTAATATTTTGTTGTCTTGTTTTGAGGTTTTTTAATAGTACTTTCACATGCCACCTCTCCAACTGTCAGTTTTCAACAACTCCTTTGCCAATAGTTACCAAATGGCATCTCCCATAAATATTAGGGAAAATTTCATAGAAGGCTTAAAATCTGATCTCAGTATTGAAGTAGAAGTAGTAGTGAGTACATTTGGCAGAGAAACATCCTGACAGGCATTTTAAATGTTTATTCTTTTGCCTTCAATGCTCCTTATCCTCACCCCTTTAATGAATGAGAAAAGTTTGAAGGAATGTCTTTATTATTGACAGTAACTCAGATGGATATATTCCACAGGGCCTTATTGAGTTCTGTGGCTCTTCAAGAAGTGTTGGAAATCCTTCAAGATGAATGGAGAAGTTTATGACAGGAATTACCCAAGTTGTGATGGGGGACAAAGCACTGCAGAATGTACCCCTTCAGCATGTCTGATAATGGGGTTCAGACATTGTAAAAGGGAAAGTGAGACTAGAAGCCCATTGATTAAATAAGTAAATAGGGAGATGGCAATGCCCATATGTTATAATAATAATAATACAAAAAGGTAGCATGATTAGGACTGAGAGAACAGAAGGAGAGAAATAAGAGCAAGTTGCGGTCATACTTTGGTATCATGTGACCAACAAGACAGAGGAACAAACACTTTCTGCTGTCTTTCAGACTTCTCAAAGTCTCCCACCTAATAAGAAAGCAATTTCTGCTGTCCCCATTGTCTATGACACCAAGAATCCTAGTACAGTAACAAACAATCCCAGTAAACTAACCACAGAAAAGGTGACTCTCCAATCTCTCCCTCAGTAATCCCTTGCCCATGAGCCACTATGTACTGGTGGGGCTATACAAACTAACTCATGAACTTTCATGAAAACTCAGCTTTATGCCATGAAATCCCAAAAGGTAGATGCTTAGCCTGGCTGTGACTGCAGTGTGGTAGTACTTTGTGCTTCAAGAGAACTCAGCTAGAGCACTGAGTAAAAGAGGGAAATGGAGCAGGACATAAGGTTCTGTATGTGTTTGTCTACCAGACTTACAGGAAAAGAGATTGGCACCCAACTGTGACCAATTCTGTCCCTTCAGAAGTTAGTTTTGGCAGAGAGAGGCAGATGAAATGTGCATTTCCCAGAATGGGAGGACCCCAAGATAGCTTTGATATCTTGTCCTGGGAAACCACCATCAAAAAGCAAAGAATCAGAAAATGTGCAATAGGGGATATAAGGAAGAAAAATAAACATTAAAATTACCAAAGGTCTCAGGGGGAAAAATCAGCTAAATACCTTAAAAATAAGCAGGGAAGCCATTCCTAACAAAGGAGAATGTAGCCTCCAGCCCAGGTAAAACAATTCAGATATCTGTGAGTAAATAGTGCAAAACAAAATAATACAAATTGGTACCTGAATAGTTAGAGGACTGTGGATTCCCAATAGAGTATGGTGCCATAGCAGAATGTTTATGAATGGTTTAAAAAAGAAATCAGTATTTAGAGGATAATTTAAGGCCTGCACTAGAGAAATCATTTATCATTGGCATAATAGAAAGACACAACAAAAAACCTTGCATCCACAGTGGTGAATTTCAGCAGAGACAGGAAAAAGAGAACAAATGAATGGAAATGAAACTATACAAAAGTAAAGGACAATCTTTGGAAGAAAATAAAAAAGCAATAACTTTCAAAGAAAGCATAGTCTGTCTATAAGTAAAACATAATGATCTTGAAGGCAATTTAAGCATTATAGTTCCCCAAGAGAGCACATCAAGATAAAAATTTGCAAATTATAGTGGTAAAAATCATATAGGAAAATTGCTTAGAAGTTTTGAACACAGTAAACAAAGTGGTGACAAAAAGAATACAGATGTTCTCTAGAAAAAAAAAGTAAAATTAATTTAAAAACAGACAAACTAAAACACAATAAAGTATATACTTCAAGATGCATAATGGTTAAATTTAACAATTCCAAAGGCAAAAAATAAATTCTGCAAGTTTCAGGAGAGACTTTCAAATAGAAAAGAATGGAAATTAAAAAAAAATCATAACAAAACTCTTCTTCACCCACCAGAAAACAAGAGTCGATGGAACAGAACAAAGCAACTCAAGATGTTACCCAAGCTGACCTAAAAAAACACAACAGGATTTAAACATTAATGAAATCATATCATCAGGCATGATTGAATTTCTTTTCCTCAGAAATCATGTGATACAAGATCTGTGAAATCTAGGATGGTTAGCACAGGAAGTAAACTGAGTATAGAGAACTTGGGGTTCTCTGAGAAGGACATTTTCCTGTGTTAAAAACTGCCAAGTCAGGTGAAGTTCATTAAGGATGAAGTTCATTAATATATGACAATCTTAGATAATAGGACTTTTCTTAAGAATATCCTGGGTTGAATCTTCAGCTCTCACTTTGTCAACTCTCTTAGCAATTGAGAAAATTCCTTTCTCCTACTATGAAGATCATAAAATCTGAGTAAAGCAGACATCCTGAGTTGGAATTGTTCTAAAAACTTTTGTTATGGCTTGTCATTATTTTAGTAAATAAAGTATGAAGAGAATGAGGATGATGAGGCGTGAAATGTGAAATATAATCAGGGGTGTAGACCCACTGGGCAGGAGGGGTGGGTGTTTTTGGATAGGTGTGGATCCTGAAGTACCCAGCCAATGGGAACAGGGGAGGGAAATGTGTTTTGGGCCAAGGAATAAAAGGCTTGTAACTGTCTGAAAGGGTGAGCTTCTTTATGTGTCACCTTGTCTCTCGCAAGAGAATAATAAATAAAAATATTTTTTTTTAAATTCACTGATGGCCACATGGAATTCTTGGTAAGACAATTGTTTCTGACAATATGAACATCAAATTTAAAAAAAGTATTTGAAGCATCCTTTCAAAGAAAATTTACTTTCCAAACACCTAGAAGAATATTAGTAAAAGAAATGTAAACTTATATAGTAATTACAGAAGGACTGATGAAAGATATTATCACAGATAAAAAGGGGGAAAAAACTAAGGGGAAATTCCTATCATATTATGAACACATCAGAGCAAGAACAACAATCTGACATGGCAGGGGGACCCATCAAGAGATTCTTTTGCAAAGTGCACAAAGAGACAAGGGTAAAACTGGAAGTCAAATAGAATGTTGTTTAAATAGTTTTACGTGTGCAATGACAAATTGCTGTATCCATAAGAGAAGCAGTTCAGTGCTATTGTGGCTGGATTTGAGTTTAGGAAGACCTGAGTTCCAATCTTGTCTCAGTTACTGGCAGTGTGATCTGGAACAAAGGAAGCAATGAGTAATGGGGAGGTCATTGAGTTGTTCTAGCTGCTTGGTGGGTCTACCTTTCTCAAATATCTCCCAGTCCAGTCCCTCTTCCATTCAGTCATTAAAGCAATTTTCCACAAGAATATGTGTGAGCATGTTAGCCCCCTACATGATAATGTAAACTGGTTCATTATCACCTCCAAGATTAAATGCAAAATTCTCCATTTGGCATCTAAAAAGCTTCATAGCCTTCCCCCCACCCCCACACACCATGCAGCCTTTCTCTACCTTACTCCCCATCACATGCTCTTTGACTCAGGGACACTGGCCTCCTTCCTGGCTATTCCACAGACAAATCCTTCTGTCTCTCAGTTCCAAAAATTGACTTTGTCTCCCATTCCCATTAAGGAATATGGGGATAAAATGGGATGTTCTTCATCCTCAACACTACCTCTTGATTTTCCCAGCTTCCTTCAAGACCCAACAAAAATCTAATTTTGTACAGGGCATCCTTCCAAATGCCTCTTAATTCTAGTGAATTCCCTCTGTTTATTATTTCCTGTTTATCCTGTCTATAGCTTGTTTTTCTCTTTACTGGCTCCTGACCATGCCTTCTAGGAAGTGGAAGAGCAAAATCATGAAACTGACCATACTGGGGTAGATGAGTGATTAGCTCATTCACTGTTCTGGGAAGCTCAGCATATAATAAATTGGTGTTGTCAAAATGAGGAGAAATTACAATAGTTTGTATTGTTTTACTTTTTACTGGTCCTGTCAGTGTGTGTGTGTGTGTGTGTGTGAGCACATATGTGTGTGGTGCATGGATAAATGGGAGCAGAGCAATAATATGTGAGTGCCATGACTTGTGGCATGAAGATGGGGCTTCTTCACCTGACCCACCCATCACCAGGGGTCCCAGCACCATGATGCACCTTTCCTGGGAGTTCACCTAGCCCTTTCACTGTATTAGCCACTGGTTATCCTGGCACAACCAGCCAAAGCTTCTTACTCATGGCTCTTACTCAGCTCTCCCCCACCTCTTTTTATTCCTCTACTGCTGCCCCCTACTTCTCAAATTCCCTTTACTTCCTGGACTCAGGGAAGAATTCCTTGTTAATAGCTCTAAGAAGGAGTGATGAGTTTAAGGGGCACTATGTTGGAATGGCTCCAGACCCTCCAGAAAATTTGTTTTGTTTGCTTTTTGGATATTTCTTACTCAGATGCATTTAGAGGAACTGTCCAGCAGCCTGTCTTATAAGGAGTTCCTTCTTTGGGCCCTTCTCTTCCCCTGAGAAGCTTACTGTGACATTCAAAATCAATGTCCCTATGAGATTCATATTCTTGTCTCCAAGGCACTTTTCAGCTGACTTCATTTTTTTGTCCTTTTTATTAAGGAAATTCCACTATGGAAGGCCTAGGTCCTCATATTTCTTTTAGACTTCAAGCTCACATTAGTAAAAAAAAATGTTAGCACTTCTATAGTATTTTAAGCTTTAGACCAAATGATCACAATGATATAGGCGTTTTCTCCATCACTACTCACACATGCTGGTCATCCCAAACCACTTTCACCCATATTCCCCTGTAAGAAAACCACAGCATCCTCCCTCAACTTCTATTGGCTTTGGAGAGTGAATGCATAAAGGCGACAAGTGGAATATGGGAGCTATTGAATAGTAATCTCATTCCTATTTCATGGCTAGTGAATGACTGAGTGCATGGGATGGAGGATAGAGCTGTGGGCCTGGAGTTAGAAAATTTAAAATCTAGGCTCAGTTTCTTAGCCACAGGACCCTGGGCAAGTCTTTCAACTTCATCTGCCTCAGTTTCCCTGACTCAAAAAATGAGGGATAATGGTATCCCTGATCACTCAGGGTCATTATCAAAATAAAATGAGATAATATCTGTAAAGCGCTTGGTGCAGTTCCTGGCAAACAATAGGCACTTAATGAATACTTTCCTTTCCCTTTTTTGTTCACATATTTATTTGAAGTCATCTCACATATCATTCTTGCTTTGTAATTCCTTTTTTGTAACACTCCAGCTTGGTATAGATATAATGGTAAAGGAATCTGGAGATGCCCCTGAATTGGCTTGGCTTTTGGTTTGAGTGTTAAGACCCAGAGCTTGTGAATCCCACTTGTGGAATGGACTTGTTGACGTGAAGAGAGAGGGCTGAAGTGGGAGTAGCTGTGAATTGGGAGAGAGGCCCAAGTCAAGAGGACCCCAGAAGGACTTTTGGGAGAGCAGTATCCAGTATTGTTGAGCCTGAGTTGCTGAGAGAAAGACTGCTGAGAGCCCATTGGAGCTGCCCAGTACTTTGGAGAACTGCCACCTTGAGATTCTAAGAACTGAGCAGGCACGGCTGGGATGCCAGTATTTTGTCTGTTTGTTTTGATGTTGTTTCGTCAGATTCACCTGATGGTGAAGGACAGTGCTGCTGATGTAGAGGTGCTAGAACCTGGCTGTTGGTTCAGAAGCCCTGAAGGAGGATTTCCTTGTGGTACCTTCAGAGAAATCCTGGAAAAGGGCCTGGCTGATGTTTTCAGGGGTTCTGAGACTGTTCTATAGGCAGAGAGTGACTTGATGAGGACACTGCCTATGACTTTGTTGAACCTTGTCTCCCTAGGAACTGAGATTGCTGAGGGCTTACCTCCAGTGAAGATGAAAGAAGGGCCTTTCCTTGGGTTTTCAATGCTATCTTAGCCTTGTAATAGCTTAAGGGTAGATGACCTTTTGTGCTCTTATGCTCCCTTTTGAGAAAATGCTGGGTGATAATGGATGATATTGTAATTACTTTGTGTCCAGGGGTGGGAAACCTTTGGCCTTTTTGTGCTCTGTGATTGACCAAATGAATGTATTTTGTTTATGACTAGGAAGTGATCTCCATTTGAGAAGAAACTTTGACTGACTAAATGAATGTACTGTCAAGGGGTGGAGTAGTACCTGGATTGAATTGAGAACTTGTGAAATGTATGAATTATACTGTATTTTGACTTTCTCTATTCTTTGAATGTTTGCTGAATAAATGGGGTTTTCTATGCTGGTGATCTGAACCGTGTAAGTTGCTGTTCCTTGGCATTACAGTAGACCACTCTTATTATTTGTGTGATTTTTTTCAAGTGCCCTGTGACTCATCCTCAACTTCCTGTCTTTGGAAATTGTAGGCGTCTATTAACCACAAGGAAACAGAAACCCTGGAAGACTAAGGCTATCAAGATAGGAGCTGATAACTCAGGAGAAACTTGGCATCGAGTAAGTAGATTCCAATTCCCCCAGCTGGTGAAGCCTGCTCTCCCCATCCTCTCAAACCCCAGGCTGGGCTCATTGACCCTCAAAAATCTATCTGATGTGTCAATCAATCAGTTGACTATAAAACCCTTTTCTTAAACTTCTGCCATGTATTAGGCATGCCCTGGACATTTGGGGGCCCAGAACGAAGACAAACTAGCAAGCTAGCAGATACATATAAACAAGACAAGTCCATGCTAATTAGACCCATGTATCTGTTCACATATATACATGCACTCTAGTGAATGAGCTCTCTAGGTTGTCCTTTGAACTGTGTGTAGACATCCTTCATCAATTAGTTTGTTTGCTCTTTCCTTAATGGTGAATTAGGATCAAATCATTTGAGGGATGATGGAGTTCTTTCAGGGGTATCTGCAGTGCTGTGGGTCTTGATGGAATCAGGATAACCTTGTCTGCAAACATAAGGCTAAGGAAAGCCTTACTATCTCCTGGACCTATCATGATTTTTAGCTCTCTCCTGGACAGCGTCCAAGGTAGAGGCAAATGCTTTTCCAATTTGGTTGCCGATGTCCTTCTTTGAACCTCACAACAGAATCCTTAAGGTGACTCACTTAGGTTTCTCACTAAATTTTCTTCCACTCCTTTTTCTGTTTTATAAAGACATGAAGCGTGTTTTCTACCAATCATCAGGCAACCAATCAGCAAGCATTTACTAAGCACCTACTGTGTGTCAAGTGGAAGCTAAGTGGTGCAGTGGATGGAGAATGGGACTAGAGTCAGGGAATCTTCCTGACTTCAAATCTGAGCTCAGACAAACTTACTAGCTGTATGATCCTGAGTAAGTCACTTCATCCTGTTTTCCTCAGTTTCCTCCTCTGTAAAATGAACTGCCAAAGGAAATGGCAAATCAGTTTAGTATCTCTGCCAAGAAAACCCCAAATGGGGTCACAAGGAGTTGGACAAAACTGAAAAAACAACTGAACAACAAAAATGTACCAAGTACTGTTCTAGGCACTGGTGATGCTGGGAGGAACAATAATGACAACACTTTCCCAATTGTCATTGATGCTTTTGGTAACAGATTACATTTCTTCATACATAAAAATGTGCTAAAATCAATCAATTCAAAATCACTAGATTTCCTCACCTTAAATTGTACCTAAATGATGAAATGTTTCAAATTGCCATAAACTTCTAAAAAAATCATGATGGGTTGCTGAATGGGTTGCTCAATAGAGAAGATGTATTTATGAAAAAACAATCCACTATCCTAAGCAATTTTCCAAGGTAGGTAAAGAAACACTCATTAGTGTCAAGTTCAGTGAGCTTTCAGGGCTGTGAAAAATGTATGGAATGTTTCATGACCATTAATGGTAAATGGTAACTTCTGCCAAGGTAGTACTTACACACCATGTTATGTGTTATATAAAATTATCCCAATGCACCTTACCCTTCTGATTGTGAGGAAATGGAGAGAAGTTTCTGTTATTCAAGTTGGTACTTTTGTTTCACCTGCTTCTGAGCCTTATTGGAAGTGGACAAGGTGATAACAGGGACATTTGCTTAAATAAAGAGTAGAAGATAATGCCCATTCTGATTAATGCCTCCATTGTCTGACTCATGGAAATGAAACCCTATGGGCATGTACTCCCAGAGAGGCAGCTCTACCCTGATAGAGTTCAATCATGGGATGGCCTGGAAATGTTAAACATTAGGCAATTTTAGAGAAAACAAAGGGGCCTGTTACCTTGTGTAAATGCAAGTTTTAAGGTAAGCATATCTTAAATACTACTGAATGTACCAAGGTTGAGTAGGTCTAAAAAGGCTAGACAGAGGTTGGTACAAATCCTTCAGAGTTGGGATTACTCTTATAGATCCTGAAGAATAGCTTTCATTGTCTATCTGCATAGCCCTTTCCTACAAAAGAGAACTGATCTGATGAACAAAGCAATCACCAAAGAATTCACTATTTGTGTCAGGCATTGTGCCAGTCATAGGGAATACAATGAAAAACCAAACGAACTTGTCCTTACTGTCCAGAAGCTTACATTCCAATAGAGATTTCACAATCATAGATGGAAAGCTAGAAGACCATAGCAGGCTATTGCTTGGTCAGGGGACTATAGTGGTTCCCTAGCAAATCCAGGATCTGAGATATTTGTTTGGCATTCAGAGCTCTATCCATCCTGCACCCCCCTACCTTTGCAATCTTATTCTACATTCCTTGTTCCCATACATTCTATGGCCCATCTATGCTCACCCACTCAGTGTTCCTCACACATTGTATTCCATGAGGGGCACTTCCCTCTAATCTCATTGGTACCTCCCAAAGCCAGAATGCCTTTCTTCCTCGGTTTCCATGCTTTCTCTCAATACTCTGCTCAAAACATCCTTTTTTCATGAGCCTTTCTTGGCCTCCCTACACCGAGATGCTCATGCCATCCTCTCTGAGATCTCTTTCCCTCTTCCTTGTATGTAATTTAGTCATTTTCAGACATGTCTTACTCTTCATGACTCCACTTGGGGTTTTCCTGCCACAGATACTGGGCTAGTTTGCTATTTCATTCTCCAGCTCCTTTTACAGATGAGGAAACAGATTGGAACTTAGGAATTGGTCTTCCTAATCCAGGACTGGTACTTTAACCACTATGTCACCTAACTACTACCACCTAGTCTTAAGGTTGAAAAGACCAAATTGCATTTCTGCACAAGCATTTTCTAATCTTTGTACATAAATGAGAACTCTTACAATGTTGGTGGTACTGATAATGATTTCACAATGTGCTTCATTAATTCAGACAAAAATCTCCTGCATTGACTCACTCTTAACTCTCACCTGTGAAAAGGCTTGTTCCCAATGTCCTACCAATGAACTTGCCAGGTTATCCTGAGGAACTTTGGCAAATCCTTGTGAGTGAGCTTTGGAAATCAGCATCTTTTCTGTATCCTCATAGGCAATGGTCAAGGCTTCTCTGGGTCTATTTATCTTCTTTTCCATATTTTGTCCCTTCTTATTAACTACAGACTTTTCAATGAGTTCAATGGACTTCACCGTTCATGGAAAGTGTCATTTGCATTGTTCAAATAAACAAATGTATGTTTTGCTTTATTTCTTCCAGGGTGCTTAAAGGGGAAGAAGACATAAAACACCAACAATGAACACATTGAATTCTGTAGTTTGCAGCATGCAATCAGTCTTTTCTCCTCATCTAACTCACCCTTCCTTAGCTCACTGTCTTGGTCAAAAATATTTTCCGGGAAAAAAATATGCCTTTTAAAAGCAAGCCCTTGGGACATGTAGAACAAAGTACAAGTAAGTGGGAAACATAGGATTTAAGAATGGATTTGTCATTGGTTCAAGTGGGCAAATAACCAGAGATGACAAAATCCTACTTTCTATTCATTTCCCCACTTTTTACAAGGAGAAACAAGGGCATCTTTCTCACTTCCAAAGTCAGAGTTTTTGCTGCTCGAGATTCCAAGAGAACTTTGGGCATCTGTTGTAGACTGTGGATCCCTTCTCAGAACCATCTTTTTAATGCATACAACTAAATACATAGGATTAAAAGAGAAGTTGATTATATGGAAATACAGGCTGCTTTCTATTATCTATCTAAATATAGATGATTTATGGGCCCCAAGTTAATGGTATCTTCACCAAAAGAAGATTTATTTTTGTCAATACCAAGATGAAAGTGCCAAAATACTACTGAATATTATAATGTTTACATCTTGTGATAGAGTGGTAATCACATCCTGCTATGTATTTTCTCTTTGATATAGGTCACAAACCCACCCAGTCTAATCTGGTAAGTCTCTTATCTGGGTCCTGACATACGTTCCCCACAGGTGGTCTAGATCATTGACTGGGGCCCTTCTCAATTTTTCTGTAGACCACAAGGACTGTGTCAATAGCCCTTAGGGTTAAAATTATGATTGAGCTTTAGAACATGAAGAGGTTTGGATTGAGAGCCAGCCTGTGATTATGGTCCAAGGATCAGCCCAATTAAATCTGAAGAATATCATCACCAGAAGAGCAGGCAGTTTCTCAGTGGCTGACTGTTGGATCCCCTATTTCACTTTCAGAGGTTTGTACAAACATTAGGTGAGACAGAAAACCGTGGACACTTTAAGGAGTGAAGGAGGAAAGAATTGCACATTGTTACAAAAATATGGGAGCAGAGGATGATGGGTAGAAATCTGACCTTCAGCTTGGGAAGATGCAATTCAAGGGCTCCCTTGCTTTTCACTGTGTGACCCTGGGTCAGTCACTGGATTTCGAGATCACTATGACTAGATTGTGTAAGATGAAATGCAAAGTTGCTTATCTTCATTCAGAGAGAACTCCTAGAACTCTAATGAAAGCAGTTTGTGTGTGTGTGTTTCCTGTGCTTACTAGTTAATTCTATAATAACTTTAGATAATTATTGTTTGTAATGACAAAAAGTTATCCTCATTTGCCATATTCCTCCACTTGAATCTCGTTCTGGGTGCCCCTTGTGGTGGGAGAGTTACTCGAGTCTCTTGGGCTTTGCCAGCAAATCCCAAGTTCTTACAGGTTTGGCCAAATTTGAAAGTATCTACACACACACACACACACACACACACACAGGGTATTTCAAAGACAAGAGGCTTGTGGACTTTCTCCCTTTTATGTTTGATCTTCTACCTAGTCATAGAATAGAAATTGAGGCAGGGATAATAATACTTGTATTTATATGTGTAGTACTAAGCTGGAAAAGGTCTTGGACTAATCAACCATTGAAATGACCATCAACATCAGAAGCTATGTGCCAGTGCCTGGACTGAGCACTGAGCAAACAAAACCAAAATCCCTGTCCACAAGAAGATTCCATTCTGCTGGAAAGAGAACTAAAACAAACAAACAAATCAAACCTGTCCACAACTAAATCCATGGAAAATGTGTAGGCAGAAACATAGCATGGCAGATGGAATCAGGAAGATCTAAGTTCAAATTTGGTCTCAGATTCTTCCCAGTTGTGTGATCTTGGGCCAGTTACATCAGCCTCAGTTTGCTTATCTATTACTTGGGGATAACAATAGCCCCTACCTCAAAGGTTGTTGTTTGGATGAAATGGAAAAAGCTTTGTCCAGTACCTACCGCATAGCGGCCATTTAATAACATCTTGTTAATGCTAAATTTACAAAGCATATCCACAGTAATCTCAGCAGAGGGGCAGCATTGTCAGTCAATTAAAAAAGCAATCAATGAACTTTTATTGAGAGACTGCAAGGGTCCAGACTCCATGCTAGACTCTGGAGGTTCAGATATAAACCACAGATTATTCATATGCTCTCCTTCTATTTGGAGACATGTCCACCAGAAAACTATACAAGAAACATCCACGACAATACAGTGACTGTGATGAGGGGTGAGATGGGGCACTGTAAACTGGGGAAATTTATCAAAGATTCATGGAGGAAACAGGACATAAGTTTAAATATGAAAGGAAGTAAGGAATCCAAGCATTGGAGGTGAGATTGGAAGACCTTCCAGAACCAAGGGGTGTTGTGCACAGCATTGAAATGTCTGATTACAGAGACATTAACATTCCTTATGTGATACAATTCTACACATGTGCCAGTACAAGTATTATACTTGCCCTTTACAGACAAGATAACTACATTTCAGAAGAGTTAAAAAAAACAATCTTATGCTAGATCACTCCAGAGTTAAATTTTAACTGTCTTTCCAATTTTTATTATTTTTTTTGTTAAATGTAGCTTTAGAAAAATTCTTGAAGCATCTGCTACTGCCCAATGACAAACAGCTCAGTAACTGTACTTCCATCTGGGCTATGTTAGACTTGACAGAAATCTTCCTTAGAGTTGCACCACCACCCCTTCCCCAGCTTCTTTGTAGTGGTGAACCTACATATTTAAAGGCTTTTATGGCTCAGTTCAAACTTGGCAGGGCTTGACTTCCAAACTGAGAAGTTCTTAAACTAACTAGTTAATACAATAGGAAAAATTAGAATTTCAAAAGCTGGGTTCAAATGCTGACTCCACCATGTACTACTCAAGTGCCCTAAGATACTCATTTCCTCTCCTCTGTTTCTTATCCACAGAAGGAAGTGGATGATGACCATAAGGACCTTCTACATCCAAATCTCTGATTCTATGATCACACATGTCTGTTGTCTAAGAGTAGTACAATTATGTTGAGAGAGTCCAAATGCTATATATGAGCCACCAGGTCATATGTTGTGACCTATGTGGGCATAATAATTGAAATGGTTACTGAGGTATTCATTCATATGGATGGAGTGATAGATCTTTGAAATGTTGCCTGGGGGCAGAGCCAAGATGGCTTAGTAAAAGCAGGAACTTATTTCAGCTCCTGCTCCAAGTAATTCCAATACTTGAAAAAAAATTGCTCTAAACAAATTTTGGAGCTACAGAACCCACAAAGTGACAGAGAGAAACAAATATCCTGCTGAAGAAAGCCCAGCAGGCATACAGGAAGGATCTATCACAATGTGCTGGAAGCCATCTGCAGTCCTATGTGAGCCGCATAGGTCCAGACACAGATCAACATGACCAGAAGCACAGACAGGCCAGAGCAGACTTCAGGAGAGTGAATCACCAGCAGCTGTGGTAGTTTCCAGACTTCTCAATCCATAAACACCAAAGAAAAAGTAGAAGGTCAGTGGGGAACTCTGTTGGAACTGGGTGACAGATGAGCATGGTCCAGCCTCTGCCCTGGGGCAAGAGGCAACAGAGGCACCATGGCTATAGCTGTAGTTGTGTGGCTGCTTCAGGAGTTCCTGGACTTCATATCATAAGTGGACAAAGTGACTATTTGGAGGGTAATTGTTCTTGCTTTGACCTACTTGGATATTTGTCACAATCTTGGGTGGTGGTCCTGGGGTGTGTGGCCAGTTTACCATAGCTTGTGGGGGCTATAGAGAGAGGACCCTTCTCATAGCTATGGCAACTCTGAAAATCCAGGTGATTTGAGACACATCTCTCTCCAGTCTGGAAGGTAAGTATTACCATAGCAAAGAGTTCAAAAGTCAAATAATTGGCTGGGAAGATGAGCAAGCAGAAGTAGCACAATCACACTATAGAATCCATTTTTGGGTGACAAAAAGGATCAGAACATGGAACCAGAAGAAAAGAAAGTCAAAACTCCTGTATTAAAAGCTTCCAAGAAAAAATATGAATTGGTCGCAGACCATGGAGTAGCTCAAGAAGGATTCTGAAAATCAAGTAAGATGAGTGGAGGAAAAACTGGGAAGAGAAAGGAGAAAGATGCAAGAAAATCATGAAAAGTGATTTAACAATCTGCTAAAGGGGACCCACAAATAGTGAAGAAAATAACACCTTAAAAATAGACTAACTCAAATGGAAAAAGAGTCCCAAAAAGCCACTGAGCAGAAGAATGACTTAAAAAGTAAAATTACCCAGATGGAAAAGGAATTTCAAAAACTCACTGAAGAGAATAATTCCTTCAAAATCATATTGGAGAAAATGGAAGCTAATGACAATATGAGAAATCAAGCTATTATAAAACAGATCCAAAAAAAATGAAAAAAATATATATATAAGGCAATGTGAAATATCTCATTGGAAAAAAATACTGACATGGAAAATAGATCCAGGAGAGATAATTTAAAAATTTTTGGACTACCTGATAGCCACAAAAAAAGGGCCTAGAAATCATCCTTCAAGAAATTATTAATGAAAATTGCCCTGATATTCTAGAACGAGAGCAAAATAGAAATTGAAAGAATCCACTGATCACCTCTTGAAAAAGATCCCAAAGATAAAACTCCTAGGAATGTTATAACCAAATTTCAGAGTTCCCAAGTCAAGGAGAAAATCCTACAAGCAGTCAGGAAGAAACAATTTGAGTATTGTGGAAAGGAAATAAGGATAACAAAAGACCTAGCAGCTTCTACATTAAGAGTAAAAGGGTTTGGATATTCTGGAGAGGTCAAAGGAGCTAGGATTAAAACCAAGAATCATGTACCCAGCAAAACTGAGTATAATGTTTCAGGGGAAAATATGGTCATTGCATGAAATAGAGGACTTTCAAGTATTCT
>CM053593.1:3265477-3331555 GCA_028646575.1 Pseudocheirus occidentalis | reverse complement strand
CTGAAAATCATGATCAGAAAAATAACCTAGACATTGTCCTTCAAGAAATTCTCAAGGAAAATTACCGATATTTTAGAACCAGAGGGCAAAATAGAACTTGAAAGAATTCACTGATCACATCTTTTTTTTTTGGAGGTCAGTTGGGGTTAAGTGACTTGCCCAACGTCACATGTCTAGTTTTTTTGTGTTAAGTGTCTGAGGCCAGATTTGAACTCAGGTACTCCTGACTTCAGGGCCGGTGCTCTATTCACTGCACCACCTAGCCGCCCCTTACTGATCACCTCTTGAAAAAGATCCCCAAAAGAAAACTCCTAAGAATGTTATAACCAGGTTCCTGAGTCCCCAGATCAAGGAGTAAATATTACAAGCTGCCAAGAAGAAATAATTTAAATACTGTGGAAACACAATCAGGACAACCCAGGATATATCAGCTTCTACATTAAGAGACTGCAGGATTTGGAATACAATATTCTGGAGATCAAGGGACCTAGGATTAAAACCAAGAATCACCTATCCAGCACAACTGAGTACAAAGTTTTGGGGGAAAATATGGTCATTCAATGAAGTAGAGGACTTTCAAGCATTCTTGAGGAAAAAAAAAACAGAACTGAAAAAAAATTTGACATTCAAACACAAGAAGTATGAGAAGGTAAATAGGGCAAAGAAATGATAAGGAAAATATCAGCATTGAACTATTTACACGCCAACATGGAAAAACAATAATTGTAACTTATGAAACTTCTCTCAGTATGAGGATAGGTGAAGGGAATATGAATGTGTATTTATGTATACACACATATGTCTATATAGAAGGGTATATGAATATATATGTGTGTGTAAATATGTGTAAATAGACGGAGGGCACAGGATTAATTTAATAGGGAGGGATGATATTTTAAAAGGTGAAATTAAGAGGTGGGAAAGGATTAGAACGAGAGGAGACAGGGAGAGACAGAATGTGGTTAATCATTTCATACAGAAGAGGCTAGAGATAACTTACAATGGAGGGGAACAGGAAGGCAAAAGGGAAAGGGTCAACCTTGCTCTCATTGAATTTGGCTTAGGGAAGAAATGACATACACTCCAAGTTGGGTATCTTGCCCTACAGGAGATTAGGGGTGATGGGGATGAGAGGTGGGGTGATAGAGGGGAGGGCAGGGTCGGGAGAGGGTTGGTAGAAGCATATACTGCTGTAAAGGGACAGGGACAGGATAGAGAATAGAACAAGTTGGGGCAGGATAGGAAGGAGGGAAAAAATAAAATAAATTGGGAATGATAATAATAGTACTTCAATAGTAGACATTTAATAAATGCTCTTTCTTTTCCTTCTTTCTCCCAAACTGTCCCCTGACCCCGTTCCCAAGATGTCCAGTGAGTACAAATTAGCATTTGTGCTCCTGCCAAGTATGCACAGCCCAGGGTGGCCGGAAAGTGGGTTGTCTTAGATGACCATGGGTGTAGAATGGAAAGGAACCTCTCATCTAGTCCAGCCCCTAATTTTATAGATGAAGAGACTAAAGCTTAGGCCAGCTAGGTGGCATAGTGGGTCGAGTGCCAGGCTGGAGTCAAGCCCATCTTCCTGAGTTCAAATCTGGCCTTGGACACTTACTAGTTGTGTGACCCTGAGCAAGTCACTAACCCTGCTCGCCTCAATTTCTTCATCCTTTAAATGATCTGGAGAAGGAAATGGCAAACTGCTTTAGTATCTTTGCCAAAGAAAACCCCAAATAGAGCCACAAAAAGCTGAATGTGACTGAAAAGGACTGAAATCACAACAAAACCAATATTTTGTGAAGAAGAAAGGGAAGAAAAGCTTGCTCAGGACCATAGAGCTAGAGGTGGAAGTGGGATTCTGGGATTCTGACTCAGGTCCTATGTCCGCCAAGAATCTTAACTATGTTGCTGTGATGATTGACGGTTTACAAGTCACTTTCCTCAATGTGACCTTGTGAGGTAGAAATGGTGAATGTTATTTCCCCCTTTTTGTAGATGTTGAAACAGAGGTCCAGGGAGGCTGATTTACTTGACAATCAGTAAGTATCAAATACAGGTCTCTCCTGACTCCAAAATCCAAACAGCTTGGAAGTAAGAGCTTCTTTCTGATCCAAGACAGCCAGGAAGGACCTCAGTAGAGAAAGGAAACACATCCACACCCCTACTACCTGTGCCAGAGCAATATGAGGTATCTGGAGAGTCAGAGAGAACAACTGCTGTTGGGCAAAGTGGCACTAACGTTCCCTCATTTAACCCTGGCCCTGACACTTTCAATTCTCCATGCCCTTAGGTGAGGCACTTAACCTCATCAGCTCAGTTTCCTCCTCTGTAAAAAGCATGGGTTTGACCAAAGCAATATTATCCAAATCTTTTTGAAAGCTTACCCTATGAGCAAAAAAATGTTTGTGCACACCTCCAACATGTGACTATTTAAAAATTCTACGTGTAGACAACTATTATTGATATATAAATATGTCATAAAATTTATGCAAAAACAAATTTTAAAAGGATGAGACAAAGGTGAAACGCATATTTTAAAAACAATTTTTACTTTGTTACATTTACAAACATTTGTTTTCACTAGAGTAATTGTAATATTTCAATGAGAATATCGTTATTAAAAAAAGAAAGGTGAGAAGGGAGCTGAAGCCTCAGCTGGGCTGAAGAAGAAACAGCATCAATGTCTGAAAAAGCTTCAAAGTCTTCTGGATTTGTAGAGAAGTGAGGAAACAGGGGGATGGCAGGGGATAGAACTTCTAGAAGGGTGTTACAACTAAGGTTGGGAGGGTGGGTGAATAGGGAAGGGAGGGAGTTTGAAAGGGGTGGCCAAACTGAGGAGTAAGAGAGGAAGGAGAGAAGTAAAGGCAACAGTGACAACATGAAAGGAGAGCCTGAGAAGGACCATAGGGAGGAAAAATAAGGTGGAGGTGTGTGGGATGAAGGAGTTCAGAGTCTGAATCAAAGGTCAGAAAAGGTCTTTATTCTTTCTCATGAGAAAGGACTCTGCCCCTGTCACCCGCATGGCATCTGCAGGGAGAGAGCAACAGGTAGAAGCCAGCTCATGGTTATATAATCTTCTAATGCAGAAACCAACCCCCCCCATCCCCAACTGACCTTCACTTTTATTGGTGGGGGGGGCTGACCTGCAACCTAAGCTTGGCAATCTCTCTGAGACAAAGAACCCAGAAACATGTGGGTGTCCAATGGAAGCAGTCTTAACCTTATTTGGCCCATCTTCTGCTGACCTGGCTCTGGGCGAGAGTCTCCATTGCTCTAAACCCCAGATTGCTGGAAGGTCAGGTGACCTAAATCTAGGCCTAGTGCATACTGAAGCCATTTTAGGTTTGATTTTTTCAGAATGGGGAAACTTTACTATAAATTATCCCTCACTGAGGGAAATTTGCAAACAGTAATTATAACTTTGAATGTGAATGAAAAATAAAATAATAAAATAAATTTGGAAAAACCAAAAAGTCAAAAATATCTAAGGATATAATTTTTTTTCAAACAGTATAAAGGAAGGCTGTTTAGCAGTACCAGTTTTTAAATAGTATTATAAAGTAGTAATTATCAACACTCCCTGGTACTGGCTACAAAATGGAAAGATTGATAGGAGTCTCAGGAGGCCACAGTTCTAATCTTCCTTTGTAATTCCACCTCCAACATTTATTAGTCATTTTACCTGGGGCGTATTCACTGTCCTCTCTGGGCTCAGTTTTCTGCATCTGGATAACAGAGAGAATTGGAGCAGCCAGGGCCAGTATTGGTATAAGGATCAAATGAGATTAGGCCTCAGGAAATCTTCCAGCCAGTTTGCTTGTTGCCTGTGATTTCTTCCTGGTTCAGGTAGAGAGATAGGGATAGTTTGGTCATTATCAAGATAGCAAGAGCACTTAGGTCTCTACACATCATTAGACTGCTGCCTTTGAGTCCTGGAGAGGAACTGGAAGGACTTTTGGGCTGCTTCTTTCATTTTTTTCCCTTTCTTTCTTTCCCTCCTTCCCTCCTTTTCCTCTTTCCTCCCTTTCCCCCTCCCCTTCTCCTCTACCCCCTTTTTTCATAATTGTAAGGCCTCGGCCAAGATGTAGTGAGGGAATCCAGATGAGAGTGTAGGACCCCTTGGGTTCTGGACTTCTTGGTGCCCATCCAGTCTCTCTGCTTAGTATTGTGTGGGGTAAGAGAATCCACTTACCCAATTAAAAAGCTTAGAGGAAGTCTTTTGGTGAACAGGAATAACTTTATTGGCAGGTCCCGGGAGCTGGAGCTCCTCCTACTTCAAAAGTGCAGGAGAAAGCCGGAGCCCCCAGGCTAGGCTCAGACTATTATACCCCGTTTTGGTCAGATTATGTTCTCTTGGCGTTTTGGATTCCGATTCCTGTTGGTCGTTGCTCTCAGCCTAAGAGAGGGACAAAGGACCAAGCAAGCCTCATCTCCACCCCGGCCATTCCTATTGAAGAGGGGGCGGGACACATTTTGAGCGCAAACTCTAACAAAGAAACTCTCCTCATGGCTCAGATTCATTCTTCTGGATTGTGACATCTTTCCTCCAACCTCCCCCCAACTTCGGATTGAACTCCTCACATAAACTTAGGGAGGGAGTGAGGATCATAAGCGGCTATCCCCGCCCCCATTTCTTTGTTCAGCCAGGGGTCTGGCTCCTGGTTGGGATGTTTCCTCTCCGCCCCTTGCTCCGGGAATGGGTGCTTAATCAAGGGAGTGAGGGAAGGAAGGGACCGTCCCTTCCCGCCCTGAGGCCCGAGCTCAGGGCTCGGGTGGGCGCTTTTTCCTTCCCCCTCCACTCTTGTTCTGGTTTCTCTCCTCCGTCCCTCCCTGCTCCTGTTTCAGGGATGGGTATTTTACATCTTAGAGGAGTGTAATCAGGGGATAAGGGGAGGAACTGTCCTTACCCCGCCCGGGCTTGGCTCACAGTCTTGGGGAAAACAAAAAGTAACAACATATTCGGAGATTACATATGGCAAATATGAAATAGTGTGAAACAAAATGTGCAATTTAGGAATTACATATAAGGCACAAGTGAGGTATATAAAAGGAGAGAGAATTCCATAAGTTCAGTGCTTATGCCTAGATCCCCTCCAATTCATTCTAATGAAGTTATAGTTCCTTATTTCTGGAGAGTCTTCACTTGATTTCTCCACATTCAGTATCCTGAGTGTTTATGACACTCCCCTTTTCTGTTTGTTCCTATCATCAAGAGCTGTTGACTTTTGAGGTTAACTTCTGCCCATCTCCCAGATTCTCTTCTCTGTTGGAACCTAGAACACAGCTTCTGCCTATTTCTGTCAGACACAAATCTTGTCTTAGGTTCACTTTATTTTCCTGTAGCTTTTCTGGTCTTGGACCAGAAACTCACAATGTACCCTCTGGAACTTACAAGGTGCCAGACCTATCAGACTCTCCATGTCTCATCCACAAAATGGGGATAAGGCCTGTAAGCTCTAACCTCATCTGGCTGTGGCCAACCTAGTGGAATGTCTGGCATATTTTAGCTACTTGACGACCTTTTCTCAAATGAATGAATACATGGGGAATCCCCAAGCATATGTTAAAGAATTAAATAAAAGAAAAATAGAATTATTGTTATTACTTACATTTCTCTGACCCTAGCCATATCTGATTTTAAAAATGGCTTACAGTGAGTTCATTTTTTTTAAAGGGATAGAATTGACAACTGGCAATTAAGGTTATCAAGAAACAAAAGTAGTTAGGTGAATATTTCTGTCTTCTTTTTACTGAATTGATTTTATTTTACTCAATAGATTTTACTTAGTTTTTTAAAAAAATAAACTTATTTAGGTCACATTTTTTTCTTTTTTCTCAATTGTGTAAGAAAAAAAATTTGCATTCTTTGAAAAAATCTTTGAGTTCCAAATGCTCCTCCAACTTGCTGGGGATCAGGGAGTTCAAGGAGTGCAATAATGGAGTCCCTGGGAAGCAGTCAGGAATAAATTGACAGACTCAAGCATTCTCTGAGTCAAGGGGGCAAAGATTTATTGCTATGCTATATAGCAGGTAGAGTTCTTAGGGAAACTGTGAACTTAGATGGGTACAGTTAAATTTATATAGGATAACTGTAGTAAAACCTGTGCCAAATATGCTAAGTAGGTGAGGCAGGGCAGGATTACAGAGGAGTTAAGGAGTGGTCAGTTCTTGAAGGAACATGTACTTATAATATCTACAGGGCAGGCATATTGTCCAGAATTCGCCAGGGAAATAACCCAAGGGACGGGGAGGTGCTGCATGGAGGTGTGGTTTTAGGCTTGAAAATTCACTCAGTCAGCTATTGGTCAGGGCTGACCAAGCTGCCACCCATCAATGTCATGTTTGACAAGACAGATGTTGGGAGTATAAGTATGTCCCAAGCCTAAGGCACTCATAATGAGAGATCCCATATATATGTAATGAGCTAGGTAGTTACCTACAGGTAACCTAGTGAAGAATTCATAGGTGCAGCTTGTTATTGTAAACATTTGGCAGAGGCTTGATCATAAATGGTTGCTAGGCAGAGCACTGTCACAGGGAAAAGTGGGCAGGGATAATGTGCTGAGGCAAGGGAAATTTGAAAATTAGGGAGAAATGTGATTTTCAAACTGGGGTTCAAGCATGGGTACCAAAGCACTCCATCACAACCACTCTTCTCTCCCCTTCTCCTAGAGAAGTTAAACAATTTCATACAGCTTATACATGCAAAATCATGCAAAACAGATTTCCATGTTTGCCACGTTGGAAAAAAAATACAGAACAAAAAGAAAGAAAGAAAAACGTTTAAACAAAAGTATAGTATGACCTGCATTCAGTTGCCATCAGTTCTTTCTCTAGAGGTGGGTAGCGTTTTTCATCATGAGTGCTTCAGAATTGTCTTGAATTATTGTATTTCTGAGAATAGTTAAATCACAGGTCTCTATCATACAAAAATTGCTGTTACTGTGTACAAGGGTCTACTGGTTTTGTTTACTTTACTTTGCATCAGCTTATGTAAGTCTTTCCAGGTTTTCCTAAGAGCATGCTGTTTATCATTTCTGATAGCATAATAGTATTCCATCACAATCACATCCCACAATTGGTTCAGCCCTTCCCCAACTGATGGATATACTCTCAATTCCTACTTCTTTGTCACCAGAAAAGGGCTGCTATCAATACTTGTGTACATATAGGTCCTTTCCATCTTTTTTTTATCTCTTTTTGGATACATACTAATAGTGATTTTGCTAGGTCATAAGGGAGGCATGGATTTTTAGCCCTTTGGTTATATTTCCAAATTGTGCTAAACAATGGATGAATCAGTTCACAACTCCATCAAAAAAGCATAAATGTCTTTTTTTTTTCCTCTCATCCCCTCTAACTTTGGTCTTTTTCCCTTTCTGTCCCATTAGCCAATCTAATAGGTATGAGATACTACCTCAGAAATGTTTTGATTTGCTTCCTTCCAGTCAATAGTGATTCAGAGCATTTTTTTTCACATGGCGGTAAAAGCTTTGATTACTTCCTTTGAAAATTTTTCATATACTTTGGTCATTTATCCACTGGAGAATGGCTCTTTTGTAAATTTGACTTCATTCTCATTTGAGAAATGAGATCTTTATCAGAAAAAGGATTCTTCAATTTTTTTCAGTTATAATTGATAAATGCATTTCCCTCCATCCTATTTCTCCCTGTTTATTCAATTCTCTCTCCTTTTTCACACTCTACCTCCTCAATGATGCTTTGCTTCAATCTCGTCCACTCTTCCTCCCCTTCGCTCACCATCCCCTACTTTTCTGCTCTTCCACCTGAGCTGCAGATAACTGTTTTTAGTAATGAGTTGTAATTTATTGCGGAGGTTTGGAATTTCTTGGGAGATATCCACAAAGCGTCCCCTAATGAATCATATTACCTGTATGATGTTGACCAGATCATTTCTCCTTAGCAAATATTAATTTTCTCATCTATATTGTATGAGGTTTGAACCAGTAGTATCTAAGGTCCCTTCCTTCTCAAATCATTCTATTAGCCAAAATATCTGATAGTTTGGACCAATTTGTGTAAACTCTTATTGACATTTCTAAAACCAGATTTAATTTCATTCAGGTCACTAGTCAGGCAAACTCTATATTTATAAAGTTCCTGCTGTGAAGGAAGCATTGTAGAAACACTGGGGGCAAAAGCCAAGGCTAAGAAAGGCTTGATCCTAACTTCTGTTTTCTTTTCCCCAGGTTTTCTTGGGATTTTGTACATAAATTGGCTGACTTACTGTTTCTGGAATTCAGTATTCCATCTCCTTTCTCCCTGCCTTTGTCAAGGCCGGGGTAGGGAACCTGTGGCCTCAAGGTCACATGTGGCTCTCTAGGTCCTCAAGTGTGGCCTCTATGAACCCAGAAATCACATGGAATTTGGATTCTGTCAAACGGTTGCACTTAAGGATGTTGGGCCACATATGGCCTCTAGGCCGCAGGTTCCCCACCCCTGGTCTAGGCTGATTCTCAAACACAGAAGGCATTCTTCATCATTTCTGCCTTTTCTGTCAAACTGCCTGGTATTTAACAGATTTGCATTTATCCTTTCTGTTTTTTCTTTGTATTTATTTTGTTTATACTTCTAAATTCCCTCCTTTTCTTCTTATTCCCCACTTAAATCTGATTTTCTTGTCAATATTGAGGTAGGTGCCAGGGCAGATAACATGCTGCCAGTGCAGTCAGGAATATTTGAATTCAGATTCCACCTCTGACACTAGATGAATGGCCTGGGCAAATAATTTAACCTCAGGCTCAGCTTCTTCCTCTATGGAAAGCCATAACAATATCAGGGTTGTGATGGGGATCAAGCAGCTCTTTAAGAACTTTGGGAAATTTTAATCCGCATAAACAAGCAAGCTATCATTGGCAATTATTTCTTCTTTGGTGCATTTATATCATCAATAAATACTTCCTGACTGAATTCTTGAGTGGAATCCTGAGCTTGCTGCAAGGGTTAGCCCAAGTGCCACCTCCTTGGGAAAGCCTTCCCTGCTTTCTGAGTTCTTTGTAATGTCCCCCTTCTGAAATTGTAATGTATTCAGTTACCTGATTGTGTAAAGCATCCCTCCTCTAAAAAGCCAAGCACTCTTAGGTCAGGGACATCTTGCCAGGCTGACTGTTTCTACTTGGTCTTACCCATCTCATCATTCACTAATCAATTACTGAATTGCTAGATCAATATTTTATCTTTTATGATTTTCATTTTCAGGACTTCTGTCATCTGAGGGGTTGTCTTATTATGCCACCTGCCTGGCTGAAAGAAGAACATTTTTCAGGTTGCATCTAGTTAAAAGAACCTCTGCTTTTGTTGGGAGGTGGTTCTTAAAAAAAAAAATCGACCTTTCACAAATCAGCTCACCAACAGATAGGAGGCCTCAAATCATTTGCAGACATGCAGATGCAGGGCTTTAGATCCCACAGACATCTGCCAAAGGAGTCCTCCAGAATCAGGACAGGGCAGTGCTGCCAACATTAACCACAGGAAAGAACAAAAGACAAAAGCTTTTCGATTCTAACTTCCTTAGGATCACCGGCTTCTCTGACAAGGTCCTGGATTCTGGTCACGATGGGCCCCATGCCCAGAAGAGGCCAACTCTGCTCAGAGGTCTTTAAATCATGCTAGAGAAGACAACCAAGCAAGAAAAGATGCAGAGAATATTTAAGTCACAGATTTATGCAGTTACAATTCGTTTTCCACCAGGCTATATCTGTTCTCTCACATTAGCTGTTCAGTCGACATTTAATCCTCTTACAGGCCTGATCTTCATATAGTACGTCTGCAAATTTGCGATTGCCAAGTTCGACCTCTCCTTTAAAATATGTTGGAATGCTTGTAAACATGCAGATGGTCAATGGGAAAAAACCAGAGGTTTATGTGGCCTCACTCAAACGAGATGGAATTAGCAGGCACAGCCATCCAATGATCTTTAAGTGTCTAAAGGGAAGAACTGCTTAAAGGGCACAACACAGAAAGAATTCAGGACAGAAATCCTAATTCCTGAAGAAGTCAATGAATAACTACCTCTAATTAGGCATGGAAATCCACTCCCTTGTTCTGCTGCTCTTTTGGGAAGGAACAAAAAAGGGAAGATTGTTTAAGAGCACCCATTATTCCTTAAGGAAAGAAAGAAAAACAAAGCTTTCCCAATAGCTCCCAGAGTCAAACCATGAAAGCCTGTAATGGCTGGCCTTTGGTGCAGGCATGTTGGAACTTGGTAGAAGTCTGATGACCAGCTGGGATCTTAGAGGAGGGTGACACCAGCTCATGGAAATAAGTCTTTGAACTTGCTTTTTCTCAACAAGTGAAAGCCTGACTCTCCTCAGCAAACAGTCTGGGGCTGCACTGGGGCCCATGTCTTGTGTGAAGGAGCTGGTGCAGCTTTGCTCTCATTGGAACAGAAACAGACAAATAGCCACAGTGGAGAATCTCAATTGTTGCTTGCCATGGTGTTCCCTCAGTTTTAGAAGTCAGAATATTTATTAGCACTTCAAGAAACTCATCCTGTTCTCTCATGTAAAGCATTAGCAGACCCATTTTCTCTATCTGGTTTACAGAGTAATAATTACATTCCGTGTTTCTCTGGGAAACAAGATTTTTGAACATTCTGCCCAGTAAGCATCTGAGTTGTGTTCTACTATTTATTTGCAAGGCAAAGGAGGGCTGCCTGTGTTGTCTAACTGCTGACTGCTTTATATTCGACCACTGCAAAGCTCCGTCTTTCACCTGCCAGGTCCAAGGCTCTCCATCTCTGCCACGTGCAGAGAGGGGACTTGAGCTGAGTCTGGAAGGAATAAATCTAGGGAAGTCAGGAGGCAGGCAGCCTACTCAAGACTCACAGTACCACCCTGTGCATGCATTAGGCACACTCAATAAATGGAGGCATACCAATGGAACATGGAAGAAGTAACCTCCCTATAAGACCTATACTCAATGAATTAACCTGCATTTATGAAGGGCCTACTGCATACTGGAGAGCATCCTGGATTGTGAAGAAAAAATAATAGTATGACCTCATCTTATCTGCCTTTGGGGAACTTAGGTTTTGTTAGGAGAGAGCTCCTCTACCTGTTTAAGCATCTAGAATACGTATCACATACTGAGTAAAAACAGCATCTTTGGGAGTACAAGCAGTGCTGTTGGTGGACAGAGGTCTGGGCCTTGTTGAATGGATGATACATTCTTGGAAAAGTCAGTTGAAATTAGTTAATATCACAGTCCTGAGTATTTAAGATGAAGAGAGAGAAGGGAACTTTGGAGACCATCCAGCAGCATTCTCTTATTCTGTGGATGGTTCTGTGGCCCCAGGGTTTAAGGGTTTTCCTGTGCTGGGTGTTTCTGGCCTCACCCCAAAACATTCAGTATCAGCTCCTGAGCTGGTACCAGCCCCTTGGAGCACGCCCAACTGTCCTGCTACTTCTGACTCATTAGCTGGCTCTGTAATGCTGAGGCCTAGGCGGATGTTGATAAGGAAATTCAGACAGTGAGAAGAATTCATCTTGTCTTCATTGTGCTCTTAGGACTTTTAAAAGTTTTATCAAGCACCCGGTGTTTCAGCTGGAGCTGATTGCTGCAAGGGATTCATCAACCTAATGCACTTAAGAAAACTTAGAGGAATAATTAGGAAACTTAGAGAAATGATTAGGAAATGCTACCATTTCATTGTCATTAATCAATTTGGGTAATTAACACATGACTAACATTTAAATGGGGCCACATGTGTAATTGGAAGCCAGAGTACACTTCTGACTTAATACATGACAAATAGCGCACTGCTCTGAGGACCTGAGAAAAGTTTAAAAAGAATAGAGAGAGAGAAAGCCCGAGGAACAGGAACGTTTGACTCATTTTTTCTCGTTAAAAAAAAAAAAAAAACAGATATTTTTCTCCTTACAAAATTTTCCTCATTATCGAGATTAATTTTCAACACTGATTTATAACTCACAGAGATTTCAAAAGTGTAAAGTTATTGAGAAATATTTTAGTATTTCATATATCTTGACTCAACAATAGCTTTAAAACACTCGCCCCCTCCCCTTAGCTATTACAAGATGACAAGATTTACAATGACTGTATTCAGACTGTGGATTCTTCTTATGCTTTTTAAAAATATCTTTCAAGGTTTACTATCCTTATAGGAAGACAGAACAGCTCCCAATCATATTTGTTGATTCAATTAAAGCGTTTTCCTGCAATCAGAGCTTGAGACCAGAGAGGAAAAAAGAGGATTGAGAGAACATTGGCTCCAGGCTACCTGGCCCCTGGGGCCTGGGTAAGGAAAGGGCATAGAGAGCATCTCTGCCCAGGATCTAAACCTTTGGGGCAAAGCCCTCGTTGCCCCATGCAATGGGAATAGCCAGCTGGGAAAATCAAAGAAATCTGGAGGCAAGAGGAAGAGGAGGGAGCTTTTTAGAGGAAGATGATACTCAGAACTGGAATGGGAAGCACACGACGGAAGTAAAAAGATGAGAAAGGTATTTGGGGGAAGGAGGAAAATTTAATCTCCAATTGTCAAAGACTGAATGTATTTACCAATGAACTCTCCTGTTCCAGAATGACTTTAGTTCCCTCTTTCCCAGGTCTTATTGTGTTTGTCACAGTCACTATTGCAACTCTTGTCATTTCCAAAAGTCTTCAGGCTCTTTCCTACTTACCCCTCATCCTTGAGGCTTAGCTGACTGGACCTAAACTAGAGATGGTGGTGCTGGTGATGAGGTCAGAGAAGCATCAAATGATGAGGTATAGCTTTAGTGGTGCTCCAGACCCAAGACCCAAGAATACCAACATGCTGGGTCCTGCTGAAAGAATTCGACTCCCATCTTCTCTCAGCCAAAGGAAAGCAAAGTTTATCAAAGATTCGCCTTAATGGGTAGACTCTTAAGGTGCCTCAGTATCTGTGAGGCTTGCGTTAGACAAGCAGCCCAGAATCACCTGACACAGGGTCAGTCTGTGCTAGATAATTCTCTAGTGTTCTCTTAGAGACAAGATGGATCTTATATACAGAAAGGTTGTAGGAGGAATCTAGGGGTAATCTAGAGAGGGAGTTTGTGGGGGGATCTTCAGGAGGAGTCAAATGATATCAGACTCAATAATGAGATATTAAGCAGGGGAGAACTAGCTGGAGGCTACCTGGACATGACAGACAAATGAGGGCTAGGATGGCTTAAGGGCAACAGATTTGGACACAGATATTTTGGGAGGATGAAGGGTGAGAAGTAACTGGACAAATAAGGGCTAGACTAGTAACAAAGATTTGGGTCAAGCCACAATGAAAGGCTTATGGCCTCATCAAATGGGGGTTCCCAGAGCCTGTACCTCGTGACTGGTAGCAATGGAGTACTCTGCTTGGAGGCAGGAAAACCTGAGGCTGAATTCTGCTTTAGGCAATTACTACATGTCAGCTAAACTCTATGGGCCTTGGTTTCTTCATCTGAAATGAAGAAGTCTTCTAAAGTCTTTCTTCTAGCTCTAATTTGTGACCTGATGCTCCCTTCTTCCCATTAACGCCTTCCTTCCACTTTCAGTAGGGGGCTCTTGACACTCCTATTGACTGGTACCTTCTCATTGAATGTGTTCCAGCCTCCTCAGTCCTAGAGATCAGTTTCCTTGCTCTTTCCTCTCTAGCTCATGGCCAATTTGTCTTCTTCCTTCTGTTAATGGTAGTAGCATCGTATATCAAAGCATGTCTCTCTCCTCAGTCCTCAAATCTTCTAAACTAATTTCCAAGAATTTAAGTAGAAGAATGGACAGGGCTCTTAACCAGGATTCAGGAAGACCTGAGTTCCAATTTAACCTCAGACTCTTACTAACTCTGTGACCCTGGGCAAGTCACTTAATTGTTATGTACTTCACTTAGCTTATCTGTAAAGTGGGGATCAAAACACTTACCTTCTAGTGTTGTTGGGAGGATCAAAAGAGATATAATAAAGCAGTTATCACAGGGTTCAAATACTCCACAAGATGCCAATGATGTCACTATGATGTGGTTAGGGGTGCTTGAGACCCCAAAATATCAACACACTGCCAAATGAATTCCACTCAAGACTTCTCTCAGCCAAAGGAAAATAAAATTTATCAAAAGTTTGCCATCTTGGATAGACTCTTAAGGAGCTTTGATATCTGTAAGGCTTGTATAGGAAAATTTTATGGCACTCTCACACACATGGGGGCAAGAAGGTGTCATAGAGAGAAAGGTTGTGGGAAGAATCTAGGGGTGTTCTGAAGGAGGAGTTTGGGGAGGGTTTCCCGGAGGGGTCAGATGAGGTCAGACTCCAGTAATGAGTGATTAAGGGTGGGCTGGAGGCTACCTGGAGCTGACAGACAATGGTGGGCTAGGCCAGTTCAAGGGTGGAACAGGAGGATCAAGGGTGGGAAATTGCTGGACAAAGTAGGGCTAAAGGCTTGGGCAGAGCCACAACTTAAGGCCCATGGCCTCAGGCAACGGCCTTAAGTGGGAAGATTCAAGAGAGTTCAAGGGGGCTCCCAGAACCTGCACCTCATTAATTGAAGGTAGACTTCTTCATGGAATGTTTTACCAATATCAAAGGGATCTGAACTTGTGGGAAACCAGTGATGTTTATATGGAAAACATATAATCACAATATAGAACACTCCCTTCTCTCCCTTTACCCCAAATTACTATGAACAACTTTGTGTTCTCAATCTATCTCTATTTAAGTATACACACACACACACACACATACACACACACACACACAGGTTCTATGCCTGTGTCTGTGTCTGTGTGTTGCCTATTTAGCTTGGCTAGCAAATCCATAGCTGGGATGTTTGATATTGATGGGTTTTCCTAGGATTGTAGACTAGTTCTCTTCTTAACGTAGTTGCATTAATGTTAGCACCTTCCCCCAAGGTTCTCCTCCATTTACTTTGCATTTATCATTTATGTACCAATTTATGTATATAGTCTCTTAATTGACTGTTCTACCTTGTTATTTGTCTCCTTTGCTCTCCCTGAGATGTCTGGAACACTGAGAACTATGGCCAGGTCCATACCCCCAAAGAAGCAAAGGGAAATAAAGAATGGCTCCCTTTATACCAAAACATATATGGCAATTCTGAGTAGCAACAGAGAACTAGGATCATACTAGATGCTAATTAAGCAGGAAATGACTAAATGATTTGAGTTACAAGAAAGAAATGGAATATTACTCTGATATTAGAATGGATAAATTTTATGAATTCATAGAGACACAGGAAAACTCACCCTGTCAATCTAAAGTGAGGTGAATAAAGTAAAGCAAACATGTATAGGATGGTTAGAGAGAGAAATGGAAGTAACAAGTAAAAAATCCTCCCGCTAATGATTGCACTCTGAGGATCAAATGCATCCCAGAGAAGAGAAATGAGGAGCCTTTTCCCCTTCTTTGCAAAGATGGGGGATTATGGGTCTGCAACTCTGAACATAACATCCTACTTACTTGAATGTGTTGCTAGTTTTGCTGACCTTTTGTCCCCTCTTTGGGTTCTCCATCATAAGGAATGGCTCTCCGGGTTGGGGATGCCATTATCTGGAAGTGTTAGGTGATGCTGACAAAAAACAAAAAACAAAAAAACAAAAACAACATATTGGTAACAATTGTATTATACTAAAAAGAACAAACTTCCCTTTTCCAGCAGCAATTAGGGAAAGAGGAAGGTGAAACCAGTCTGAATATTAATGTGACCATTGGCAATGGTTGAAGGGGTAAGGCAAAGTCCAGGCCAAATTTCCTGAAAGTGAGGATCATGTAGCCTAAAGCTAATTCAAGAATTCCTTCCTTGAGAATCATTATAAATGTGAGCATTTTCTTCTGCTAGGCATCCTCTTCTTTGGGATAGGGAGGAGACATTTCTTTAGGCAATGGCTGGGTACTGCTGTCCTGAATGTAGTAGAAAATATTCTTCTGTAGGCTTTGGTTTGGGTAGGACTAGCTGACCTCTGAAGCTCCTTCCAACTCTAGGATGATTCTGTGTGATCTCTCCCCTCCCCTCCAAGCCCCCCATCTCCCAACCCCCATATTCCCAAACTCCCCACAAGTTTCTTTGAAGGCCCAGGATTCTATGAAGTTCTCAGTCCTTTCTAAGCCTTACAAACACATCAGGTTGGAGAAAGGGGTGACTCTGGGGAGGCCATCTCTTTTTAGGTACAGTATTTTTCCTCTCTCTGTGCCAATGTCTTGGAGGCCAATGAAATTGGGCTCATATTTTGAGCACTAGCCAGCCAGCAGAAACAAAGCACTTAGCAAAATAATATAAAGGACAAAGCAGAAACACTAGTCACCAAAGGTGGCTGGAATACTTCCTTTGAGTGATTGACAAAGCATTCCCTGTCCACCAGCCTGGAGAAATTCTGGCACACATATATGGCCAACAACAATGGTGCTGAAGAATGCATTGTCAAGCTGTCCTTTTGGAGGGTGGTAAAGCTCATGGAAGTGGGGGAGTTATTTTTCATTCAAATAAATGTAGTCCACTTCCTATCAAAGTGTCCTTAGTGCATCTGGCCAAAGACAGGCACCAACCTAACCCTAGGCAGCACAGCAAACACTGGAGGAAAAAAAAAGAATACTAACCTTTGTTTGTTTGTTTGTTTGGTTTTTTATTTTTTAAAAGTGAACTGATTTCAAATCCAGACACCAGAGCTGATGGACAATTTTTGGTCCCACTGGAAATAATTTAATTGTCCAAAGAAATGTTCCCCAGAACTGGTATGAGAAAGCAACAAATGGAATCATAGATTTAAATTTGGAAAGACCTAGTCCACCCCCCCCCCATCCCCACCCCCTGTTTTTCTGTTTTTCTGTGAGTTGCTCAAATTCATGCTCAGGATTCACACTCAGGGTTTCTGACTCCACATTCAGCTCCCTTCTCATGGCACCATGGCTGCCTGACTCTACTTACTGATGATGCATTATTGTGCTCTGGAACATTTTCCTTTCTTGGAGAAAAGTTGCTGTTTTGGTGCTTAGTTAATAAATATAGACACATGGATGGAAGATGAAGAATGGACCATGCTATTAAAAGGGAGAAATCATTTGTTCACTCTTTTTCACTTAGCCAAGGATGTGTTGCTTCTCCCTGGCAGGATTTGGGCTCCTTGAGGACAAGGAAATAATGTTTCTATCTTTAGGTCTCCAATGCCCAGACCAATGTCATGAATATGGGACTCACACAATAATTCATGTTTGGGTCCATTTAAATAATTGTAGTCAGCTATCAAGATAGGATCCCAAAGCTTCCTTCTTACTTTGCTCTTCTGGAAGACTTAAGATTGTTTTTACTTAGAGAGAGACAGTGTAATGTAGTGGAAAGACAAGGCTTTGAATCTTGGCTCAAATGTCACTCCAATGCTCTGTTTTCTTAATTACACATCTTTAAATGTTTGGACCTTACCAGGTTCTACCCATGTCCCTCTCGCCTCAATCCCCTAGCTCTAAATTCCTGTGATGCATCTGTGTGATTTTTAGCACTCACTCCTTGCATGTAGGCAGAAAATATTTCCTTTGGAATGGGCCACAGGATGAATAACTAAGTTCTTCTTGAATGTCAAGGAGCGGTGCATTGTTTAGTCTCTCCACAGCTGATGAGATGCTTCAAAAGGGGAAGCAGGTGAGCATCACTTATCCATCTGTGGCATTAGGAGCAGCCTGGGAAGGTGAAATAGATGCTTGTCTTTAAACAAGAAGTCTGGGTTGAAGAGGAAATTCCAGCCCTTCCCCTAGCTCTGATCAGGACTCAAGCTGAAATAGTGATGTGCTGGTAAACTGTTAACAATTGGCTTTCCCAAATCACATGACAGGCTTTAAAGTATAATGTGAGTTATTGTTGTTTTCCCCGTCACTTTTTAAGTCTAAGCAGTAACAAAACAATAGATTGGGTGCGGATCTGTAGTGTTGATTGACTTCCAAGTTGGCAATACAATTAGCTCTTGCAGGCTCAAGAACACCCCTGGGCCAAATCTCTCAATCAAAACCCTGCTCTCCAAAGCCTGCCTGAAGTTGGAAAGAAGAGGGCTGCCCATTTCCCAACTTCCTCTCCCTGTGGGTGGCCCATAACAGACACTCTAATATCTTCTGATCATTTTTTATTCTGCCTAGATATTGCCTGAATCCTGATTTTTGTTTTAGATCTGCAGATGCCCAGAAGTTATCTAGAGATGAAGACAAATTTAGATTAGACAAGTGAGAAAACCCTCTGCCAGAAGGTTAGGAGTGTTCCTAACTGAGGGCTAGGAGCTATCATGATAACACTACTGTCTGCTAATATACCTCTGCAAAGGAACAGAGAAGGCAAACATGAGGCCTTGGGGGTCACTGAATTCCCCCCCCCTTCAAAAATGAGCCAATTGTCCTAAGAAAATAGAATTCATTGGATCCCCAGAAACCAGTGGGTTAGAGAGGAGAGGGAAAGGAGGAGTATCAATTGAATGACTCCTCAGGATTAGGAAATGATCACTGCCCTCCTGTACTGAGCCAAAAAATGTACATTGTCTTTAGCTTTCTAGTATCATTCGCTTTACATTGTCTTTGCACCCAACCCTTCTCAGGCAAGATAACTATCTGAGGCAGAATCTCATCTGTGAAATGGGGATAATAATCACACCGACCATCTAGGGGTGCTTTGAGGATCCAAAGCTTCAACATGATAAGGGCTTTGCCCATTTTAAAACCACTGTGTGCCTGGCACATAGTAGGTGCGTCTTGAAGAATTTTTTTGACAAATGGCTGAGTGGTCAGGTGGCCTTTGCCTGAAGCTCTCCAGCAAAGAGAAAGCCAGTGCTTTTAGAGACAGTCTATCAATGACAACAAGATTTTCTGCTCCTTTTTCATTTGTATTTTTACCTCTGAATCAGGAGAAGAAAGCCGTGAAGACAGGAGACTGTTGACCACATAGCCTTGCCTGAGTTTCAGAGTTTTCTTGACCTTTCAAGGCTACTTCTGCCTCTGATAGTTACTGGAGCCAGAGGTGGGGAACCTGCAGCCCCTCTGGGCTCTCAAGTGTGGCCCAGGTGGCCTCAGGATGCCCCACTCCTATATTAGCCTTATGGTGATGGCCAAAGCCAATTCCTATCTTGAAGTCTTTTTCCTCATCTCTAAAATGGAGTACAATAGTCTTTGTAATCCCTACCACACAAAGTTGCTGTAAGGCTCCAGTGAGACAGTCAGTGTTACACACATGTCTGTTGTCATTATCGTTTCCTAATACATAAGCCCCCAGATTGCCAAAGGATCCATTATTATAGTTTATCTGAGTCGAAAGGGCCCTCAGACATCACTGGCTCCTGTCTTCTCATGAAAACACTTAGCTGGGCTTTCTAACATGAATGATTTTCTCTTGTGACAACTTCTCTTCTGAAAATCCACGTTAGCATTTCCCATGTTATGGAGAGGGATCTCATCTGTTTATCTCAATATATACTTCCAAATTCCAAATCTACACAGCTTTGTGACCTTGGGAAAAAATAATGTTTGGATGGCACTTTACTAATACTCTAATTTGTAGCTGACAATGATCTTGGGAAGCAGGTGCTATTGTTAGCCTCTCTTTACAAATGAGTAAGCAGAGGCAGGCAGACAAGAAATGACTTTCCCAGGGTCACACAGCTAGTAAGTGAGGCAGAATCTGAACTGGCCTTTCTGATTCCAGAGCCAGGGCTCTGTGCTCACTGGCACTACCTACTGGTCCATCCTCACAAGCCCTCCCTGCACCTGCACCTTCACCTGTGGTTTTCTCCTCCAAAGGTGAGCTGTTTGGATTAAAAGTCTCTGAGCTGCCTTCCAGGTTCACAATGGTATACTTCAAAGCAGGGAGGAAGAAAGTGGAGACTGGCCCTGGGAGAGTGTGTGTGTAGTCCAGGGGCAGACAATGCAGAGGACTGATACCATTCTAGGCAGCTAGAGGTGAGATGGTTTTGTCTTCCTTCCCCTTCAACTTCTCCTTTCCCTTCAAGTTTCAGGATCTTCTCCCTTGTCTATTGTTCATGGGAAGCACGTTGAGCAATGGAAGAATTGAGTTGTAGCAAAAGGAAGGGGCTTTAATTAGAAACTGTAGTACCAGAGCACTCTGCCTCCATCTGTTACGTTAATTGGTATTCTTAAGGCCCCCAAAGATCTACTGTTGGCAGCTTGTTTATTATTTCAGAGCCGTCCCCTCAGCCCCCACCCTGCAAGGAAGTGTGTGCATGTATGTGACAAAGAAATTAGGCAGAGAAAATTGTTTTCGTGATCTTAGGCTCACAAGGAGTTTCTTAACCAGGGGAGAATGCATCAGCAAGGAAGGTGTGTATTTAATCCAAATCTATGTACACAGAGATGCATTTTTTATGTCTATCAATGTATGTTTGGTGGTGAAGGAGATGAAGGGGGTTATCAAACAAGCTGCTCTGTTCTCCATTCCAAAAATGGAACCACAGGGAGTTTAACGATGTTGGAATGGCACTTTCTTTACAGGAACTCATGTACTTCACTTCCATTGGCTTGGGTGTCATAGCATTTGTGTTTTTGAGAATGGATGGATGTATAAGGCAATGATTGTTTCTGAATCATTCTTCAGGGTACCTAGCCTGAGACCTTTTACCTGGTACAATACAAATGAGTTTATGTTGTCAGTATCCATAAATAGGCAGTATTTTATAATTTGCACATCACCTTCTTTGCTACAATCTAGGCAGGTAGATAAAGCAGGCATCATTGCCCCCCTTTCCCAGGTAAGAACACAGAGGTTCAGAGTGGTTTTGTGTGTGTGTGTGTGTGTGTGTGTGTGTGTGTGTGTGTGTGTGTGTATGTGAGTGAGTGAATTGCAGCTCCAAGGTTAGGAATCTTTTTTTTTTCAAGATTCTCACATGCCTAATGTGATCCCTCCCTCTGTTAATTCCAGTTGCGACACATTGATTTATTTTCCTTTGTCTTCATTCTTCATGAGCTGTCCTGGCTATAAATCTGTTGAATTAGCAGCCAACAGAGTATAAGCTCCTTGAGGGTGGGCATATAGCCAGCTACTATTATAGTGCCTAGCACAGAGCAGGCATTTGAAAAGTATTTGCTTGAGTCCGCAATCTGTTAATGAGCCTTTTAGATGAAGTTAGGCTGGTTCCCACAGGACTGACTTAGGGTCTGTCACCAGCATCATATTCACAGCCTTCTGGGGGTCCTAGGACATGCCAGTGAGCATGCTTCAGTGGGATAGCCTTAAAGAACTCAGGGCTACTTCCAGGCCATGATTCCATGATCAGTTGTCTACTTCTTCATGTGGTGACATGTGGGACTCCATAAAGAAAACTCATAAGTGTGAGCTTGAGTGTGGGAAGGACTGGGGGTGGGGCATGGAGAATGACTCAAGAGGTGAAAATTTTAAAAAAAAGCAATTCCATTTAATTTATGAAAAAAAAAGACTTCTTTCTCTCCCAGTGTCTCAGAATTGATGACCAAAGCCAAGTGGGAAGGACCATCTGGATGAGTGGATGGAGTGCAGCCCTTGAATTAATAAAGACGTGTTCAAATCCTGCCTCATCCACTTACTAGATGTGCAATGGTGGACAAATCACTTCCCCTCTCTGGGCCTCAGTCTCCTCATATGTCAGATGAAGATATGCTCAAATGAAGACAGAGACATGTACAAAATATACTCTTCTGGGCTATTGTTACATGACGCATGAACACAAACTCTGTCCACAAAACCCCTCAAAGAAGTCAGGGCTTTGGATTGTTGACTGTTTCATAGTGTGTAACATCGGCCTCAGTGAAGATTTGGATAGGAGGCCGAAATCTTTATACATGAACTCATAGTGTTCTTACGATAGCCCAGGGAGGCAGGACCAATTGTTCTCGTTTCATAAGTGAGGGAGTCGGGGGTTGGAGAGGGGAGACCCTTTCCCCAGGGTCAGCAGCCAATAAGGTCTTCTTCACATCACATCTCCTCATTCCCTCCTAGTTCAGGTGTCAAGTAGTGGCCTGGGGTTAAGGTTCCAGATAATGGAACCTTGTTGACCTGAAAGCTAGGAATGCAGTGGTAGCATAAGGTGGTAACCTGGAATTGGGGCCTGTAGCAACAAAGTGATGGAAATGACAAGCAGGGTTCTGAGTTTCAGAGGCACCAAAGGGCCAGAGGAAGTGGGAATATTGCTGAGGAACATTTGGTAAATAACACATAAGGAAATGTGAGAGAATTGGGGTGACTCCTCCATCCATGGTGCCTTTGGGTCCCCTTGCTTCATGACTTCCAGTCCAAGTTTAGGGGCTTCCTGTGCTTTTCCCCTCTAAGTTTCATCGTGATTCACAGAATCGCCCTCCTGGGGTTAGTGACAATCTCTGGGGAGAGATTCCTCAGCTCTCAGGCTCCTGCAGTTACAGGAATGAGCTGGAAATCCTGTATCTCCAGTTAGTTCACAGGGTAATTTGCCTAGGGTGATCTCTGGCCTCACAATAATGAATGATAGAAAATCATTCAGGCCAGCAGCTCTTCCTCTTCCCCATAAACCCTTTCTTAAATTGCCCTTTGACCAGAACTAATGTACATAATAAAAAAAAAATTCAGTTAAGATGAAGTTAGAAACTGGGTTTTAATGAAGTTTGTTCTGAGAAAGGAATTTTAAATAAAGCAAAAAGCTTTATTTTCCAGAGCAGAAGCAGGGAGTGTGTTACTCTGGGAACATCTTGAGGGAGGGATGTTCTAGCAGAGGCTGTTCTGCAGTTTTCTTCTGGATAGAATGTCCTGACATGTGGAAGGATAATTAAACCTGGCCATGTTGTGCCAGCCTGTGCACAGGGCAGTTGCTGTGTGCCCATCAAAGCCAGAGGAGCCTTTTTCTTTAGTTAAATTTTAAAGTCCCCCTTAGCATCAGAACCTTAGGACTATTGAAGAGTAGACCTCCAACATGGGCACTGCAGGGTGAAGATGGGGCATCAATGGCAGACCACTAGGCCTGACACCTCATAACTTGGGGATCATTGGGTAAGTCACTGAAATTCTCTGTCTTTAATCTGTGGAGTAAAGCCATGGGATAAAGCGATTTCTTATCTCCCCACCAATGCATACATGTGTACCAGGAACTGTGCTAAATTCTAGAATATAAATACCAACTGATAGAAAAAAGATTATCTGTGACCTCAAGGAGCTTCCCTTCCAAAGTGGGAGACAACACAGAAAAGGAAGTTGAGAAGAGAGGGGTGGGAGGAGGAAATACCCAGGAGGGAGAATGATGGAGAAAATCCAGAGTCAGGAGTAGAGCCCAGAGACAAATGAAGACATGGCTAGGCTGGCAACTTGCCTTAAAATGGCATTTTCATGGATAAAGCACTTAACCTCAAGTCAAGAAGACTTGAGTTCAAATCCAGCGTTGGACATTCCCTAGGTATGTGACCTTGGGTAATTCATTTAACTTCTGCCCCCTCAGTTGCCTCAATGGGGGTAGTAACAATCCGACCTCACAAGGTTGTGAGGATCAGAGGAGATCATATGAGTAGAGGGTTTAACACAGTGCCTGACACATAGTAGGCACCATGTAAAGGCTTATCCCCTTCCCTTCTCCTTCCTTTCTGGGAGGAAAGAGCAAATCAGAGAAATCCCTGAATCCAACTGTAAAATCTTTGAAGACAGATACTAACTCATGTATCAATCCGGATCTCCAGGGTCTGGCCCATAAGAAGGATTTGTAAATGACTCTATTGATTCTTCAGCAGCATGGCCGAAGCATGATGTCTCAGGAGTCCTATCCTTGCATTTCTCCCCAGTGGCTGCTGTTTTCTAATCTAGACCTGCAGATGACTGGCAGAGCTCAAGGGTGACCTGTTTTCTGCTAGTAGCTTAGAGCTGGGAAAAGCACTAGGCCCTACCTGGAACAATGATGCTGCATCCTACACAAGGGGAAGGCCAGGGCAAGACACAGGAGACTATGACAGTCAAAGGCCCCACCCTGTGCTCAGCAACAATGGAAGACTGGAGATGAAGATCCCAGGAGACAAGAGCAGTGACAGAAGCCAGGCCTTTGTTCTGAAACTGAAGCTTTTCATCCTTTCTCTGCTAATCTGAGAAATCTATGCGACCCTGGCTGGGAAAATAAAAGATTCCTCCAAGGAGCCTGCATTGCCAGTTAAGTAGAAGAATCCCCCCACCACCTCCTACTAAACCACAGAGGTAGAAATCTGGGCAGTGCAGGAGCACAATTTGATTTGTTCTGGTCAGGCCTGCAGGGTAGAACACCAAGTGAGGGTAAAGTCTTGCAGACTCATTTAGGTTTCATGGCAAGAAAAATTTTCTAACAATTAGAACAAACAAAAAATGGGATGGAGTCCTTCAGAATCAGTTTCCCCATTTGAAAATTTCCTAGTTGAGGTTAACTGGACAATCATCAAATGGCTCATAGGGTTGTTTCCTTTTAAGTGAAGTGTCAGATGAGATGGCCACTGAGGTCCTTCCATCCCTGACCTTCAGTGATGCTATAAGTCCTTAGATGGAAAAAGGCAGAACATCACTATATAAATGGTACTAGGCAGCAAATGGGTGGTGAGAAGCCAAGAAAGCGCTCAGCTCTTAGAACCTGTGTGGAAGATCAGAGTACTCCTGATTTTCAAGGCTGGTCCAGCTAACTGGCTATCAGTTGAGAGGTCCTTTGTATGTCCCCTGCCTAGAGACTGTACTAATCCCAGAGCTCTGGGCAGATTCTGCTTTCATGGGGCCTTTGAACAGTATTTTCTATGGAGACTGAAGAATAAGGGAACAGAATATTCTAAGGCCTAGAAATGGAAAGCTCAGGGTGATCAAATCCTCTGGTCATTTGACAAATGTTGACCTTGCCTCCTGAGTCCTATGAATTAAATTCTACCAAGATCTCAGGAAGTAGAGAGGATGGCTACTATGTCCATCCACATTCTCTTTCCTTACCTTAATTCTTCTACCAAGAAAGTCAGTTGCACACCTTCCCCAAAGTCTTAGAGAACAAACTCCATTATTTTTGCCCATTTCCTTCATTTTCTAGATGAGAAGTAGGAAAGGACTGTGACTTTTCCCACATTATGTAGGTAATACACATTGGGGTAGGGATTTGAACACAGATCTGATTCCAAGATTGGTGTATCCTTCTGCACGGGGCAGGCAGTACGGTGTGACTTGAAAGACTGAAATTCCTGAAGGTGATGTTAATACCTAGAAACAGCTGGGACACCCAAATTGGATCTTTTTGTTTTCGTTTTGTGTTCTTTTCCTCTGTAGAGATTAGACCAACTACAAAAAGGAAGCCCCAGCTATAGGTTACTCCCAAATGTGGGCATTTGGATTTCAAAACAAAACAAACTAGGTCTAAATTATTCATTATATAAAATAATTCATTTGGTTCAAAGATTCCTCACAGAGGTAAAAGATTTAGAGCTGGAAGGGGCTTCATTTTGTCCAAACTCCTCTTTTTGAAGGTGAAACTAGGCCTTAGAGAAGGTGAGTATCTCATTCAAAATCACATATTTAAAAAAGGGAACAGAAATGGAATTGGAACCTAGCTCTTTGGACTCTAAATTTAGGAGAACTTCCACTGTGCTCCACAAACCTCATTGCCACTGTCTTTAATTTGAGAGCTCCTCATTAAATGAATATTTGCAAAATGTTGTGAAAACTTTTGAATTACACAGAAAAGAACAGGAAACCACTGTCCTGTGTAGAGGAAGGAAGAGAAAACACTTTGCATACAATGGGTCCTGCTAGGTTCCTATTCTGCTTGAGATATTTAAGAACCGAAAAACAGAGCATCTTGTGCCCCTTTGAGGCAGATTTCTGGCCAGAGACATTTTTTAATTCTGCAGGTGATAGGAGGGAGTGACTAGAAATTACAGAGCTTGGTGCAATCAATTCTGTATTACTTGGCTAATCAGGAGAAGGGATCCATCTTCCTAGAGGGGGGAAAAACCTTGGGAATATGGGGAGGAAGGAAAACTAAATAAACAAAATAGCTAGAGAAGGAGCACTTATTTCTAGAACTGCCAAAGAAGGTCAGGTTCCTTTGGTGTTACATAGTAGGTACGTAGGGCAGCTGGGCCATTCAATGGTGGCATGCTAGACCCAGAGTCTGGGAGATTTGATTCTGACTCTGTGGGCCATTTGGTGACTCATTTAACCGTTCTTTGCCTTTGCTCACTGTAAATTGGAAAAAAGAATAGCACCTACCTCCCAGGGTTGTTGTAAGGATCAAAAGAGCCAATAATTGTAAAGTACTTAGCACCATACCTGGTGGACACTGGCATCATGATATGGATGTGGTGGAGAAAAGAGTAGCTCATGTGTAATGTATTAACTCACGTGTGAATTGGATTTAAGTGAGGCAGAGTTTCCTCAAGGTGTCAGCCTCCTTGTTTCTTTCAGAGTCATCAAAGTCAGTGCAGGATACAAGTTAGGAAGAGTGGTGAGAGTCCAGGAGGCATTGGGTGACAAAGCTCTGATGCTTCCCAGTGCTTCCCAGCTTCAGTTGTCTTCATGGCCATTGGAAAAAATTGTCCCCATCCCCCTATTCCAGTGGGAGAGATCTTCACCTTCCTAGAGTGGGTATTCCCCATAAGTGACCAGTGCATCTGAAATCCATTGGCTCCTCTCAACCCAACTTGGCCTATGTGCTGAGATGGTTTAGCAGGGTATATTCCACAGGTTACAGCTTTCTGGAGTCATAGGTGAAAGTTGGGTGATCTGTGGACATCAAAGGTCTGTGAGCAGCCTTAAAAAGAGCTCAGCAAGTCCTCTCAACAGAGATTCTAGTCCATGCTGAACACCTCATATGCCCCAGATAGTGGGATGAGCTTATAGGGAGGGCTATATAAATATTAGCGATGATGCTGATATATAGTGACAAGTTATGGGTCCCAAAGTCTAGGAGAGATATAGACAAGCAACTATGATGGGAAAGAGACTTGAATCCCTGCCACGTGACAACTGGTTGGAGAACATGGGAATTTTGAACCTGGAAAAGACAATACTCATTGGAGAGCTGAGAACTGTCTTCTAGCATTTGAAGAGCAGACATATTGGAGAAATATTCCATTTGCTATGTTTAGCCCAGAGTTCAAAGTATGAGAAATGGTTTTAAGGTTGCAAGGAGAAAGTTTTAGACTTGATATCAAGTTAAAAAACCCAACCAAGAATGTTCCTTTACTTAGCACTCCCTGAAAGTGAATTGGATTGACCTCAGAACAGGAGGCTTTCTCATGTTTGAGGTTTTCAGGTAAAGGCTGGAAGAGCCATCCTCAGGCATGTTGTTCTTGGCATCCCTTTCATGTAGATGCAGGGTGATGTGGCCTTTGAGGCTCCTTCCCATTCTCAAAGCTGTGATTCTGTGAGCGATGTCTTATTGTTGAAGAAAAATAATCAATTTGAAAGACTGAATTTGGGTGCTTGGAAGCCAGAATATAGCAGGTACCCAGAGCAACTAAAGAAAAAAAATATGTGCTGTTCCCTGGCCCCAGGAGCCTTCCTCAGGGGTGTAGACATCTAAAGAGCTGTGTGGGTGACATTCCTGTATGTCTTCCTTCCTTCCGTTCTTCAAAAAGCCCAATCCATCAGATACCCCCAGGTGTCGGGTAGCATTGTGCTCCTCGGAGGCTGAGAAGAATAAAGGTTAACACTCCAGCATTTGCTGAAAGCCAGATGAAGAGAAAGGCCAGCCTGGAAATTCAAATGCTTGGGGAGATTTGACAGAGTTTTTTTTTTTTTCTGACTCCTGCCCATTTTACATCATTGTTCCCTGACTGGTGAGAGCAGACAGCTGCTTTTCATTACTCCTTTCTGGCCTGGATCTGCAGAGACGAAGGCAAATCTATTTTTATATTTTTCATTGGCACAATTGATATTCAGTGTCACAGGGTCTGTCTTTCTAGGCGACCAAAGTCTCCACACATCTCCAGGACTATTGTCTTCCCTGCGCACACACCCACGCCCTATTTCTTTTTATTCTAAACAAGTTACCTATCCTAATAATCAAATGATATTTCAATGATGACTTATTGCCTCCTTGTTCACATTTAATGATACCCCCCCCCAGGATGCAGGATTCAAAATGATGCTCTCAAGGCTCCAGTAAGAAAGAAAGGAAAATAAAAATCCTGCCTATCTACCAGACTTTTGTGCTTTGTGGGTCTCATCCATTATACCCTTAAAAAATATTTTGCCAGAGACAGAAAATAATGAGGGACACACTCTACAGGTGTGAGACATGGCCAGTGAAGAAGATAACATGCTGAGATTTAGCCCTTTTGCTTAGGAAAGCTTCAAGGCCTTAGTGCATATTCCTTGACCTGAAGATGCCTCCAATTTTCCTGGTGGGAGGAATTGGAAGAAAAGGCTTCTAGTCACCTTAATGGGATGATTTATTTCATTCCTACAGAATTAATTATCAGTCACACATATTCACAAAGTCATGAATTTTCCAACAAATATCAGGTTAAAAAGCATGCCAGGCCATTTTCTATCATGCACATTTTGAATAATAGCATCATAGCATCTCAAAGTTGGATGAAACTTCAAAGTCAAATACTCTACTTCACACAAGTGTGAATCTGAATTCCCTCCACAACACCCTGGACAAATGGGCAACCTATGTCCCTTTCAAATTTTCCCTCATGGGGAAGTCACTAAAAACATGATATAATGGAAAGGATACTCAGTGAAAATTCATGACACTTGAGTCTGAAACACTCTCAGAGTCCCCCTGGCTCACTGTAGGGAGCTGCCTGTGTACTCATTACCTTGTGACTGTAGATTGCGTCACCCTCTCTGTTTCTCAGTTTCATCATCTATCGAAAAGAGGTTGGAATTTATGGCCCCAAAGTTCACTTCTAGGGCTCAGTTTTGACCTGATGATTTAGACTGTGACATGCCACGTCCATACAAGCTGATGCTGAGTCAAAGTTCATATTCCAACTCTATTAATTACTGTGTGACTTTTGGCAATTCTCTTACTTTCCTTGGCCTTGAGCTTCCTTATGAATAAAAATTGGGGATTTTGTTACATGATGTCTTACTTCCCTTCTAGGTCTAAATTTATGCTACTGTGATACTAAAATATGCTACATCTCGACAGAAAAATCGAATCCCTGTTCCATAGATCAATCCATGCTATTTTGGAAGAGAGAGTTCATTTTCTTTCCATTAATTTATTGATTCTTTAACTTACTCCATATGTGACCTTGAGTAAGTTACTTCACAATGGAGTGCCTTGGGCACTAACTCTACTTGGAGAGTTGGAGTTTCTCCCCCAAATGCAGTGACAATGACCTGAGTGACCTTGAGTACCTTCTTTAAGTGTCCCTCAATTGTAAAATCAGAGCAGTGGATGAAATGAGTTTCTAGGTAACTTCTGGTTCTCAATAGTCTAGTCCAAACCCAACTACTCACTTTTACTTGTATACCACAGTCCAGCACCACCAATCTTTCAAACTTTCTCACTTGCCTGGAATTCTCTCCTTACCCTCTGTATTGTCAGATTTCTTGGTGCCTTCAAGAGTCAGCTAAAGTGGCAAACCCTCCTATGTGAGGGTTTTTCCTATTATTTTTCCTTGTTCCACTGACCTCTTGACCTCACTCACACATGTCAGTGGCCAAATGTCAATATGCTCCTAGGAAATCTTCTTGATCTCTCATAGTGTAGGTGCCCAATAAAGGTTTATTGAATTAAACTGGGTTGAATTTATTTTGTATAGACCAAAGAAAGGGAATTAGGAAATACTCTTATAATCTGCATAAACATTCAGAAGGCTTCCTTCTGAGTTTCTGATGGATCTCCCCCCCCATGTTTCATAGGACAATAATATTTTTGCATATATTCTAACATATTGTGAACCTCCCTACAGTTCAGATTTCATGTGTTGCATTTCTCGTATAGTCACTAGAAGGAAGCTTAATTTCATGGTGACTTCAAAAATGGTTTCTGAATGGATGAGTGAATTAACTCTTGATGATGGGCCATTTCCATATATGAATCACTCAGTGCTCAAGGTTTTCTTTTAAATAATTTTACAAGTAACGGGGAGGGGACACAGCAATGAAGAAGTTGGGCCAACTGAACTCACAAAATCATCATTTCAGATGTGAAGGGCCTTGAGGTTTGCACAGTAGTATATATGTATATATTTGTGTATATGTGTGTGTATGTATGCATGCATGCATAATTTTCTTTATTTTTCATGTATGTAAATCCATATGTGTGCACACACATATTACACTCATGGACAAACATGCACACACACATATATATGGAATAGTATATATAAAAATAAAGAAAATTATAATGAATTATATATAATATAATCAATACATTAATGAATTATACATAATTCCATATAATTTTCTTTATACATATGTATTATTCCATATATATGTATGGGTTTGTACACACAAACACTCAAGAGGGAATAATATCCCCAGTAAATCCAACATAAAAAGTAGTTAGTTACCCCAACTTTCTTTAAAGAGCTCTAGACAAATTAATATTTCTCTTTCTCTCTCTTTTTAACCTGAAAGATTTATTTCTGTTTGTTACCCCAAATCTAAGCATTAGTTTCATGCTTTGCCCTTTGGGGCATTCTAATATCCATCAGACCAGAGATGTCCCTGTTTGTAATAGACAGAACTAGGGTAGCTGCACGCTAGCCCTGGCTTCTCTTAATTCCCATATCCAATCTTTACTGTCAATAGAACTTAAATGGGTCACCATGTATAATTGGATATATATACTCCAGTGATAAGCATCTCCCAATGGGGGAATGATCATATAAACTGGAGCTCCCAGCTCCCACTAGAAAACCTATTAAGAGAAAGTCTAAGGACTATGGCGAAATATATGCCCTATGTCTTTGTTTACAGAACTACTGTATTGAATTCACTGTTTAAGGAACTAAATATTTTTCCACAGTCATAACCACCCGGTGAGTTGCTAACATTGAGATAGAAGCAACCTTAAAGAACCCTATTTATCACGGCACCGCATGCAGTTTGAGCCATTAAAAAAAAAGGTCAGCTGCAAAATGAGTATTTCCCCTGGGTTGTAAGTTTTGTTTTAAGAAAAATTCTTTTGGGGAATTAAACTTTCCACTTACTTTTTAAAAAATGGATTTGAGTTTTATAGTTAATTCATTCATCCGTTCAACAACCATTTATGAAGTCACCATGAATCCAACTTCTTTCTAGTGACTATACAAGAAATGCAACACATGAAGTTTGAGCTGTAGGGTAGTTCACAATCTATTAGAATATATGCATAAATATTATTGTCCTGTGAAAGCTGGGGATGGGGGGAAAGCCATCAGAAACATGGAAGGAAGCCTTCTGAGTGTTTATGCAGATGGTAAGAGTATTTCCTAAATCCCCCACTTTGGTCTAAACAAAGTAAATTCAACCCACTTTAATTCATTAAACATTTATTGGGCACCTACATGTGCCAGGTACACAATATGGGAGACCTATCCAAAAACAAAAACGGAATAGGGTTTGACCTCGGTATTTTACTGTGATGATACAACATATCTATAGTATAGACAAAATCAGAATGACAAAGTGTAACAGACTTGTTAGTTGGGTTAGTTGGTTAGAGAGAAGGGCTAAACTGTGAAGAAAATTAAGGATCTTAACAACAAGAAGTAAAGGCAGACTGTAGTAATGAGGCTTTTTCTTTCATCGTGTCCCCAGAGAGACAGCTGCCAACAAACAGTCTCAGCTTTGGTTGGTGGCTCAGGAACAAAAGAAGAGTTCTGATGGTCTAAGTTCCCCCTATTACACGTCCAAGCAGTTTGGTTAGGTTTTGACAGGCAAGTACGATACCAAGAGTCATTCCAAGAACGTCTACTAGGAGTATAGTGACACTTGACCACTGGCAGGTGTAAACAAGGTCAAGAGGTCAGTGGAACACAAATCAAAATCACTAGGAAGGAACAGGGAAAGGTCGAGAGGGGGAAATATCTGGGGGAGGTGGACATATGTATAACACCTGTGGGATGCTGGAGCTGATGTCTATGCATCATATGCTGAAGGTGAGAAGCAATCACAGAATCAAGTGACTTTCCATGACTGCTCCACTGACTGGGGATATAAGTAAGCTTTTTAGAGGAAGATTCAAGGACATTGCCCCAAATTCCTTCAACGTCATGGAAGCTTACCCCTCTGTGTAAGGTAAAGAAAAAAAAACTCATTCATGTTCTGACCTTGGGCATCTCAGGGGAGGAATTTATCTCCCAGATCAGGGGAAGTGAAAGTGTGCCCAGTGTTCTGACCTTGGGCATCTCAAGTAGTGATGACCTCACACAAAGAAGCAAGATAGGTAGTGGGCTCAGACCAGATACGCAGTCAGGAAAAGCCAGAAAGCCCGCTAGTAAGGTTTCATAACAAATTACAAATCTATTATACAGCGGAGTAACCAGATGGACCCAGGTCACAAAACAGAGTTTATGAAACATCAAATGATCACACAGCAGTGCATATTGACACCACAGACGGGATTTGGTAGGATCATACTTTTGCTATTTTTGAAAAGTTTTATAATATTATATAATATTTAAATTGTTCTTAGAATCTATCTCATCCTGAATTTTTCCCCCTTGGAAGTTCATTTTTAGCGCATATATTTCTTCATCTGAAATCAGATTTCTAAAATTGCGTATTTCTTTTTCTGTTAATTTGAATATTTTATATGTCTTTTAAAATAATTTATTTCATTAATTTGGTTAATGTTATTGGCATATATTCGGGCAAGGTGGTTTCTAATAATATAATTATCTATTTTATTTTTCTTCACCAGAAGCCTTTCAGTTTTATCTCTCAGGGATCTGAATCATACTAGCACTTGTGTAAGGAAGTGAGCTATTTGGTGATCAGGGAAATGAGAGGTTAACTCTTATATTTGCTTCTATCATATGATCTTAGTCTTTTCTCATTTCCAAGAATATTAATATTGGTTTCCATATTATTGTTATTTCTAAATAAATGAGGGAGAGTGGAGGAGGAGGAGGAGAAGAAGAAGAAGGAGGAGGAAGAGGAGGAGGAGAAATAGGAGGAGGACTGGGGCAGAGGAAGGACCAATAAAAAGGACAACAGCAAAACTAAACAACAAATCAAATAAGTCTCAGGGTATAGGCCATGGTGGCCATACATGGAAATAAAAGAAGAAACAGCATTTTCTAACCCCCTTTCCATAGCCTAGTCTGTTCTGTTCATTATAATCACATGATACTCAGTTTGGGTTCTATGTTCTTTCTGCTTATACAGTTATATTCATTGCGGAGACTATCCTCCCTGATTCAACTTTATATCAGTTCATAAAAGTCTTTCCATGCTTCTCTAATTACTTCATAATAGCCATTTGCTAGGTATGGTGACATTTAATCACAGTATTTTTTTCAAAAAATCTTTGTTTATTTTATTTTATATTTTTGCTTTTCTGGAGGTGGGGGGGGCAGGGCAGTTGAGGTTAAATGACTTGCCCAAGGTCGTATGGCTAGTGTCAAGTGTCTGAGGCTAGATTTGAACTCAAGTAGTACTGACTCTAGGGCCTGTGCTCTTCACTGTGCCACCTAGCCACCCCTGAACACGTTGTTGTACTACAATTTGTTCAGCCATTCCCTAATCAAAAGACATCTACTCCCTTCCCCCTACCCATGACCAGGTCACTATTGTTACAAAAAAAAAATATGAATTCACTTTCACTTTATAAATGACTGCTTATGGTTTTGAGCAGAGCCCATTTGCATTTTGGTTGGCTCATTACATGATGTGGTCTAGTTTAATTCCTGGAGTGTTGAATAAGATACCCACTTTTAGGCTCCCTAGTCTCCGCTAAGAAAATTAGGTGAAAGAAATCATAAGACAGACACAAGAATGGGTCATGAATTTCCTTCTATTTAACCATGTCTTTTTTATTACAGGGGTTATGAGTTCATTACCTGCAGTTAAGGATTAGTAAGAGGTTCATTTCTAACATTAATTGAGTGGGTGAATTAAAAGAATGGAAGCCCTCCGAGTCAATGTAATATCTGAACAGTTTGAGCATCTTGGAATACTGGTCATCTAAGCCCTGCTCCAATATCTCCAGAGAAGGTTTGCTTCTTTGTTGGTTTTCTTTTTCATGATGGCTCCTTCCACTGTGGTATACATACATACATACATACATACATACATAAACACATAAACACAAACACACATATATGTATATATATATATGCTGTATACACACACACATATACAGTAAAGGTTTAAGTTTCTTTCTTTAAGGAAATCTACATTTTCCTTTTTACACCTCCTAGTTTTTTCCTTCCTATTGTTATGTGGAACAAACCTGATCCCCTTTTTAAATAGCTCTTCTGTCATCTCTGAGTCTTTTCCTCCAGAATATCCCAAGCCAATCTTCAGATTATAATAACTCATAATAACAGACTAAGAGTTTGAAACAAAACCTCAATATCTGAGGACCTAAAGGCCCAACCAGATGCTGTGCTTAATCACAGGCCACACAGGTACTGTCAGGCAAAGATGCAGTGTGGACAGAAGCCATCTGACTAAGAAACCAGTAGCTTGGCCATAGCGCATGTTGTCTTCATAAGGTGTCATCTCTGAACCTCCAACCATCCTGGCGATCTTCAGATGATGTTTTCCATCCTGTCAGTGGCTGACACCCAACAGAGGTTTGAATTTATCAGTATTTCCTGACTGACTTCATGAATGCAATTGTTTAGATTGAAAGAAGGGCATGGAAGTGAGTTGAAGTGCGAAGTTTTTGGATTTGGGCTTTTAAAATTTCACTCTGTACCTATTGTTCATTTTGGCGTGGAATACAAAGATGAAAAAATAAACAACCACAGGCCTCTTCTAATGCAGATTTGCAATGGTTCTGTGACATAAATTCTTAAGGAATTAACTGGAACACTGAGTGATTAAACTCTTTATCCAGGGTTATATAACTAGTATGTCTCAGGGCCCATACTGACAGCCAAGCCCTCTTGCTTCTGAGGTTAGATCTCAAGTCCACCATCCTATGTTTCCTTATGTTGATCTCTAACCAGCCTCTTATGTTCAACATAATGTTGATGTTTATTAATATTTAATATTTTTAAATTTTTAATATTTTTTAATTTTATTTTTTAATTCTTATTTTATATATACAGAGAACATGTGTCAGTGTGATGCACTCCCTTGACCACTCTCAATATATGTTTATCCCTCAAACAGGAATATTACAGACAGGATTCATGCTTGTAGAATGATGTCTTCTGAGCTTCCTTTTCACTGCAGAAAACTAATGCTTGTATCATAGATTATGCATTTGAAATGGTGGAGTCATCACAAATGAGTGAAATGGTCACAAACTATTTAGAACAGTGTCTATGGTCTTAGAAAAACTCTTAACAGATTGAGGGTATTTTTTTTCCTGGTGAATGTATATCATAAGCTCTATGAACAGTGTGCTATAAACTAGGTACCAGTGGGAGGTAGAGAAGTAATAAGTCAGGAGAAGTCAGGCAAAGCCAGACTCTGTTATGTCCTGCTGCCTTTGAGGCTGGGAGGGCTCTGGGATACATAGATGACCTTTCAGATTCCAGCTAAGGAGAATTTATTTCTTGGTTTATGGCTATTTTGGTTTATGATAAAAGTTAAATTAAAATAAAAAAAAACCTGTTTTATGTCTTATTCTCTGAGCACCCAATTTTTGGGGTGAAATTAAAGGAGATCACAGAAAAAAAAGCAGAATGTTTTAGCTTAAATGATGCAATCCCCTCTCTCCGCAGATCTGTTGATGGACTATCTAGCTACTTAGCCACTGTAATGATAGACTTTGGGTGATCCACCCATTTCTAATTAGCACACTGAACTTCATTCTTCCCATCTCAGTTCACTAAATAAATTTCATCTTGATGCTAAATAATACATTGACAAAATGACTTCAGGGAAGGAACCAGCACTAATACACTATTTTTTTTTCAAAGCAATCTTCTCTATCTATCCCCACTTCCATGGTCAGCATCTGATTCTGGAAGATGTGGGTCTTACTTCAAAGTATGGTCTGTTTTCTACCCCTAAGATCTGCTTCCAATGAAATCAGATTGAAGAAATCTTGATTATGAACCTGTCATTGGTACCAGTTATCATGATAGGTTCTGGGGGTGAAAAGAGAAACACAAAAACCATAAAAGTCCCTTCCCTTAAGGAGTTGGCACTCATTCCATGGAAGGCAAGGAGGAAGGCGCACATATAAGGGTAACTAATTGCAAGACAAAGGAGGGAGAATACATGAGGAAATTGCAATTTCCTTTGACTTTAGTGAGAATGGATTGGAGCTTGCAGCTCATTTTTGTTACTATAACCATTTGATCTCAGGACAAATCCTACCTCTGACAGGTGCTGGCATTATGACCTTGGATAAATGTACATCATCTGTGAAGTACTTGGAAACTTTAAGTGACAATGGCAGTGCTAGGTCTTAATATCTAAATACTTAATATAGAGCTCTAGCAGGTGCAAATATGCATTGGTAAAATGGGTTCATTATCCCAACAAAAACATAATTCTTTAAAAATAATTTTTATTGGAATTGCTAAAACAACCACAATTGCAAAATATCTTAAGTCAATGTCATAGAAAAACCAGTGGCAATAAATTGACAAGAACCTAAATGGTCATGCCATATCTCTCTGCAAATCCAAAAATGCTGTCAAGTATAATGGGATTAGACTTCATCTGTTGCGTCCCAAAGGACCCAACTAAAAGCAAGAACTATGAGACAAAAGGAAGAGGAGGAAGACTGAGGTTTGATGTAGAGGGAGTAACAAGGAAGAGACAAAAACAAAAAAATCACAAAACCAAACAACAGTGACAACCAAACTTACTGACAATGAGACCTCTTCAAAAGTGAAATGTTGTGCCTCATAGGTATGGCTTATTACTTCACTGGCACTCTTTAAGCAGAGGTTCTATGAACACTTGCTGAGTATAATTATGGCTTTCTTTTTTAAAGTTATAGGTTGGATTGGATGGCTGCAGGGGTCATTTCAGAAACTAAAATCCTATAATTCCACCATTTCCAAGCAGGTGATTTCATATCTATTAGATTACTTTGTCTATAAACGAAAGAAAATTGGCCATGCCATCAAAATATTAAGGCAATCACATTTCCTGGGGAATTCTTATTGGATCTAGTGTCTGTCAATCCCTAGCACATGAACTTATAAACACGTTGTGATAAAAGAAATGAGTCAAATTTTACAGGCCAATTTTACTGAACTAATTTGCCCATTCTTTGTATAGATCTGAAGTTGTGGAGTAAAGATGAATTATTCAATGAGATCGATAGATTCGTATTGACAATACACAGCTAATCATGAGAAAGAAAAGTTGGCAAATTCTAGAATTATTCTTCTTTGGACACTTTAATTCTAAAACACTTCTTTAATTATGTAAACCCTTGGTACTCTGGTATGAAATTAAGGACAGTAACTTATGACATATAGTTTCATTAATGAATTCATCTATCCATCTATTCGTTCTACAAACCTTTATTGAGTGCCTATTTTGGCCTATGAACAAGGCACAACCTCTCAGGGACATGATTAATTAGTCTAACTAAAATGTCAAAAGGCAAATAGTTTGTTCTATTATGAATTGCTGTGAGCTCTATATTTGAGAACAGAGCCATAGCCAATTTTTCAAATAAGAGGGATTTTTGTATATATACACAAACAACATGTACACACACATACATACACACATATATATGCATATATGTATATATGTATGAATTTACACATATACATACAAATGTATATAATTTGTGTATTGTGTATCTGTGCTATCTATCTATATACATATATATGTATATATAATCATGTTTATTGGTTCTTTCCTCTATTTTGCTACCTTAATGTTACCTTTGAATAATATTCTGAAAAGAAAAAAAATAACCTCAAGGATGCTTCCATTTATAAATGCATTTTCACATCTATAAAAATGAATCTTTCTGTTTCATTATTAAGGTCAAGTAGGATATTTTACTACAAAAACATTATGTCTGGACACATTGCTCAATCATTCACTTAGTCATTACCCATAACAATATTATTAACTGAAAATATAAATTTAAAAAGGCTCTCTCCACCCTCCTCTCTCTTTCTCTCTCTTTCCCTCCTCTCACCTCCCCTCCCCTCCTCTCTTCTCTTCTCTTCCCTCCTTTTCCCTCCCGACCACTCTTCCCTACCCTCCCCTATTTTCTCTTCTATTCTCCTCTCCTCTCCACAATTTTTTGCCTCCCCCTCAGGGCACTTGGACTCTATTATCTTGTGATAATTAATTTAAGTCAACAAGCATTCACATTAGAGACAAGATACATGCCATGTTCTGGGAAAATAAAGAGTGAATATTCCAATTCTTGTCTTTTAAAGTGTTTGTTACCTACTAGTAAATAGGAGAAACACACAAACAACAGAGATATTTTTTTCTATTTTTTTTTTAGTTTTCAACATTCATTTCCACAGGCTTTTAGGTTGTGATTTTCTCCCCATCTCTCCCCTCCCCTCACCCCAACATAGCCAGCCTACTGAATACCCTTCTCCCAATCTTTTCTCTCTTATATTTTCCCCATACCCACTCCAACTCTCTAGTAAGGCAAGATGGATTTCTATACCACAGGGTCTGTATATCTTATTTTTAAGTTGCATATAAAAAATAATTTTTTAACATTTGTTTATAAAACTTTGAGTTCCCGATTCTTTCCTTTCTTCCCTCCTCATCCACCTCCACTGGGAGACAAGCATTTCAGTATAGGTTGTACATGTGTAGTTATGCAAAAACATTTCCATAGTAGTTATATTGTGAAATTCTAACTGTATTTCCCTCCATCCAATCCCACCCCCCACTTATTCTATTTTCTACCTTGACCTTGTCCCTTTTCAAAAGTGTTCACTTCTAACTACTCTGCCCCCCAATCTGCCCTCCCCTCTATCATGCCCCCTCTTATCCCTTTCCCCTCTTCATTCCTGTAGGATAAGATACCCAATTAAGAGTGTATGTTATGCCCTCCTCAAGCCAAATTCAATGAGAGTAAGGACTCATTCCCTCTCACCTTTCTTCTCTTCTCATCCATTGTAACAGTTTTCTCTTGCCATCTTGACTCCATCCCTGAGATAAATTATGATAAGTGTGTAGGAGACACACATGATGGTGGTGGTGGTGGTGGTGCTGCTGCTGCTGCTACTGCTAATGTTAACCCAGGCTTCAATGATTAGCTGACTGATCTGAAATGATACTTATGACGGATAGATCACTGTAGTTAAGAGAGCATATGAAAAAAATAAAGGTATATAAGTACACTATGTTTTTCCCAATGGATTCTAGTAGACCTAGAAAACTTACATGCTTACTAGATGCTTTTTCAGATGTCAATTCTGAGATTGGGTGGGGGAAGGTGTGGAGGCTGCATGTGGTTTTCTAGGTCCTGGGATACAGACTTTTTACCAAGTCTAAGTTTAGCATAATGAATCCTTTTACAAATGGGATTTGTTCTGTGAAGTGTGGATTCAAAGAGCTGCACTTAAGGACCAAGAGGGCCACATGTGGCCTGGAGGCCACAGGTTCCCCACCCCTGTCTGAGACAATACTAGTTATCTTACAATAGCACTTTGAAATAGTACTTTTAAAACTAGGATATTAAGTATTTCTTGAATGAGAGAATAAAGAAATGAATGAATGCAGCATAGATAATGAAAAAGTTCCCATACAGATCAACAAAACAAGTCAACAGGTATTTATTAAGTATCTACTATATGCCAGGTCCTAGAATTAGTACAAAGGAAAGCAAAAGCAGTCTCTGCCTTCAAAGAACTTACAATGTAATGTAGGAGAGAAAATGTAAAAATTATGTACAAAAGGCTATAAGCAGAATAAATTGGGGATAATATCCAATTCAAGATAATTATAATTGGACAATTTTATATCTTATATAATTTTGGAGAAAAAAGAGGGAGAGAAAAGCCAGACTTTCCAAATTACTTTCCAATGAGAAAACTCAAGAACTCCATAGGAAGATGATTGTGAGTATTTAGAAAGGGAAATTGAGATTGTTAAGACTTTTCATGAGTTTATTGATAAATCGTTATGACAGACATTCAGCATTATCATTATTTTAATATATTTCTGTCATGATAATGCTTTAGATGTTAGAAACTTGAAGTTCAACAAGGTGTTTGTGTTGTACTTACCAATGTCCTTGTAGAGAAAATGACAGGACAGTTAAGGAGTCATCTACTTAATGGAAGAATTGGACTTGAAGGGTGGTGGTGACTTGTTTCATGTCAGCCTGAGGAGAGTTTTCTACTACATGCTAATAAGTTGTCCTCAGTCCTATTTTGTAACAGGTGATTTGAGAAACCAGATTCAAAATAATGAAGATTATGATGATGGTGGCAGTGGTGGTGTGCAAAACCAAGTAAGGGCAGCTTTCCAGAAGAATGCTACTATGAACAGCTTTCAAGATTCTGATTAAATTGTATAGTGAACATTCTGTTTATTCAATAACAAATCAGAGCAAAACATTTACAGAAAATCAAGGTACATCATTTACAATAATACAATTTATCACAGAATATCAAAAAATAGCATTCACAATAACTTCTACCTAATATGGCCACATAGTTTTTGCCACAGTGGTCACATAGTATTGAATGAAGAACAATCATTTAGTAACTGAATCATTCAATCCTCCTTAAGGAGGCTTGCCTCTTTACCAAGTCCTTTAGTCATCCTTAAGGAGCCTTGGCTGCCTAAGGAACACAAAATGCAGAAGTCAAAGTACTCCACCCCTGGGTAGTACATTCATTTAGTCAATCACAGAGTCTTTAATTCAATCACAAATTACAATCACAAATAACTTACAATTTCATCAGTCATTACTGAATAGAAAATAACAATTCAGCAGCCAGGGCTTCCCACTGTCTGGCCATTACATCTATATATAGTTAGTCATCAGAGATGGAACCACCAACGTCTGGGTTTTCAAAGCTGGGGGGATTCAATGACTGCCCCATGTCTGATCAGGCCAAATCACATAATTCTTCCTAAAGTGAGTCCCAAAGCAAAACTTCACATCAGGGTCAGTCACTACTCAGTATTCATGGACAGGTCTTTTCATCTTGATTAGGGGCAAGTTCTCAGATTCCTTGGATCTCTTTTCACATTCTCAGATCCTACTTGGATTCACCAAGCTGTCACCTTGGTTCAAAATCTGACAGCTCCCAGGTCCTTGCCCAGCTTTCTGTGCACTTCCTATTCCATGCTGTATCTCACAGCATCCAGTCCACCTCAGATCCCTCACAGTCTCTGTTCCTGGGAAGTCAAGGCTCAACAAAGCCACAAACAGACAAAGTGACTACATTACAGTCATTCCTCCTCCAGCATCTCTGGCTTCTGCCTCCACATGGCTTGCCCCAAGAAATTCTTACTCAGTTCTTATTTCTCTCCAGGAGCTGCTCTGCCTCCATGAAGCTTATCTCAAGAAATTCTGACTTTTCCAGTTAGCGTCTTTCCTTATATACAGTATTGCTCCTCCCTATTCAGCCCCTTCCTGTTATGTCAACAACAGGGAATCACACCTTGTATTTTTCTATCAAGGACTTAATTTGAAACTAGCTGCTAAGTACCTCTTAGCTTAGCAATACAAAAGGAACTTCAAATTTCCTTACTGTTACATGGTGGTGATGGTACTGCTGCTGTTACCCCAGGCTTAAATGATTGGCTGAATGTAACAGGTGGTAAGTGGATAGCAATTAATACCAAGCCCTCAATTACTGTTCCAAAAAGCTGTTCATTGGCAAGATTGGGGAATGCATAGTAGGCTGTCAGTTTGTATGAAAGAAATGAGTACTCAATAGGAGTAAATAGTACTTCTAAATAGCTCACTTAGGCTACCTTTAAAGAATGTAAGTGTAATGTACAGAATGAAAGGGGAAATATTCTCATTGCAATCTCTTCTGGCACAGCAATTCTGAAAATGTGTACACCTATGTCCCAGTTTATGAAGACCCTATCCTCTGTCATGAGCAGTGTTCTTCTCCATCCCTTCCAACTGAGTACAAGTTCCTTTTTTTCTTAATTTTTTTCCTGATGGATAAGAAAGCATTCTTAGGCTCTTCTGTTGCCATTAGGAGGTGATAGAGAAGCCAGGTCATGTTAGGGTAAGGACCACCTGTTTACGCTTCACCATCATCTTTTTCAAAATAATTGCACATCACAGGCTCTGAGATCATTAGTTCTGACTCTCCTTTAATTGCTAGTAAGTAAGTAAACAAGCAAGCAAGCAAGTAAGTAAGTCAGTCAGTCAGTCAGTCAGTCAGTCAGTAAGTAAGTAAGTAAGAAAGTAAGTAAGTACGTAAGTAAGACATTTCTACCAAACTAAAAATTTCCTTTGGAAGTCAATGCATTTGGTAGATCGCAATTGACATTGATGTTTCATGTTTGCTATTGAACTTAAATTTTACCCTCTATTATGTGCATCTGGCTATTCTTATTAAAGCTAGCAAACTTGATCAGTGATGATGGAAGATAGAGTTGTAGTTCATGAATTCAACGTCTCTCTTCTGCTCTCAATGACATTTATGAAAGAATGCAGGGGAGGCTTTGGTCTTCATCAGGCTCTTAAAGTGCCTATCATTTGCTTTACTGATCAATGTTCTGAGATTTTAAGAGCATTGTTGATTCTCCTTACGTTATTGTTCCAACCATCATGTTATTATTCTCCTGGTTCTACTCATTTCACTTTTTATCAATTCATATGAGTCTTCTCATATTTGTCATTTCTTATAGTATAATAATATTACATTCACATTCCATAATTTGGAACTTTTGTACTGGGAAAGGGGTAGAAGAATGAGTAGTGACAAATTTAATAAAAAAAGTTGTCAATAAAATATTTTAAATACACAGAAGACAGGAAAGAGGGGATAGGAGATTCCAGCCAAGATCAATTTTACTGCTAAAATGTTAAATTTACTTACCACACATTTTTTTCATATCCATATATTAATATGAGTGGTTAATGACTGTTATTTTCACAATAAAACATAAACATACAATTTATATATACATATATATTATATATACATATATACACACACTTATACAAACACACATACATACACATATACACATATAGTCTAGTTAAAAAAGACAAATATAATTTTCTTGCTAGAAGCACTGTTTTTTTGTTTTGTTTTGTTTTTATTCTTATCAATTAGCACAATGCCTTGTATAAAATGGACATTGAATAAATACTGGTCATCAGAGATTGAATCCCCCAATGTGCGATTTCTATATTGATCGATTCATTGGAAGAACAGCAGTGATATTTGAAACATTACTTCTTCCAGATGCCCCTGTTCATCCATATATCTATAAACTGCTGTCTCTCTTCTCACTGAATACCAAATTTCAGTCTTGTTTACGGAATAATCACCATGAAATGGAACACCTGCTGCATTGTTCCAAAGTGCATGGACATGATAAGCCAATCAGATAATTCAATTGGCCAACATTTTTCACCACCAGTAAATAATGGATTTATTAGTTTCCAAATGTCAGAGGTGAGGAGAATGCCTGTGCTTTGTCTTGGAAAGAGTCACTAATCATCAGCAACTAATACTTATTGACTCTCCTCTAACTCAATGTCATTTCATAGACATGTAGATTCAGAAGCCATAATTACATGGTTAATAAAAGTTTTATAGGTAAATCATTAGGGTACACAGTTCTTCTATTTTCATCTTGGTCCCTTTGGTCTGATCCTACACCAATAATCAAAATCATAAAAAAAGATATCACCTTGTCCTCATCTTACTAATTTATAAGTCAATGTCTGTATTAAAAATATCACATGGAATGGAATTCAATACAAAGGCAAGAAGTGTAATGAAACAGATGAGAAGGAGAAATAATCAGTGATGGTGCATGATGATGAAGCTATACAACAGTGTCTGACAAGAAGATGGAAGTGATCCCAGTTCATAATACAGAAAATCTCAACCACACACTCAGTCTACCCATTGTATTACAAACTCCACTGTTCTGGTTTACATTGCTTTTTGACAAACCAAAAGCAAATTCAGAGATTTTGAATACTGAAGATTTTTGTTGACTATATTTAATATTTTAAATAATGATTAATGACAATATTCTAATGATTCTTAGGTCGATGTCCAGGGCATACAATTTACCAAAGTCTTTGTCTGGCAAAAGCCTACAAACAATGAAGTAAAAACAAACAAACGCAATGAGTGGGTTTAAAATGCCTGAATCTGAGGAGTCAAAAGTGATGTTAAGCATTGAAACAGAAGAACTCAAATAAATATGTTGGTACAGTAAAGAGAGTGCTGGGACTACAGTCAGGAAGACTCATCTTCTTGAGTTCAAATCTGGCCTCAGGCACTTAATAGCTGTGTGACTCAGTACAAGTCAACTCACTTCTTCTGCCTCAGTTTCTTCATTGATAAAATGAGTTGGAGAAGACATACAAAAGTGTTCCAGCATTTCTGCCAAGAAAACCCCCCAAAAGGATCACTGAGTTGGATGTGATGAAGCAATAACATGTCGTTGTTGTTAGATTTACACTCACATATTCTATACATCAGTCAGTCTTTAAAAAGGCATTTATTAAATGATAACTACATATCATGTGTTTTGCTAGATGCTAGGAAGAACATTCTAATAGAGGACATAATAGGCAGCCATCTAAGCCCAATGAGGCTCTCATATAACGACGGTGGATCTGGGATGGTGTCTCCCCATGGGAAGCCTGCAAAGCCAGATTCTGGGAGAATTATGACAACAAGGAGTGGAGTCCCTTGGTGATACTGGAGTATTCGTAGACTTTCCACAGCTGCTTTGGTCAAGGAAGCATGTGATGATGAGGAAATTGTGGAATCCTTCAACAAAGGCCATTAGCTTCAGTTATTACTTGGGGAAATTGGGTGACCTACAAAGGGAATGGAACCTCTGGCTTAGAGGTGGAAGGTTCCAGAGTGCTCCTCAGCATCCTGAGTTCCTTGTGAGTTCAAATCCGGCCTCAGACACTTACTTAACTCTGTGACCACGGACAACTGAAAAGGGGTCCCAAAGAATAAAACACGACTGAACAAAAACAGTTTTTCAGAAAATTAAGGTACTCTGAGCATATGAAAAAGCACCTGGGACAAATGAGTGAGATATATGCATTGGAACCAGAGAGATATAAAAATAGATTGAGCAAAGTATATCAACAAGGACAGATCAGATTCAAAAACAAGAGGGAGGAAAGGAGGGAGGAAGGAAGGAAGGAAAGAAGGAAGGAAGGAACTAATGAATGAATGGATGAATTAATGAACAAAGAAGATGAGTAAGCAAAAATTAAAAATCCAATCAGTATGGCAGCAGAAGGTGTAGGGGACAGAAACTAATTTAAGTCGTTCTCAAGTAAGAGGTTTCCATGGACAATTTGTCGTTGCTGTTGTTGAGTCATGTCAGTCATATCTGCCTTTTTGTGACCCCTTTTGGGGTTTTCTTGGCAACGATACTGGAATGGTTAGTAATTTTCTTCTCTAGCTCATTTTACTAATGAGGAAACTGATATGAACAGTGTAAAGTGACTTGCCCAGGATCACTCATCAATAAATGTTTGGGGCTAGATTTAAACTCATGAAGATGAATTTTCCAAACTTCAGGCCAAGCATTCTATTCATTTCACCACCCTAGATGTCCATGAAATATGTAAAGAAATCTATTCCTATGCCCCATAAGTTAATAATTTATTCAAAATATAAAGAGATAATGTTCCTAAATTTATGTTATCAGAGGAAAATATGAAACTAATACTAAAATAAAGGAAAGGCAAAACATAGAAAGAACATTTAGACAAGAGAATCAAGAAATATTTTAAAATACTGAATTCAGAATTGATGAGGGGCAACAAATTAGAAAATTATTTACTAAGTCCATTTTGAATTTATGCTACTAATGCAAAAATTTTCCAAGATGAGGTGAAAATATGAATAATCATAATAATAACATAATTAGAAAAATCATTTCATTATATAGTAGAAACAGAAAAATAGTTTTTCCAAAAATAAAAGACTAATTTCCACTCAAGAGCTTAAAAAAACAACAGAAAGTCAGTCTTAAACATCATTCCAAGCAACTGTCTAAAACCAACAATTATCATTATTTGTAATGTATAAATACTGGAAGTGTTTCCAGTAGCATAAAGACTCAACTGAGGAATGTGCACTTTCTCAAATATTTGTTTGATAAACTAAAAGAAAGTTAGTTCCAGAAAAAAAAACAGGAACAATAAACAAAAGGATAAAGTCAAGCTATCAAGGAGGCAACTCTATTTTCATTTGTAGGCAGTATATTAGTTTACTGTGATACCTCCAGAGTTTAAGGAGGAAAACAATATTTGAGATAACTAATAGCTCCAATAAAATAATAAAACGTGAAATAATTACTAAACTTATTTTTTCTGTTTATTATTTACAAAGTATAGGAGACATATGATGATAAATTAATTTTAAGATGACAACAAAACATTGGATTTACCAATCAAGACACATACAATTCACAAAAGTATACCTAGAGGGGATGGAGGCAAGATGGTAAAGTAAAAGCACAAATTTGGCATGGGCTCTGGATTCAACCATCAACAATGCCTGTCAGAAAATGACTCTAAACAAATTTTAAAGCTGCAGAACCCACAAAGAGACAGAAAGCATCAAATCTCCTGCTGAAGGCAGCTTGGGAGGCCTACAGGAAACGTCTATTACAAGATGATGGGAGCTGAGTGCAGTCCCCAGTGAGCCATGCTTTGGGCCCCAGGGTGGCTCAGACCAGCACCCAGACCAGCCAGAGCAGACTTTAGGAAAGATAATCACCAGCAGCCATGGCAGTTTCCAAACTCCTCAACCCATAAACGTCAAAGACGAAGTAAATGGTCAGTTGGGAACTCTGCTGTAACATGAAGGAACATAGATTTCTGGCCACTGCCCCTCAGTTGAGAAGTGGTTGGAGGTGCAGAGGTGCCATGTGGCTACCTCTGGAGCTCCTGGCCTGGAGATTGTAGTAGAAGCAAGCAACCATTCAGAGGCTAATCACTCTTGATATGAGTTGCCTAGATCTGGATCATAGTCTTGAGTGGTAGTCCTTGGGTGTGTAGGCAATGAGGCAGAGCTTGCAGAGGCTGTAGAGAGGGTGCTCAAATAATGGCTCAAGAAGCTGCAAAAACTAAAGCAATTTAGGACAAAGCTCTCTCTATTTTGTAAGCAGAGATCTACCATGGCAAAGAGCACAAAAGTCAGGTAATTGGAAGATGAGGATGTGCAATCAGAGCATACAATCCTTTTATTGGAACAAAAAGTATCAAAGCATGGAACAGGAGGAGGACAATGAAGTAAGAACTCCAGCATCAAAAGCTTCCAAGAAAAATATGAATTGGTCACAGGCCATGGAGGGGAGCTGAAGGATTTTGAAAATCAAGTAAGAGAAGTGGAGGAAAAACTGGGAAGAGAAATGAGAATGCTTCAAGAAAATCGTGAAAAGTGAGTCTATACCCTGCAAAAGGAGACCCAAAAATTTTGAAGAAAATAACACCTTAAAAAGTAGATGAACACAAATGGCAAAAGACACCCAAAAAGTCAATGTGGAGAAGAATGCCTTAAACAGTCAAATTTGCCAGATGGAAAAAGAATTTCAAAAACTTACTGAAAGAATGATTCCTTCAAAATTAGATTGGAGAAATTGGAAGGTAATGACTTTATGAGAAATCAAAATACTATAATACAGATCCAAACAAATGAAAAAAATATAGAAGATAATGTGGAAAAACCACTCACCTGGAAAATAGATTCTGAAGAGATAACTTAAAAATTATTGGAGTACCTTATAATAAAAAAAGACCCTAGAAATCATCCTTCAATAAATTCTCAAGGAAAATTGCTCTGATATTTTAAAACAAGAAGGCAAAATAGAACTTGAAAGAATTCACTGATCACCTCTAGAAAAAGACTCCAAAGAAAAAATCTTAGGAAGATCATAGACAAATTCCAGAGTTCCCAGGTCAAGGAGAAATGATTACAATTAGGCAGGAAGGAAAAATTTTCCTATTATGGAAACACAATCAGGGGTCGGGGGGCTGAGCCAAGACAATGGCATAGAAATAGGAACACTCTGCAGCTCCCACATAATCACCTCAAATGACCATAAAATATGACTCTAAACAAATTTTAGGACTCTAGAACTCACAAAATTACAGAAAAACACATCTTGCTCTGGAGGCAACTTGGCAGGAGGGAAAGGGCTCAATACAGTGTGCAGGGAGCCAAAACCAGCTCGCCCTAAAACAGTGACTTTACCCTGTGGTGGTTAGGACAAGGAAGAGACGGAGACTTTAGGACAGTGGATCAGCAGCTGTGGTGATTTCCAGAAATATCAAGCCATAAGAAATGAGGACTAAGTGAAAGATCAATGAAACTTGGCAAAATTTGGGGGAGAGGATCCAGCCAAACTGACTTCAGGGCAAGGAAACAACAGAAGCGGGGCCTTGTGGCCACTTCCACATGCTTGCTTCATAAGCTCTCAGCCTACAGATTGCAGGGGGGGTCAAGTGATCATTCAGTGGCTTAGTATTCTTGCCTTATGCTGCCAGGATATGCATTGTGGTCTTGGGTGATGGTTCTGAGGTGCATGACCAGTTGGCCAAAGCTGGTGGAGGCTGCATCAGCCTCATAATGGCTCTGGCAACTGTGAAAACCAAAGCAATTTCAAAGCTCTCCCCTGTGGAAGTAGAGTTCCACAGAGCCAAAAAGTCAAGTAATTGACTGGCAACATGAGCAGGCAAAGGAAGCAAAGTAAGAACAGCAATCCAACTTTAGATTCCTTTCTTTGGGACAAAAAGGATCAAATCACGGAATGGGAGGAAGACAGTACAGTCAGAATTCCCACACCAAAAGCTTCCAAGAAAAATGTAGACTGGTTACAAGCTACAGAGCAGCTTAAGAAGGCTTTTGAAAACCAATTAAGAGAAGTGGAGGAAAAATTGGGAAGAGAAATGAGAATAATGCAAGAAAATCATGAGAAGAAAGTCAACAACCTGACTGAAGAAAAGAACGCCTTAAAAAAAAAGATTAACTCAAAAACCAAAGGAGGCTTAAAAAGCCAATGAGGAGATAAATGCCTTAAAAATTCAAATTTCCCTGATGTAAAAAGAATCTCAAAAGCTTTCTGAAGAGAATAATTCCTTCAGAATTAAAGCAGAGTAAATGGAAGCAAATGACTTTATGACAAATCAAGATACTATTAAACAGATCCAAACAAATGGAAAAAATAGAAGGCAATGTGAAATATCTGCATGAAAAAACCACTGAGCTGGAAAATAGATCCAGGAGAGACAATTTAAAAATTATTGGACAACCGGAAAGCCATGATTTGAAAGAACCTAGAAGGCATCCTTCAAGAAATTCTCAAGGAAAATTTCCCTGATATTTTAGAACCAGAGGGCAAAATAGAACTTGAAAGAATTCACCAATCACCTCTTGAAAAAGATCCCAAAAAGAAAGCTCCTAGGAATGTTATAGTCAGGTTCCAGAGTTCCCAGATCAAGGTGAAAATATGACAAGCTGCCATGAAGAAACAGTTTGAATACTTTTGAAACACAATCAGGATAACCCAGGATCTAGCAATTTCTATATTGAGGGATCACAGGGACTGGAATATGAGATTCTGGGGGACAAAGGAGCTAGGACTAGAGTCAAGAATCTCCTACCCAACAAAACTGTATATAATGATGCAGGGGATAATATGGTCATTCAATGAAATAGAGGATTTTCAAATATTCTTGCAGAAAAAATAAACAGAACTGAAAAGAAAATTTGACACTCAAATGCAAGAAGCATGAGAAGGTAAATATGGAAAAGACATCATAAGGAAGTTATGAAAGTTGAACTATTTACATGCCAACATGGAAAAATGATTATTTCAACTTATGAAACTTTTTTCTGTATGTGGATAGGTGAAAGGAATACAAATGTATGTATGTGCATATATATATATATATATTTACATATATATATACACACATACACACACGTGTACATGTCTGTATAGGAGGGTATATATACATATATATGCGTAAGAATACATATCTACATATACTTATATATGTATGCCTAGAGGGCACAGCATTAATTGAATAGGAAGGGACGATACTTTAAAAGGTGAAATTGTGAGGTGGAGAGGAATAGAATGAGAGGAAACAGAGACAAAATGGGGTTAATGATCTCATATAGAAGAGGTAAAGGGATAACTGTTACAATGGAGGGGAAGAACAAGAAGGTAAAAGGGAATGGGTCAACTCTCATTGAATTTGGCTTAGGGAAGGAATGACATAAACTCTAAACAGGGTATCTTGCCACACAGGAGAGTAGCAGGGATGGGGATGAGAGGTGGGATGATGGAGGAGAGGGAAGGGTTGGGGGAGGGTGTCTGGAAGTACACAGTTCTGTAAAGGGACAGGGAAAAGGTAGAGAATAGAACAAGTGGGCGGCAGGATAGGAAGGAGGGAAATATAGTCAATCTTTCACAATATGTCCATTGTGCAGATGTTCTGCTTAACTACACATGTACGGCCTGTATTGAATTGCTTATCTTTCCAGTGGGGGTGGGTGATGAGGGAGGAAGGGAAAGAATCTAGAATTTAAAGTTCTAAAATAATATGTTTTATATATATATATATGTATATATGTATAAATGTATATGTATATATGTGTATACATGTATATGTGTACATATATCATATATCATATATGTGTATCATTATTATTAACTATATGCAACTGGGAATAAAGATACACTGGCACTGGTGTAGGGAGACCCACCCTGCCCTACAGGAAAGTCAGAGGGACAATGGGGGAGGACATAGAAGGGAGCAAATTGGGGAAGGGGCTTTACAATGGGATTGCTGTTTTGGCGTGGTGGGTGGGGGAAAGATGGGGAGAAAATTTGCAACTCAAAATTTTGTGGAGATGAGTGGTGTAAATAAGAAAATAAATAAATTAATAGAAATTTTAAAAAAATAATTTACTATGAGGATGAACACAGCCAAGTGTCTTTTCTCTTTGGGAGTCTCAGTCTCATTTAATTGTCAGTGTCAAGGTTGGAGGCATGTTGGTGTCCAGCAAATCCAACATCTTCACTTTGTACAAGAGGAAACTGACTGAGATATACTTACCTAAAAAAAAAAGCCTAATGATGATGATACCTACAAGTTACACAGGACTTTGAAAGTTACAAAGCATAATATTTGGAAAGATATTATCTCGTGAAAATCCCTTAATAACTCTATGGACAGGCATTATTATCCCCATTTTAAAGATGAGGACACCAATACAGAAAGAGGCTAAGTGATGTGTGCAGGATCACACAGGTAATAATTGTCTGAGGCTGGATTTGAACCCACGTCTTCCTGACTCTGAGTCCTCTCTCTATTCAACACATCTTCTAGGTGACTGTTAGTCTATCAAAAACATTTATTAGGCCCTTACTGTGTGCTAGGGACTGGGCTAAACACTGGGAACACAAATACTAGTGAAATGAAAGACAGTTTCTGACCTCAGGGAGCTTAAGTTCTTGGAAGGGAAAACAAGCCCTAACAAGTGCTGAAAATAGGAAGGGTGCAGTCCCTGGCGGAGCACAGTGAAGAAGTCTGGCTGGCCTAGCCCCCTTCATTTGAGGTTCTGGCAAGAGCTAGCCAAATAGAGGGAGATGCCCCAGGATAAGAATATCCACTGTCAAGGGGGTGTTCCAGGGCTGAAGAGTTTTCTGGGGCATGCTGGAAGAGACCAGAGTCAAGGCTGGGGAGAAATGAGGAGGTGTCCATGCCCAGGGTTGCAGAGCCGCTCAGTGTCTGAGGCAGGCCTAAAACCCCATGTTCTTCACCCAGAGGGCAGAAATCTGCACCCATCAGGACCTTACTGTCTGTCCTTTTGTTCAACCATCAATGGAGCTTGGACAGTCTGGCTTATCTTTATGATCCCTTTTAGCTATAGACATCATACACACAATGTATGTGAGTGCACGTGCACACACACACACATCCCACTGCCCTTGATCTTCACTTATATCCTTATAACCACTTAGTCCCCAACTCCATTTTCCTCATTCCCTTTCTCTAAAGTGGTCTACATCGACCTAGTAGATTGCACCTCCTTGAAGGTAAGGGCTGCCTAACTTGTGTATTTGTATCAGTAGCACCTTGACTGGCATGTAGTAGGTGCTTAATAAATAGGAACTGATACACCCATTGATTCTTCCAATAAGCCTATGATGTAGATATTCTTCTGGGCTTAAATCTGTACTGTCATTAGACTAGAGAATCACTAGGGATGAAATTTTCTCTGCAACTGCTTATTGGAATTAGTTAAGTAATTAATTATCTTAGAGGGCTGCCTGAGCACTAAGCAGTCAAATGACTTGAACAGGTTAATACAGAATTTACGTGTCAGAATCATGACTTGAATATAAGGCTTCCTAAATCTCAAGGTAGATCTCTAGCCATTATTCCAGAGAGAACCCCTTGATGTCAAGGGTAATTTTTTCCCATGTTTCAAAGATGAAGAGACTGATACTCATCAAGTTTAATTAACATATATTAAACCCTTTGGAAATTGTAAAATGCTTCATATATGGTAGAAATTATCTTCAGAGAGACTGTTTAAGGTTTGATATTAAGAGGAAAATTGTATACAATCAAATTCAATAAATTTTAACCACCTACTATGTGCTACACTGTGCAAATCACTGAATTCTGATTACATTCTATTCATTAGAATGTAAGCCCCTTGAGATCAAGAACTTTTTCCATTCTTTTTCTTTGTTTCCTCTGCATTCTTTGTCCATGCTTACCATTGCTAAACATAAATGTTATCTTCCACTACTGCCAAAATGCCTGTGTGTGATCTTGGACAAGTCATGAACCCACCAGACCTTGGTGTCCTCAGCCCTAACCAAAGGAGACTGGACTGAATGGCCTCTTTCCTCCCTCCTAGATCTAGGCCAGAAGAACTTACCTGCCACCATGACTGGGGGTCCTGGTGATAGGAATTAACATTGTGCAGTGTAAGGAAATGCAACGTGTTGAGAGAATAATTTCAAAAGGATAGAACAGTGAGGAGCTGTAGGTTACAATGAGGCCAGATGCCATAAAACAGCAGACTAATTTTCTGAGAGAACCATAATGGTTATATATGGGGAGATGAACATTTTATTTTGCATTTGAAAAAAGATGACAGGCTATTTAACATGAGGACGTTGCCAGTTTATGGGGGCTGACCGACAATCTTTGTTATGTTTAAGGACACAGAGAAGGCAAATGGTACTTTTACAACATCCTCTGTGGAGACTTCTTTGAATACCATCATTTCATCAAGATTTTTAAAAATATGTAATTTTTAACTTGATGGTTTTTTTTATACCACATTCAATTTCTGACATCCCCCCCATAGTACATATATAGTAAATTCACACACATGTGCATGTATATGTATTTATATGTGTGTGTGTGTATCTTATTTATCTAGATGTGCCTTGGGAAGGGTTAATACCTACTGAGGAACTGAAAGGAGAGAAGGTTAACAAAGCCCACTGGAAGAATCTGGGATTGTAGCCTGGTGAGAAATGAAGAGATTGTTGGCTTGGCCAAAATCCTTAGAGGTTCTGGGAGGAGCTAGCCACTTAGAGGGAGGTCCACCAACAACAGAGGAAAAGAGCAATGTGGTAATTCCAGGGATTCGATGATGTTCCCTAGATGAAGAGTTTTCTGGGGTGTGTAACTGTGTACGTGCAGGTTTCATGGATGTTTCTGTATATGATACATAGGTGCGTACATGCATCTCTCTGTGTATATAAATACCTATTGTCACATAGTGTATCAATCCAAACAGACAATTGGAATGTCTGACACATCTACAAAATCTGTACCTGGCCTTCTACCTCTACACTATGGGGGACATTATTTGTCCCCTAGTAATCAAATTTTAACCATGACTTTTAGAGAATTTTGTGCAAGAATTGATTTTCCCGTTGAGAAAAGATACACTACAGGAAATAATTCTTCCTTGAAAAGCCTCAACTGCTTTTTTGAGACTAAAAAGTGATACTTAAGTCAAATCCTCCTACTTAGGAGAGGAAGCTAGGAGGATGTCATTTAAGTTATCCGGCCAAATATTTTATTTGGTTTTTGTCAGTAGCTAGCTCGGGAACTCGAAACCATTTTCTAATCACAATGTAACAATGAAATATTGCCAGATGTACAAGAACAAGGATTTCATTATTCGGCAACTGAAACTGTTAAGCAGTCTTCATAATTACTCTGCCTTTTTTGTTATTGATTTGACTGAACTTTTTAATTGAACACATCACTATTATCAATAGAATAAACACATGAGCCTAAAACTGGACTCTAAATTCTGTATATGTATGAAGAAAAAAAAGAACCATCATTTTATCTCTCATTAAGCACCAATATATTTCCCTCTTCTTGTTTGCAAATGCCCCGCACTGAATACAAAATCCATCTGCTGATTCAGAGTTCGTGATGAGTGTTGCTTATCCAGGTAGGTAAGTCACCAAGGCCTCTGCCCTGAAACACTTCATTCAGATCTTAAACACTTGCAATAGCAAGGTAGTTGGCTAGTGTTTTTGTTATAGACAGTGGTAGCCATCTTGAAGCTATGTCTGCAGGAAGCATTGGCCATCCAGCAGTCTCTGACCACCACCGACCACCTACCTATGGCATCTATTCAGAGGAAGAAACAAGGTACCAATACACTTTGACTCAAAAACCATTTAAAGGGAATTAAGTTCTGCCTGGTGGTGTGTTAAATTAAAACTGCAAAAGCAGAGTTTAAGCATGATACTATTTTCCTATATTTCCTCACCCCGAGTAGAGGGATAATGGCTCCTACCTTACCAAGTTGTTGTGAGCATCAGATGAGGTAATATTTGTTAAAGAAAACAAAAAGCTTAGCACAGTGCCCAACACATAGTGAGTGGGTATACAGCAGCTCGTATAGTGGGTTTCATTCTAGGCGTTATATAAATACATAAATAAGGTAATGTGATACATTACATTTTGTGATAAACAAATAATCTAGTAGTTGGTGTAACAGTAGGTACTATAGATGGGTTTATTCCCTCCTCCAGTAAATAATGAGATCACAGTACTGAGAACAAGCAGAGATCTTAGAGATCATTTCTTCATAAAACAGTAAATCATATAATTTAAGATCCTTGACTGAAAACTGGAAGAGAGCATGGGGATCATCAAGCACACTTCCCAAGTGCCATTTGAGAGCTGACGAAGTGAGATGCAGGGAAAGAAGTGACTACCCCAAGGTAATCTGGTGCATGTGCATCATCTCATCAAACATTGCTCAAGTCTCACCCTCTGGTCAGCCCGCTGTGGTGTCTGAATGAACTGCTGAGATGTGACTGTTGGATTGGATCATGGGATGTCATCTAGCCCTTCTCTCATCTATGAGAGGCTATGAATGCCCTCTCTAAGTTTTCAGAGTACATGGTGATGTATACTTTCAATCACCACTGACTGTCATAAGAGTTTCAAACCCCACCCTTTCCTCCCAAATCTAAACCTTTCTTAGTAAGTGTATTTATAACCAGGGGTTTTTGCACTTGGCCCAAAGAAAGAGGGGAGTTCAACCCAAGAAGAAGAGCTGAAGATGGGAAGCGAGTCAGAAAATTGAGCATTTGGCACCCACAAAACCACCCTGGTGCTGAGCATCAATTCCTTTTCTTTTTTTTAGATGTGGGAAGGCAAGCCATTTGGGGTTAAGTGACTTGACCAAGGTCACATAGCTAGTGAATTTATCAAGTGTCCAAGGCCAGACTTGAACTCAGGTCCTCCTGAATCCAGGGCCAGTGCTCCATTTACTTCACCACCTCACTACCTGAGCATCAACTTCTTTGACATAGATATTTCTCTTTTAACAAGCAGACATGTACAACTAGTTTCCAACATATAAAATTTGAATTAACCTTTATATACATATATGTGTGTGTATTTAAATATATATGTATACATATGTATTTAAAAATTTATGCATATATTTAAAATATATACATATACAAATGAATATATAATATATAATTATAAATTATATATAATATGTGAACATATAAATGTGTTTATGTACATGTGTATATATGTGTGTGTATACTTAAAATAATCACAATTATGCCTACTTTCAAATTTTACTTTCCTGTTCTTGACCACCTTAAACTTTGGTCATCCAAAAGGCAATGGGGTCCCAGGATCCTTGATTTGGAAGGCTCTCAGGTGCCATCTAGTCCCAGCTTGTATCAGAACAAGTATTCTTTCCCCGGCATACCCAATGAACAAATGTAATACTATTTAAAGTACTCCACATCAGAAATCAGAGGGCCTGAATACTAATCTTGGGTCAGTTCTCTATGGAAAATGGAGGTAAATACTTAGAGAAGACTTGCAGACATACAAAGTGGATGCAAACTGTAGCAGTAACAGAGATACTCACACCACTGAAATCACAGATGCTTCAGCATTTATCTGACAAGGGCTATTTTATGTTCTGTTCTTTAATCCCCCATTGGTGGGCTTCTGATTCTTTGGGTATTCCCCCCCTAATTCAGCTCACCCTGAAATTTCCCTCAGTAGCTGAGGCCTTCTCACCCTGTAACACCTCTCTAACTCTTCCAGCCCCTCCCTCCATGTGGGACAGACCTAGCCCAGCTATGCTTAAGCACCTTCCGGCTGTCCATTTGACTGGAGATTTTGCCACCACACTGCTGAGTGTGTTGCACTTCCCCCTTCCCTACCTCTTCTCCATGCTTTTCTCTGTTGGCTTGTTCCATTAGAGTATAAGCCCCTCAAGGGCATGGATTGGCCTTCTTTTGCTTGGCGTGTGTATCCCCAACCCTTAGCCCAGTTCCTGGAATATAGTAAATACTCATTAGATGCTTGGTGCCTTCATTCTCTTCTAACGTCTGGGCTCATTCAGGGAGTCATCATTCGCCATCTTGCTTCTAAGCCTCTGTCTGCCACCATTCGCCACTCAAAGGCCGAGGCACTTTGCAAGGTCTTGTGGCCTGTTTGATTTCCCTTTCCACATGGGGCTTTTCTCTCTTAAGCTGGGAATCATTTATGTCTATCCTTTCAGCTACGCCATGGAGCTCAAGTGAACTTAAAAGGTCCCCCTCTGGTCTTGCTTTTGTGTCCTCTCTCCCAAGCTTGTGCCTGACCCAGAGCATGTGCTTAGTAACACTTGGCTGATTCATTGCCATCCTCCTTACTCACATGACCATTTGAACCAATCAGACTACTTTTAACTCAAGCTCAAAGATGCTACCACAATGAACTTGAATGCCTTGGAAATAAGAAGAAAAAATGACTGTGGAAGGAGTCCCCCTTTCATTTTTGTCCCAGAATAATTAGCATCTCTCCTAATGCATGGCCCACTAGTATTCTGTATCTCATATTATTTGTTAGTAGGTTATATGCAGTGATCCTCCCACCTCAACAACCTAAGTAAAGCATGTATTTTGTTTCAAAGAGAAAGATATTTTTTATCTGCTGATCCACTCATGTAGCATAGTGTCTTACCCATGGAAGATATTTAATGTGTATTTGGTGAAGTGATTATTTGGTCATATCTTTCTCCAGCTCATTTTACAGATGAGGAAACTAAAGCAAACAGGGTTAACTGGTTGACCAGGGCCACACATATAGGAAGTGTATGAGTCTGTATTTGAACTGAGGTCTTCCTTCCTCCAGGCCCAGTATTCTAACCATTATTCTAACCTAGCTGCCAAAATTTAATGCATAGTGTTTGCTGTAATAGTAATCAGTTGAGCAGATACTTAGTCTTTAGTAACTCAGGGCTAAGTACAGAAAGTGTGATCTCTGTCTTCTCTTGCTGATGTGGCAGGAGGGGGTTTGCTGAGACATGAGGACAGTGTGTGTATATAAGAAGAGTTCTAGAGACGGAGAGGCAGAATCAGAAATGTTCTTCCAGGTGGCAATGTAATGCCATGCACAAGCAAATTCCCAAAAGAATGCTACTGCAAACAGCTTTTAAGTTTCAGATTACACAGTATAGTAAAATTTATTCCATTACAAATCAAGACAGATGTTGACAAAAAATCACAATATAATATACACACTATTACATCTTATCACAGAAAATCACAATATAGTGCTCACAACAGCTTAACATTAGAATGGCCACACAGATTTCACTACAGTGGCCACAGTGTTTGGAACAAAGAATAAAATAATAATCATCTGGTTTCCCTAAGGGGGAAACCCTCCTTACGTAGTCATTCAAGCAATTCACAATACAATAATCAATCTTTAACTCATGGGGCAACCACTAACTTAATCAGTCACTAATCTAAATTCACAGTTACTATCATTAATTACTAGTACAGTCATTAGAAAATTACACAAAGCCTCCACCTCTCATTGTCCAGCAAACCTCAATTTCATCCAAGGGGAGGCATTTTCTTCTTCTTGATTCAGGGTGGACTCTCTGATTCCCTGGATGCCCTTCCATGGTCCCAGCTCCTACTTGAATCCACCAAACAGTCACCTGGATTCAGAGGCAGACAGCTCCCAGGTCCCTGTCCAGTCCTCTGGACATTGCCTGGCACACACCTTAAACCCTTCACCAATTCTGTCTCCAGGAACTGAAGGATCCACCAATCCACAAACCAAGAAAGGCTTATCTGGGTCATGTTTCTTCAGTCCTCCAGCAGTTCAGCTGGCCCTAGGATGCAGAAGAAATCTTGGCCTTCCAGGCAGCCCTCTGAGCCTTCCAGGCAGCCTTTACCAGATTCTGTTCTGAAGAAAACTCCAACTCAGTTCTCAGTCCACCAGGTCAGCTTCCAGATACTGGGACAATCCTGCTTCCTACAACTGAATTCTCAGTCCAGCAAGCCCAGCTCCCAGATGCTGGGACAATCCTGTTTCTTCCACCAGGAGCCACCAGGAGGAATATTTCTGATTCTGTCTCTCTGCCTCTAGAACTCTTCTTATATAATCACACTGGCCTCCTATCCCAGCCAACCCCCTCCTGCCATGTCAGCAACAGGAGACAAAGCTCACACCTTCTGTACTTAGCACTATGTTAATAACTGCTAAGTATCTGCTAAATTGATTACTATAACAATTGCTTAATAAGTACTTCTTGATTGATTGTTAAATTGTAGACTATTTTTCTTAGAAAATATAGCTTCTAGAAACTGATATCAAAATAATTATTAGACAACTGATCAAATATATAAAGGTAGAATTGGTGGATTAATAGATAACAATACATTTTTCAACTTTTATAAAATTATGACAATCTAGCCCTACAGATCAATCTGCAAACACTGAGTGTCTGAAAAGTGCCGAACACTGGACTAAGCACTGGAAATACAAAGAAGAAAAAGCCACCACACAAATAATGCAAAGAAACTAATTCTTTGCCCTCGTGAAGTTTACATTCTAATGAGGAAGACAACATGTAGGTAGATAAGCACATATGAGACACAGATAATAAAAAGAAGGTAGCCTAAGGAAGGAGTGGGCGACTCATATGACTGAATGTAGGGGAGGACCGATAAAGTCTTCCTGCAGGAGGCTGATGGCAGCAGAGATGTTAAGATGCCCAGAGAAGTCAAATGGCCAATGTGAGGGGGCGCAGCATTCTAAATATCCAATATACTTTAGGATATATATACATATGCACATGAATGCATGTGTACATACATAGATACATAGATACATATATGCATAGAACCTCAATACATGTATTTGTTTTTGTTTTTCTTTTTACTGGACAGACTTTTTTAATAGGGATTTTCTTGAATACAAACTTCCTCTGTCAATTCTGCTCAGCATGGGCTCTGAAAGTCTAGCACTGACTGGCACTGAGGGTTACTATCTTACCCGACTATGTACATAAGGCGGGATTTGAAGATCGCTTTACCATAACTTTGAAGCTGGTTCAAGATAATATCCACAAGCCTTCTGGACTTCCAAAACTAGTTTTTCTTTGGGAAAAATGGCAATTTATCATTTTTATTGATAAGTTGTGGGAAGTCCAAAGCAGGCACAGCAGTTATTAGAAGTCTTGCTAATGAGAAGGATCTAGAAATTATCATATTTCCTTCAGGAATGGGAGGAATAAAACTCATTCACTCTAATTTAGTTTTATAAGATTAAAAAATCCACCAAAAATTTTGTAAGTTTGCATTGTGCAAACATCCTTTTTTCCTATATTTAGAATAAGTCCTGTAATTTCCCATTTTATAGACAGTAACCAGTGAGTATAAGAGGTTAATGACTTACCCACAGTCAAAAGAACTCACCTATGTCTCAGTTTTAAATCAAGGCAAGATTGTCCAACCCTGGAGACACCACCACTATGTGCCTTTGCTCATCCAAGATTAAAAGTTAGGAAGCATTGGTGGGACTGTTCTGGCCTGTCTGGTGAGAGGCTGGGCCAAATTGGGAATTCAGACATTCAATGAGAGTGGGGTATTTGTAGCCTGGACCTTACCACACACACTGTTCCTGGCACAGCACATGGTGGGTGCTTATTAAATGTTTACTGCCTGACTTACAGGGCCAGGGAGAAGAAAATTATCATAGAATTAGGAATCTGGAAAAGACTTCCAAGGTCATCTGGTCATCCTCTTCTATGAAGTCACCCCATCTTCAAGTATGTCACACCATAATCATTGAGTTGCTGCTTTAAGCACCTCTAAAAATTCACTCCACTTTTAGATAGTCGGGATAGGAAGGGTTTTTTATTTGTGAGTGTGTGTGAGTGTGTGTGTGTGTGTGTGTGTGTGTGTGATTGGTTTATCCTAGTACACCCCCCCACACACACACACTCTTCTTCACAGATTCCATGCATTGGGCCTTGGTCTGCCTCCTGGGAGTTGCCCTCCGACAAGGCCTGAAGCTTCTACATTGCACTCTCCTCTATGCCATTATATCTCCATATTCTCGAAAGGAATAAAAGGAGATATATTATAAAAGCCTTTCCTAAAATCTAGGTAAACTAAATTTATAGCATTGCCTTTATCTACTAATACAGAAATTCTGTAGAACAAAACAAAACAACTACAAAAACCAATGAGGTCAGTCTGGCTTGAAGCCAGATTCACTTTCTCTATTTTCACCAATTATCTCTTTAATGATTTATTCTATAATTTTCTAGGAATCTAAATCAATTTCCCTGGTCTCTCCTTTACATACCTCATTAATTCCCTTTTTGGAGGGGAAATGTTGATAATATTTTCCATTTACTTTTTTATATCACTGTATTTTTCTTTTTAAAAATGTTTTTCCCTAATATGCAAATATCTGTCCTCTTTTCTTATCTCCCCAACCCCTCTCTCCTTTAAGAAAGAAGGAAAAAAAACCTTATAAATATATATAATCAAGTAATACATGCATTTGCATAAATACATTATGCGTATATATTTATACACACAAATGCATTTACATATACCTACATACACATATACATGTACATCCATACATGCATCTGTGTGTGTGTGCATGTGTGTATGTGTGTGTGAAGGAAAAGCAAGAAAGCCAGCATTAATTACTGACTTGGAGAGAATATGGAGAAGAGTAAAGTCGGGTATTGGAATGGTAGGACCTGTCCAAATATGGAGGCTTTTAAAATGGACTAGAACTTTTTTTATATTTGATCCTCGAGGTGATAAGGTTATAATGGAATTTACCTTGAGTAGGTGAAGGGTGACATGTTCAAACAAGTGCTTTAGGAAGATAACTTTTCCAGCTTAGGGGGAGAATGGATTATAGTGAAGAGAGGCTTTAGGCAAGGAATCCAAGTGGCATGGTATTGCCAAAGTTCCATAGGAGATGCTGAAGCCTGTACCAAGTTGATGGTTGGATGAGAGAAAGAAAAGCAAGTTTGAGAGATATTATGAAAATAAAAACTCTAGCTCTTAAAAACTGATTGGATACAGTGAAGTGAGAGAGAGTGAGCAGGTAAGAATGCCACCTAGGCTGTGAGCATGAGTGTGTAGCAGGATGGTGGTACCCTTGATAGTAATATAGAAGTCAGGAAGAGGGGAGAGTTGGGGATGAAGCAAGGTAACCATTTCACTTTGGGATATGCCAACTTTAAATTGTCCATGAGAAATACAATTTCAGATGTCCAATAGGGAGCTGGAGGTAGAACACTAGAAGTCAAGAGAGGGTCTGTACAAATAAAGAAATATGAGAAACACCTTCATGGAGTTCTATTCTTATCTGGTTATCAGAGTATAGCATGTTATCCCTTACTTTAGGTGGAGTAGAATGATTTGATTGGTCACCTAATTAACTTGACCCTAATACAAAGAATTTGACAACTGAAAGAAACCTCTAAAGCCATCTAGTTCAATCATAACATGAGAGAAATTCCTACTATGACACAAAACTATAACATATTGTATGAAGTTTCACAATATGTAAGAGGAAGTTGTTTATGTAGAAGGTGAGCTTGGTAAAAGAACTGGATTGAATATATAAATCTAAGGAGCTTGATGGTATTCCTAACTGAATGTATAGCAACTAATGAGATCTACAAATAAGGAAGCTTAGAAGGAGAAGAGGAAGACCAGGACAGAAGCTTGTGGGACACACAAAAATAGTGAATACGGTCTGAGTGAAAATCTGTTGGAGGAGACTGCTTGATGGAGTGATTACAATTAGAGTCAAGAAAAAAAAACATCTAGAGAGGAGAGGAGGAAGTTTCTGAGATAAAAAGACAAAGATGGAGAAAAGGTCATTTGATTAAGTAATTAAATGATGAAATCAGTAATTCCTTTGGAGGAAGCTATTTCAGTTTGATGATGAAAATAAGTAGAAGATGGTAGAGGATTTAGAATCTAGTGTGAGAAAAAAATGGAGACATAAAACGTAGGTGACTTTTTCAAGGATTTGAGCTGCAAGACAGAGGAAAAGATCTTATCTGCATAAGTAGATTGATTTCCTGAAAAAAGTGGAGGGAACTCAACTTCATCATATCAAAATCTATTGCCTGTCAGTTTTCAAAAGAAAACAAACCTATCTAGAGTAATAGAAACTATTGATTAGAAAAATGCAGATTTAAACAACTCTGAGGTACCACCTCACACCTATCAGAAATGATAAATGCTGGACGAGATATGGAGAAATAGATGCACTAATGCATTGTTAGTAGAGATGTGAACCAATCCATCTATTCTGGAGAACAATTTGGAACTATACCCAAAGGATTATAAAACTGTACATTCCCTTTGATCCAGCAATTCTGCTACTAGGTCTGAATCCCAAAGAGATCAGAAGAAAAGGAAAAGGACCTATATGTAAATTAAATATATATATATATATATATATATATATATATATATACACACACATATATCACAACACTTTTTTATGGTGGTAAAGAATTGAAAATTGGGGGAATGCCCAGCTATTGGATAATGACTGAACAAGTTGTGGTATATGATTATAATGGAATACTACTTTAATATTAAAAAGTCAAGGATTATAGTTTAAGAAAAACCTGGGAAGACCTATATGAATTGATGCAAAGTAAAGTGAGTAAAACCAGGAGATTATTGCACATAGTAACAGAAACATTGTGATGGTGGTAAACTAGGAAATACTTAGCCACTCTGATCAAAACAATTATCCAAGAAAATTTGAAAGGAATTATTAATGAAAATTCTTATCTGCCTCGAGAGAGAGAATTGATGAACTCTGAGGGCAAATTGAAATATAAGTTTCTCATTTTCCCGCTTTTTTTTTTTGCTTTTTTGGTGACATTGTTAAAATAGAAATATTTTGCATGATTTCACAACATAATGGTATTGTATTCTCAACGAGGGTGAGAGATTGGAAGGATAAAGAAAATATGGAATCCAAAATTTAAAAAAAAAGTAAAATTAAATAAATAGCACATGTATTTACCTATGACTTCAGCATCTTCTGGAAAAGGGGTGGAAAACCTATTGCCTCAAGGCCTCACATGACCTGTTAGGTCCTCAAGTTTGGCCCTTTGACAGAATGCAGATTTCATTCATCTTGTAAAACTTGGACGTGGTCAAAGGTTGTACCTAGAAGGCAACAACGGCCTTGAGGCTGCAGCTTCTTCATCCCTCCTCTAGAAGAAGCTAGCATTTTTTTTCCATTGGGATAAAAAACAATTACATAAGTAAAGCATTTATGAAGTGTTTACTGTGTCATAATACTATGCTCTCAGTTCCTTGACAGTCTTTTCTTTCACCTTTCCGTAGTCAATCAATTGGTGCTTCCCTCCTCTCAAGAAGTTAATATTCTATTAAAGGAATATAAAACATAAGGAAGAACTAGAAAGTGGAATTGAAGCAAGTCAGCTAGTAAGGAAATGGAAAAGTCAAGAGGGTGACCTCTGCTAGAAGGGTAATGAGAGTGACTGGGACCACATGTGGTATTTACAAATTTAACAGTCGAGGCCCCAAACACAGGGATATAAATAGCATGTAACATATAACACACAAATTCCTTAAGGTGCCTAATCAACTCCGCTCAAGCCACTGACCAGGGTACTGATCACACCCAAGGGAGTGAGGTGAGTTCCCCAAATATCCGAGTGAATAAGTAACAGCAAGATTTCAAACCCAGGGCACTAGAGAGCCAAATTTACCCCTTTTCTCCTGTACAAGCATGCCTAGAATTAACCAAATCCCAATGCACCCCAATCTGTTGTGTAGCCACTGATTTTAGTTCTCTTGGATTCTTCTTAGTCACCAAATAAACTGCCATCTGGCAAAGCTGAGCTCTGTGCCTTTCTTTCATTTCCTTTCAACAGCAGTGAAAGAATCTATTTTGAATTTCTTAGTGGTAAATATTCAGCAGAAATGACCATATTGTTGCCCAGTTCTATTTTTTGTTTGCAAATGCCAACATCCATTTTTCCACACTTCAACTCCTCCGGATTTGTGATTGACAGCTTTTATGCCTTATAGAAGAAAACGGCAAGTCTTAGTGGGACATTTAAACTCCCCTGGAACAGATTTGTATATCTCTTTATTCATTCAACTGAGTCCCTACTAAGCACATAGCAAAGGATATTAACGAACCTACAAAAACAGCACTGCAATTGGATCTTTCTTCTTCAAAAAAAAAATCTCAATGCTATGCTTTTGGTTTAAAAGTTGATTTACATTATCATTACATTATCCTATTTTTATGTGCTTTTAAAAAACTTCATCTTGTTCCTATTCTGTTTATTCCATTCTTTTCTCAGTTGTTCTGAGTCATGTTATGAACTAATGAATCACTTCATGGACTTGGAGATAAATCATCTGGGTTCAGATACTGCTCTGACACCATGACCAACTCAGTAACTTCTCTGGGACTCAGACTGCTCTGAAGAAATCCAGGCTACAAATAGTTGGTATCTGCCTTGGAGGATTGAGTTTATGAAACAATGAAATCATAGATCTTTGAGAATTTAATGAGATTTTTTTTATCTATGGTTGATACGGCATATGATAGGAAAAATATTCTCCTAGAGAAGCTGTTTTTCACTTTTGAATAGGATGGGTGAAGTCAGTCACACATAAAATGGTCCACATCATATTCCTGCTTATTTTATTCACAATAAATTTGTGTCAAGATTGCTCGCCAAGAATTCATTTAACCTATACTAGTATCAGTTCATTAATCAACAGTAATTTGGGGAGCTCTTACTGTGTGCTGGGTGAGCCTGACTAACTGGAAGGATGACTGTGTTCTAGACATTAATAGGAAGCTTAGGGTTGGGGAAGATACGGGAGATACAAAGGAGTTGGCTTTGAATGTATTGAGCTTGAGATGCTTGGAATATTTTCAGTTCAAGATGGACAAGGCAGTTGGTGATGCAATACTATAACTACACATTTATATCTGGAAGGCTGAAAGAAACTGTGTAGTTGGGATACAGACACCAAATTATGTCTACCTAGATCTATCTATCACTGTGTGTGAGTGTGCGT
>CM053593.1:3243368-3265377 GCA_028646575.1 Pseudocheirus occidentalis | reverse complement strand
AGAGAGAGACAGAGAGAGAGACAGAGAGACAGAGACAGAGAGACAGAGACAGAGAGACAGAGACAGAGAGAGAGACAGAGAGAGAGACAGAGACAGAGAGACAGAGAGAGAGAGAGAGAGCATAAAAAATTAAACAAGTATAAGTCTTATTCAAAATACATAACAAGTCATTGTAAAGGTCTGAAGAATGCTTAAAATTTTGGGAGAATATAAAGTCTCTTGCATCAGATGGAACTTCAGATTAGGAATTCCAAGGCATGGAGGTGAAGAATGGTTGTGTGTGAGGCACTGTGGATGGCCTATGCAAAAGCATGGAAACGAGAGATGAAAATGTCAAATGTACATAAAATAGCAAATAGCTTGATTTTGCTGGAATGTAGAGTTCATGAGATTGAATGTGTTATCAATATAGGTAGATAAGTAAAATAATTTATTGCCTTTACTTTCTCCCCTCCACCTCATTTCTCAATTCCTTGCAATCTGCTTTTTGTCCCTAATTGGCAATTGGAATTAATGTCTCTAATATCAAATGGCTTTTTCTTGCTAAATAAAATGACATTTCCTCTTGATCTATTTGCAACATTCTGTTCTGGTGATCAATGTCTCCTCCATTTTTTCCTTCTGGTGATTTTGGGACCTCTTTCTGGGCTCCTTTCCTTCCATTTTAGCTCATCCTTCCTGATGTCATTTGCAAGTTCACCACCCATGAGCCATCCCCTCTGCATGGCTTTACCACAGTAGTCTGGTCTTAGTTTTCTCTTCCCTTTGCCCAGTTACTTTGTAGTTGCCTTCCTCACCTTTCTAAATGACATTGAGAGTAGATGATTCCCAAATCTGTATGTTCAGCGCTTGTTTTTCCTGAAGTCTAAGCCCATATGTCCAACTGATGGTTGGATAGTTCCGTGTTATTCTCACTAATGTCACGTACAATTAGTTTCCAAGTTTTATTATTTCTCCATCCAAAACATTCTTTATATGCATCCTCTTCTCTCCACTCATACAACTACCATCTTAGTTTGGATATCACTTGTTTCTGGCCTAGCCTATTGATATAATCTTCTAATTGGTCAGACTACATCCAGACAATTGCCTCTTGGATCTTCTGAATTGCTGAAATTGAAATTTTTAGAAGCAGAGGTCTAAGCATGCCAACCCCCTGCTTAAGAAAGTATAATGGCTCTAGGATAAAGTTTGTCCTCCTTGAATTAGCATAGAAATGCCTTTGGAATTTGTCTCTAGACTACAATTTCTGTATGACTGTAAATCATTCCTTTGATGTACTCTCTAGTCCAGCCAAACTGATATTCCTGATATGAAATATATCATCTCCCACCTACATAACTTTGCCCTGGCTGTTCCCTAAGCCCCCAAATACCTCCCCCTTTTATCTCCAGCTCTTAGTATCCCTGTTCACCTTCTGCATCAATTGTCACATTCTTCAAGGAAACACCCTTAATTTGCCAGTGGTTAATGCCCCATCCTATCCCTCCTGTTTAGCATATATGTGCCCTCTTTGAAATATTTTATGAACTTATATTGAACAAATAGAATGTAAACCTTGGAAGGAGAGCCTTGCCTCATGTTGTCTTTCTGTCTTCAACACCTAATGCAATACTAGCCCCATAATTTCTACTTAAAGAATAATACTTTTTTTTGTAATAAACCATACCATAATGGGTTTAAATGCCAGAGGGGAATAAAGAACTATAACGAGAATATTTTATTTTATATTCTGCCACAAGCCCCTTTTCAGAACAATATTTTAATGCATAAAAATACAGAATCACAAAATATCTTAATTATATTGAAATATAGTTTGTCTAGTTAGTTATCTGCGGGCAGCTAGGTGGCACAGTGGATAGAGCTCCAAGCCTGCAGTTAGGAAGACTCGTATTCCTGAGGTCAAATCTGGCCTCAGACACTTAGAATCTTTGTTACCCTGTGCCAGTCAAGTCCTTATCTGAAAACTAAGCTGGAAAAGGTAATGGTATACTACTCCATTCTCTTTGCCAAGAAAGCCCCAAATAGTGTCACAAAAAGCTGAAAACAACCAAACCGCAACAATCTATCTGTAAATCCTTCTCTTAGCTGAATTTCTACAAGTTAAGAACCCGTATTTCAGAAGCACCAGGAACTGTCTGGAGCTTCTTAACATAAATAATGCACTGAAACTCTATCAGGTAAAAATGTCTCAACAAAATCCTATAGAGTGATATCTGCTTTCGTTTTTGACAATTATGTTCAGCACAAATAATCCACTTACACATCTCAGGCAATTGCTTTTTTCATATCAGGAAAACTCTGCTCCAATGTGCCATTTTGGCACTGACATTACCATTTATTTTAAAAGGCTGTGCTAGAAGAGTACAAATGTTGGTGGAGCTAATCAAACTGGATTGGAATCCAGTCTAGGCTCAGTGACAAATATGATGTGTGTGTGTGTGCATGTCCATACATTTGCTCATATGGCATGCACATGCATAAACTTAAAGGGACTACTTTGTAAAGCATCATCATCAGGAGGCTGAATGCCAGGTAACAATACTTTCAATCACAGACCCCCTAGAATTCTGTATATTAAGACCTAGGAGAATTGTAATTGTGTTTGTAGAGGAAATAGTAGAAATAGAGATAAAATTGGGATCAGTTAGACCTGAATTCAAATTTCCCTTCTGAGACTTCATAGCTATGTAATCAAGTCACATCATGACCTGAAGTCTCTTGTGATCCTTCATGTGATCTGTCAAAAAGGAGATCACTCCGCTAAAGCTGACTCCCAGGGTCGCTGTGGTACTTAAAGTAGACTATTTTTTCCAACTTTTAAAACATTAAAAGAAAACACTTATTATTCCTCTTATCAGGTCATTCTTCTCACATTATTTGCCAGAGATCAGAGGTAAATGGACCTGGGACAAGTTCTTGTCTTGTGATTAGCCTTCTGTGTTTAATATTTTCTGGTCTAGTGTGCTGGAGGTCTAGGGCACCTTTTTGTAGAGTACAGGATGTAACGTCAACTTTAAGGCATCCCTGGTAGAAGGAAGCATGGTAGAAAGGATGATAAGAAATTCATCTTTTCCTCACCCTATTGTGATTTCATCTGCTAAGTTCCTATAATTTAGTGGTAGTGGTGATCAACCAATCTTTTTTTTTTATTTAAGTGTCATCTCTGTGGTAGGCAGTGGGGATGCAAGTGCAAAGAATGAAAGAATTCCTACTCTCAATGGGCTTTCAATATAAAGGGAGAGAATTACACTCAGAATTATGTACAACTGAAAGATATAATAAATAACAACAATATACAATACTTGGGAGAAGGGACACCAGCAATTGGGAGAGTAAGGAAAGGCTTCATGCTGAAGATGGCCCCTAAGCTGCATCTCTGTGGAGGAGGGTGATGAAAATTATTCCAAATCCTACAATTCCAATAGCTATGTTAGCTTATTGATATGGTTACTGCCCACATCAATCTCAATGGCCAAACATGGCAACATAAAACCCATCCATGATGTCTCATCTTGCCAGAACTTTGTTCACAAGCTCTATATTTTTTTCACAAGGAGTCCACCCAGTATGTCAAGGGCCTTGATATGCCTATCAGTAACTTGTGAGAAGTTTCTAGGGATTATTTTCCCTTCATTCTAGGTCTCTGATTTGGCCCCAAGATTTTATAGTCCTACATTTTTCAAGTGTCGTCTTTTACAGCATCTTTTATACTTTTATGGCACAGTTTTGGTTGCTATGTGTTTCAGTCTGCTTTCACACACTTGATGTCTCCATTTTCCTATATGGTTATCCACTATTTCAATTCTTCAGAAGTATTCCATGGTCAAAAACCATGAAACATAAGAAGAAGAATAGTGTTGGGGAAAAGATGGGCCTTTCATAAATTGTAAGAATTAATTAACAAAATTTTAATAGCAAGTGTATTGAAATAGGTTTGTATTATAAAAAATTGCAGAGGGAATGATTTCAGAAAAACTTGGGAAGATTTGTGGGAGCTGATACTGGGAGAAGTGGGCAGAGTAAGGAGAGAAATTTATATATTGGCACCAATATGGTAAAAACAAAGAATTTTGAAAGAATTAGGAAGTCTTAACAGCAAAATGATAAAGTACAATTATGGAGGGCTAATGATGAAACATGCTACCCATCTCCTAGTAGAAAGGCAAAGGATTCAAAGTACAGAATGTTACAAATGTGTTTTTAGGCCTGATCAATGGGAACATTTGTTTTGATTGTGCAGATGAAACTCCACAGGACCCATGGAAAGGAACTGGAGATTGAGAAAGATTGAAGGTGAAATTCTAAGTGAATGGTAGAAGGTAAAATGCATCAATAGTGTCATGGACACAATGAACACAGACATCAAGAGATAGTATAGGAGAGAAGGACCCGGCATGCCATGGTCCATGAGGGCACAAGAGAAAAGTGAAGACCAAACAACCAAAAAATACACATTCGTAACAGGGTTATTTTTTTCTTTAGTTTTTAGGGGACTGTGGACTTGGGATAGGAAGGTAAGCAGGCTTATTTTTGATGTTTGGAAAAAAATGAAATGTAATTTTAAAAGATGGTTCTTTGTTTCAGTCAAAATCTTTGAGTCATTAACAAAAGAAATAAGCATTTTCTTTGAAATAACCTATGCCCTTCTCTACTTCCTTTCCAATTCAAATCTTAGTTTATTCATTTTGAAGTCCATAGCACTGGGGGTGGGGGGAGGTAAGATAGAGGGGTCATGTGGATAGACTGAGGAATAACCTCTCCATAATCTTTGTATGTAGTGGTTTCTGAAGTAGAGCAAGAGACCATATTCACAACAGGGAGGCATTTCATGGAGAAATGATGACAGTCCATGGACAGGAATCCATGTAGATACAGCCAGAGGAATATTCTAGGCTATAGCCTGCACTGGGGAAATAAGGCTCCCAGAACTCCAACCCTCCTTCTTGAATGTATTAGTTCTTGAACTATCAGGCAACATATATTAATCTCTTCTTTAAGTTTTCAACATTTCTGATTTAATAGACTTTTAAGAGTAAGAACAATATTTGTTGAATGAAGAGATATACAAATTGGAAAAATGAAGAGACAAATATATTTTCACTCTACTTGGTCTGAGAAATGATCTCCATCTGGCATTTTAAGTAAAATATTATAACTCTTCAAGTTGCCTTTTCCTGTGCATCAAATTATAGAATACATCATTTTTATATTAAGTTATGAATAACCTTACTTGCTTCACCTTCTGCAAACACAAGGAACATTCCATACCAATTTTTACCCCCTAGCTCACAATTTCCACAGCACTAAATAAACTCGTACCACTTAGAATAAACAACCCATGGCACTTCCCTGGAAATGGCATGAATAATACAAAGGAAGAAAGGAGAAAGCAGTAAAGCAATCATTTACATGCATTCATTCCTACTTTCCAAATCAGTCATTTTAAAAAATACTGTTGAAATCCACATACAAAAGGCTTGCAAATATCACATCTCTGAAATGCACCCACTTTCAGGCAAGATAATATTCACAAAATGAAATTCTCCAGAGAAAGTGCTTGACTGTTTTTAAAGCCTTATTGAAAACCTTAAAGCAGACTTTTAAAAATATTTTTTTCCTTTTTTCAATTGGAAACTAAAGGTCAGTATGATAGGAAGAACACAAAGCCAGCATCCTGCCCACAGACAACTGTTTGTACAACCCTGAAAATGTTGCAGAATTTGGGGGCATGTAGAAATGCATGTCAGTCAGTCAAGACAAGCATCAATGATAAGAGTTAGATTAGCTCCTTTGGGGGGAAAAATGGTCAAATCCAAGAAGCATATGTTATAGGGAGTATTGTTATGCTTAGAATAAAACATTAAGCAGCCGAGATTACCTTTAATTCAGCAAATGGGCATTTAATCTATACTGTGTGTAGATCACAGTGAAAAAAGCTGGAGAAAAAGAAAAGTGACCCTACTCACAGTCAACCCTCAAGAAGCTGGCCTTCTCCTTGGAGATTAAAACAGGCATATAAATAATAAATGACAGGATGTGATAGGGACAAAATAGAAGTAGAGACAAAGGAAGCTGGAACACTGCGTTTGTGGGAGAGAGAAGGGTGTACTTTTATTAAAATGGATATTCATTCAAATCATACTCTATAAAAATCATGAATCAGAAATGGAAATCTTATCAGAAATGAATCCAAGTTTGTATATAATTGTGGCCTCTACACGCCTAAGATCACCGTTTCTTTCCATCCCAATTAGTTTCAATTTGATCTAAAGTCAGAAATGCTAACCCCTGCCAGGAGCCCAAGTATAGCATAGAGAATGTATGAGTGGCCATGTGTTCCCAGAAGAATGAGAAGAGAGTAAGTCAAATATGAATTTGCCAACCTATGAAGCACAATTGAACCTTGGTATCTATTAAGGCCAGTGGAGCCACTGCTATGATCATACTAAAACCGGTAGTTATAGAAGAAGTACAAATGACAAGAAGAGAAAAAATATATAGGAGAGAAAGCCAGATTGCACAGGTTGATCCAACATAGACCATCTCTCTACAGAAGAGATTAACATCATGGACAATGCTGTTGGAGTGCCATAAGGGATCTGAAGGAGAAAGAGCAAGGGGGCATAGTGGATGAGAAAGTAAGAGAAAGAAAGACTTGGGTTTAAATCTAGCTAGAGACCCTTTCTGGCCATGCGATCCTGGACACTTCACCTGTGTTTGCCTCTTCATCTGTGAAGGTGGGGAATAATACCCTAGCCTAGTTCTGGTGTAGATCAAATGAGGCAATATTTGGAAAACCCTAGAATGTCTGGAATGTATTAGGCACCATCTAAATGTTGTTATTGATGTTGTGGGAAGCTGTCAAAGGTCTGAAGGGGAAAACCTACCAAAGATCATAGTTTGACTCTGGCCAAAAACATGTGATCACACATACATAACTGCAGGGTTACATGCCTCTAAGAAGATAGTTATTGAATTGAATTGGTGGGTTTATCTATTTTCATGACATTTCTAAACATCCTTTATGGGGGTGAGATGACTCCCAGCTCTCTGTAGTCAAGAACATCTCCTCTCAACTCCTCTACACCTTAAAAATTGAATGACATCAGTTTAGGAACACATATATGCATACCACACACATATCACACACACACACACACACACACACACACACTCCCATCTTCCCCCAAACATGCACAAATGTTTCCAGATAGGGCTCTGAGGTACGGCTACAATGAGCACTTGTATCAATAATGCAATATTCAGAACACCCACAGTGTTTATGAATATGCTGTTATAGATGTGAATCACAAAATGTAGCAAACTCTCCACATGGAGGGCAGAACCAAAGCCTTTATTCAAATACCAGAAGAGTGAGTCCCAGAACCAGAAAGCCAAAGTCATTACAGTACTCATTATATCATGAAGTTGATACACATGGTTAATGCAGTGAACACCCACATTCCCAAGCCTTAACAATAGAACAGGCTCCCTCAAGCAGGGATCCCTCTCTAACTCACAATAGCTCCTTACCCTGGTTCTTGGAAGTTCTAGGTAAAAGTTGCAGAAGAAGGATCTCAGCAAAAAGGTGCAGTCTCCAGGTGGTCACTGAGAGAAAATCTGACTATCCTTCTGGTTCTCTTCCTTATATTCAGTATAGCTCCTCCCTGTTCTGCCCCTTCCTGTTAAGGTGTTAACCACTCTCAATGTTTAAACTTGAAGTAAGCTGTTAAGTGCCTGTTTACTAAATGACATTAGGAAGGGGCATGAAGATCTTCAGATTCCATTAACATTACAGCACTAAAACCCCTCAGAAAGCTGATTGTTAAGTTTTCATTGTAACATTTATCTCAGAAAGCAGCAATTGCAATAAATTAGGATTTGATTTATTATTTTAATGATTGTCTAGACTAAAAAAAGTACTAAGATTAAATTGGACATGTACATATTTTCAGACATTGGTTATTAATCATTTACCAGAAATTGTCTGTATTGTTCTATAAACTGTTTCAGTTCAGCAGGAGTACAGGAGAAGGTTGAGGGAATGAAGTTATTGCCAGACTTGGATCTTAATTATTAAGAATAATGTTTAATGAATAATACAACAACAATATAATAATTTATTGTTAACAACAACATTAATAATAATAATGATAATAATAATAATAATACCAACAGCTACAATTATTTGCATCATTCTAACTGGAATTTGGATGGTGCTTTAATGTATATAGAAGACCGCTGCCTTCAGAGAATGACAGCACACTATTCTCCCTCAACCGCTTTAAACAGACTTTATACATGGATGGATAGCACTATTAGGAAGGTTTCTTTCCTTACATTAAGAAAAAAATCTTCCAATTAAAACATTTTGGGAGCAGCTAGGTGGCACAGTGAATAGAACACTGGCCCTGGAATCAGGAGGACTTGAGTTCAAATCTGACATCAGACGTATAACATTTACTAGCCATGTGACCTTGGCCAAGTCATTTAACACCAATTACCCTGTCCTCCCCCCTCCAAAAAGAAAAAAAAATATTAAAATTTGTATATTGCTGCCAACTGAATGAATTTTCTTTCTTATACACTCAATCATGCCTAAAACAACTGTAGTTTCTCTTCTAGACTCTCTTGGTTTAAGTTGTCCATTTCTTCAAGTAATCCTGTTCTGGTGAGGTTTCCAGTCCCATTTCCACTTCTTCACCTTTTAGATAATGTTCACATTTGTCAGCATTCAATTTAAAATGTGACACACAGAAGTGAATCCCATACTAAAAATGTTAGTAAAGGCAATAAAAAAGGTGGGATTGTTTTAGACTGCGTACTAAAAATTAATTATTCATGAACTACATTATAATATACTATTGGAGGCAGTGCTGCACACTAGAGAGAGCATTGACCATGGAATCAAAAACACTTATATTCAGTTCTTTTTTCTGATGTTGAGAGCCTATGTGACCCCAGGAAAATTACATTTTTGTTCCCTTAGATTAACTCCCATGTAAGCATTTACAAAGCTGAGATTGGCTGTGGTCTGCATGAGTTCAAGGAGCTCTGCACGCTGATAAAAGTATAGTACTATCATGTACTGGTTCATTCAGTTTTGGAGGCTATCATGTATACTGTGAGTCATACTAAGCACGGAGCTTACTAGGATAGACTTCTTGCATAATAATTATTATTTAGCCAGTCACTCTATATCACTGTACTTGTATCACTGATTCATTTGTACATTTGTAGAAGTTTATATTCTTCTCTTATTTTATTTTGCTTGTCTTCAGTTGACCTTTTTCTTTACCTTTCAAAGTTTCAAATTCATGCTATTTTGTAAAAAGTGATAGAACTCTAATTAGGAAACTGAACAGTTTTACATTTCAGTCAAATATGATCCCAATAGTTCTTACAAAATCTTTCCATAATCCATTAATAGTCATTTAATTTATCATTTCTCAGTTGTACTTTTTCAAATTCTCAAAACAATCAACATCAAATAAGATTATGAAACAAAATGTCCTGGATTCATGGATACCACAATCATTCCTTTGCCTATAATATCTCCTCTGAACAAATATATCTTAGAATTATGTCTCAGGCCCTCAGTACAATGTGTCTCTCCTCCATGTTTTATTTGAGAGCATGTGTTTATTTTCCAGATAATTTTTAAAATCAATCCTCCTTATGTATTATTTCTGTTGCTTTCAGCAAGCAAAGTACACCACCAAAGGGACTGTTGTTCGTATTTATTTCTCTGTAGTCAAGAATATCTCCTTTCAACTCCTCTACATCAGCTTTGAGCTGATGGCTTCCTCCACTGGGTTGATGGCTTCCTCCACTATAGCTGACTAAATGTTTGCAGTACATCCTGATTGGCTCAAAATCATCTGCCATTCTCTCATTTTAGGAGCAGTAGGGGTCACATGGTAAGTTAGGTAGGGAAGGGAAGGTTAGGTAACTCCTAACCACATGTAGAAGAATAGCTGATTTTTGATAGTATTCATGGCAGTTTAGGGTTAGATGAATGTGTGAACACTAAAGAAAGAATTGGAGGTGAAGACCATTGGTGCCTCTTCCTACTCTTAGTGTCTATTATTCTAAGCACTTTATTATATTTCTTCATGAAAGTTTTTTTTCTTTTTAAAAATATTTGGTATTTTTTCCCCCAATTTTATGTTAGAACAATTTTTAACATTCATTTTAAAAACTTTGTGTTCCAAATTTTCTCCCTTTCCCACACCTCTCATCAAGAAGGCAAGCAATTCAATATAGGATATAGATGTGTCATCATGAAAAACCCATTTTTGTATTGGTCATGTTATAAAAGAAAACATAGACCAAAAACAAAAACCTGGAGAAAAATAAAGTAAACAAAAAATTATGCTTCAATCTATATTCAGACACCATTACTTCTTTGTCTGGGGATGTGATAGTATTTTATATGATAAATCCTTCAGAGTTGTCTTGGATTATTATATTGCTGAGAATAGCTAAGTCATTAACTTTCATTTTACAATATTGCTATTACTTCATACATAATACATTTTATTTTGCATCAGTTCATATAAGTTTTTCCAGGTTTTTCTAAGTACTTCCTGCTCATCATTTCTTATAGCACAATAATATTCCATCACCATCACAGACCACAATTTGTTCAACCACTCCCCAATTGATTGGCAGCCCCTTAATTTTCAGTTCTTTACCACCAGAAAAGAGTTGCTATAGATAGTTTTGTACATACATGTCCTTTTCCCATTTTTTTCTTTAATCTCTTTTGGGACACAGACCTGATAGTAATATTGCTAGATCAAAAATATTCATGGTTTCATAGCCCTTTTGACATAGTTCCAATTTAGTCTAAGGAATGATTGAATTAGTTCACAATTCCATCAACAATGCATTAACGTCTCATTTTTCCCACATCCTCTCCAATATTTGTCCTTCTCCTTTTCTCTCCTACTGGACAATATAATAGATATAAGACAGTACCTCAGAATTGTTTCAGTTTGCATTTCTACAATAAATTGAGACCACCTTTTCATATGGCTATAGATACCTTTGATTACTTCATCTGAAAACTGTTCATTTCACTTCATCATCTATAAATTGGAAAAATTGCTTCTATTTTCACAAATCTGACTAATTTTTTTTACATATTTGAGAAAGGATGCCTTTACCAGAGTAACTCAATTCAATTTTTGCACAATTATGATTACTAAATGTATTTCCTCCATCCCATCCTTCCTGTTTATTCTAGTCCCTCTCTCTCCTTTCACTCTATCTCTTCTTAAAAGTTTTTCATTTCTGATTATTGCCTCTCCCAATCTGCCCCCACTTCTATTATCCTCCTTCTTTCCCCCCCTCCTACTTTCCTATAGGGCAAGACAAATCTCTATACCCAATAGTGTACTTATTCCCTCTTTGACCGAATTGTCATGAGAGTGAGGTTCTCTCACTCCCCTCCCCCAATGTCTTCCATTTTGCCCTCGCTGCACAAGCTTGTTCTTATCTCTTTCATATGAGAAATTTACCCCGTTCTATTTCTCCCTTTCTCCTTCTCCCAGTGCATTCCTTCTTCTCATCTTTTAATTTAATTTTTTATACATCATCCCTTCATATTTGATTCACACCTGTGCCCCCTGTTTATATATACTCCTGTTCTAATAATAAAAAAAAAGTTTTTAGGAGTTACAAGTATCATCTTCCCATGTAGGAATGTAAATATCAGTATTAACTTATCAATTTGCTTAACATTTCCCTTTCCTGTTTCCCTTTTTATGTTTCTCTTGAGTCTTGTATTTGGAAGTCAGATTTTCCATTCAACTCTGTTCTTTTCATCAAGAATATTTGAAAGCCTGGATGGATTTTTCTGCTGAAGATTAGGCATTCTGGGAACTGAGCCCTGGAAACAGCGGCTGAACTGGGTTAGGCTGCAGAGGACACCACGATGCCACTGGGGCTGGAGCTGTGCCCTGGCCTTTGGGTTGGGGGGGGAACCATCCCTGCTTCATCATCACCCAGATTGGGCACAACCACCAGGGTGATATGGAAGTGGACAAGTGCATGGTCTTGATGGTGAAGGAGTGTGGGGCTGACTGTACCAAATTTCAGATGAATGAGCTGGAACACAAATTCAACTGTTGGGCTTTGGAGTGACCCTACACCCCTAAACTTTCCTGGGGAAAAACCTATGGAGAGCACAAGAGCTACATCAATTCAGCCATAACCAGTATAGGGAGTTACAGAAATATGCTGAGGAAATAGGGATTTTTCTTCACTGCCTCTGGAATGGATGAGCATTATTGGAGAGATGGAGCACTGTTGGTGCATTTCAGAGGATGACTCAGAACTCACTTAGCACACCATCCCTCTCATCCCCCATCCTGGGACAGGTTCAACAGGTCCTTCTCCAAGAGGAGCCTTGGAGGGACTACATGGCATGAATACCTCCAAGTGGAGTTCTCCCACCTCCCCTGAGAGGAGCAACATTTTCCAGGGTCGTGAGGCTTTGGACAAACCCATCAACAATGATGCCGAGGGCACGTGGAGCCCTGACATTGAGCAGAGATTCCAAGAGGCCCCTGCCGTCTATCCACCCTGTGGTAGGCACAAGGTCATCTTATCAGATGAGATCAAGGGTTATGTCCATAATGAGCTAATTGCTCATTATATTCACCTCTGGACAGGGAAAACTCAAATCAGGAAACAGGTATCTAGCCATATTGAATAGCTGGCTAATCATAAAGCTCTGGAGATCCAAGCCAAGTTAAATGACCAGGCAGCTAAAGACAAAGCTCTGCACAATATGAGAACCATGTCACCCCCCCCCCCAGATCATCTCTTCTACAGCCTTCCACAATAAAAGGTCCCTTACACGGGGACCAATCTACCCAGTAGTCTCAGGGTTTGGGCAAGGAACTTTACAAGGTCAAGCCGGAACTTCCCATGTTGTGAAACCATTCTCTCAACAAACTAATGCTGCTCAGCCTCCACTCCCTCTGCCAGGGTTTGAATCTCCTGTTGGATCTACCCTGTTGCCATCAACCCTGCCATGGCAAGGCCAAAGTGTGGCCAGCTCCAAGCTCTGGATGTTGGAGTTCACTGTCTTCTTGGAGCAGCAACAAGACCAAGACACATATAACAAGCACCTATTTGTATAAATTGGCTATTCCAGTCCCAACTACAGTGACCCCTACCTTGAAGTGATGGACATCCATTAGATCTATGACAAATTCCTTGATAAGAAGGGAGGACTCAAAGAGCTCTTTGAACAAGGACCCTCAAATGCCTTCTTCCTTGTCAGATTTTGGGCTGACCTCAACACCAACATCCATGATGAAGACAGATCTTTTTATGGCATCTTCAGTCAATATGAGAGCCCTGAGAACATGATCTTCACTTGCTCCACCAATGTCTGGTTTTTTGGCTAACAGGTTGAGGTTGGGGAGAAAGTAGAGACAGAGTATGCCCACTATGAGAATGGCCACTACTCCTACCAAATTCACAAGTTACATCTTTGCATATATATGATCAACTTCATCCATAAGCTAAAGCACCTGCCATAGAAATATATGATAAACAGTGTATTTGGAGAATATAATTATTCTGCAGGTATAGAGCAACAGAGATACCCAGCCAACCTTACTGTATATTGCATATGTGTTTGAAGTGTCTGCAAATGAGCATGGAGCTCAACATCACATCTACTGGCTGGTGAAATAATAAGAGACTTAGTGATGGAGGACAAGAAGAGCCAGGCTGTGTGTATGTACAGGGAAAGTAGGGAGATCTGGTCTATGCCTGAACTTCAGAATCAAGAAGAGAACATTTGCCCCCCTTCCCTTCCCAAGAGCCAACATAATCCCCTAACCTCAATAAACTCAAGATATTACTTAAAAAAAAAAGAATGTTTGAAAGCCTTCAATTTCATTGAGTATTGATATTCTACCTGAAGGATTTCAATTTTCCTGGGTAGGTTATTCTTGATTGTAATTCTAGATCCTTTGCCCTATGGAATATTATATTCTAAGCCTTTGGATGCTTTAATGTATAATCTGTTAAATATTGTGCTGTCCTAACTGTGGCTCCACAATACTTGAACTGTCTTTTTCTAGTTGATTACAATATTCTCTCCTTGATCTGGGAGCTCTGGAATTTGGTTAAAATATGCCTAGGAGTTTTCATTTGGGTATTTCTTTCAGTAGGTGATCAGTGGATTCTTTCAACTTCTAATTCTTTCTAGTTCTAGAATATCATAGCAGTTCTTGATAATTTCTTGAAAGATGATGTCTAAGCTCTTTTTCTGATCCTGACTATCATATAGTCCAAGAATTTTAAAATGATCACTCCTGGATCTCTTTTAAATGTCAGTTCTCTCCGCCCCCCACCCCGACCCGCCATGAGATAATTCATATTGCCTTCTAATTTTTTTCATTCTTTGGTTTTTGTGGGTTTGTTTCTTGATTTTTCATAAATTTATTAGCTTGCCTTTGCTCAGTTCTAATTTTTAAGGAATTATTTTCTTCAGTGTGCTTTTGTACCTCCTTTTTCATTTGGCTAAATCTGCTGTTCAATCTTTTACCATTTGGCCTAGCCTGCTTCTTAAAGTATTTTCTTCAGTATTTTTTTGTCTCTATTTTATTAAGGTGTTGACATGTTTTTCATTATTTTCTTGTATCACTCTCATTTCTCTTCCAAATTTTTCCTCTATTTATTTTACTTTATTTTAAAAATCCTTTCTGAGTTCTTCCATGACTTGAGACAAATTCATGTTTTTCTTAGAGGTAACTTTCTATGGTCAGATTTTCTGTTGTTAGCTCATTTCCCCCTTACCTATCTTTGACTTTTCTCTTTTTGTTAAAGTAAGGCTCTGCCTCCAGACTGGAGGATGCACTGTGCCAAGTTTTAGGAGTTTTGGCAGTTGATTTCAGAGATACTCCTGGGAACCTCTAAGCCAGAGGTACTCAACCTGTGGGTTATGTTCAATTTGTAACAATGAAAATACATCCTGTATATCAGATATTTACATTATGATTCACAACAGTAGCAAAATTATAGTTATAAAGTAGCAAGGAAAAAAAATTATGGTAGGGGGTCACCACAATATGAGGAACTGTATTAAAGGGTTGCAGCCTTAGGAAGCTTGAGAACCACTGCTCCAAACTTTTATTTCTTGCAAGCTAGTATGGTCTAAGAAGAGGTGTGTTTACTTTTTTCTACCCTGGAACTGTGAGGATGCTCCCCACTCCACTGTGGCCACAAGCTCCACTATGTTGGTGTTCCTCCTCTCCCTGGGACTGCCACCAGATTTGAGTCTGGGCAAGCAACAATCTTGCTTCAGTGCTAGCCAAAAGACTCCTGTAATCTCCTTCTGACCATTTATTTGACTCTCTAACAGTCTGTTTACTGAGAAGTCCAGAAGCAACTTCTGCCCCTGGTGATTCAGTCATTCCCAAGGGCTGCTCCTTGTTTGTTGGGACTTGGTATGTTCTGGCCAGGCCTGCACTTGACTGTGCTCCATTTTTAGACAGGAAAGGCAGATCTTTCCTGCAGACTTTCTAATTTATCTTTGGCTGGAAAAATAATTTCACCCCTTCCTTTTGTGGGTTCTGGCCTTTCAGAAATTGTTTCATGGCCTTTCTGAAGTTATTTGGAGGGGGGTGGTAGAGAGCTCAGGTAAGCTTTTCTTTTTTTCTTTTCTTCACCATATTGGCTTCTGATTCTAAATATTTGCAAGAAGGATATAAAGAAGTTGAAAAGGATTTGGGGCTTGGGTGTGCAACCACAAACCAATGAGTGAAATGGTGGAAACTAGAGTAAAAAAACAAAGATCAAAAGAATTTGGGGCTATTTGATCCAGTGAATAGGAGTCTATGTGGTAACAGAACACGTGAAAATAAGTGAGCATGCATATTTATTTTCCATGTAGACAGAGATATAAGAAATAAAAAGTAGTTTTAAACAATGGGTAGGAAAAAAATAGACCAGAGGAAAAACTCTGCCAAAATGATGATTAGCTAGAATAGTTCATTGTAAAGTTTGCAGCATCTTCGTCCTTGGGGAGCTTTTAAAATTGGAATCAATAATGAATGGCCTTTCTGCATACCCTTGCCTGGAAATGATGGTACTCAATGAACTCTTCAGGTTCTTTCCAGAAATTTAATGTCATGATCCTATCCTGCATGCCCATATTTTGACATTTCCTGTCTTAGATTTCTCGTATTTCTAAGTTACTTCTTTAAAAAAAAAGTATTTAAATGTCTGTGCATTTATCAATTATTTTTATCAAGTTATCTTCACCTAAGTCATTTGGTACAAAGAAACTAATTATCTGTGTGCTTCTAGTCTGGCTGCTTCAGTGAAGATCTGGTTGTGTTTCCAGTTCTCCTCTGAGCCAAGAAGGCACTCTCTTCCTGTTTTCCCTTCCATATGGGCCCCATATGTCACCCTATTCACTAGTTCAAATCAAGTTGTTTCTGAAATCCTTGTGATTCTTTTTCTTTGTCTTACTATCTAACTAGTAAACAAATCACATAGTTCTTACAAGATGGCCCTTCAGTGGACATCCAAACCTGCCAGTGCCTTTAATTCATAGGACAAATTTAAGATTTGTTTTTTTCTTCCCCCCCCCCGAAACATTAGGGAATTTTTTTCTGTCTCTTTGTTTCATGTTGAGATAGTGTCCTAGTCAAAGGCCCAGGCATATTTAGTACATGAAAAGCCCGATGTTAAGCATTGTGATTTTCTTTTTCCAAATGCCATTACTCTCACTGAAAATTCTCTGATAATATAAGTAAGAGTATATGAACTGAGTGCATGGAAGGGGGGGAACAAAGCTCAGCTTTAAAGTCATTGTGCTTTTCATAGATTGTGAAAGAGCAGCTAAGTAATTGGGGACAAAGTGAAGAATTGAGCCTTTGAACTGTTGAAACACACAGATTGATGGAAGCTTGGAATGGAATTACTTTCTCCTGGGAGGAATCTTAGATGAAGAATTCTTGGTTTAATACATTTCTGTGGTGGACAGGATACTTTCTCTTTGGGACCCCAAGACTCTGTGACAAACAAAGCCCCCCAAAATATGTTGTGAGTGAAAGGAGGCTATGTAGCTAGAGGCCATGGTTGAAGGGGTAGGCAGGGCAATGCTATCAATTGGGAGGCCTCTTGCTTCTTTGTCTGTTTTTTTACATATAAGGAATGAAGATTCCAGAAATAGTAAGAGGTAACAAGAAAGGAGAGGACTCCAGAAAGATCAGATGCAGACAATATTGGCTGGATGGCCTGCGACTTGAAGAGAAGAAACTGGAACCTTGGATGGTAAAAGAAGCGAGAAGGTGAGCCAGTTGCTTGGTGTCCTTGCCAGGATATCACATCTATGTCTCAAACTGAAGACCATCTTCACCCAAACCCTCAAAGTTCCATATTTATTTCTGAGAAAAGGACCATGATCATTTCAGACATGATATCAAAACCAAGAATCAGCCTCTGTTCACCTTCTCCCCTCATTCCACACAATTAGTTATCTTTTTTGTTTTCCCCTTTATACATCAAAGTGAGAGGCATTTGGGTATAAAGGATAAAACACTGGAGTAGAAGTCATGAAGATCTAAGTTCAAATCCCATCTTATAATAATAGGTAACATATAAACAAACCTTACTATGTGACAGACATTACACTGATTGTTTCACAGGTACCACCTGATCCTTACAACATGGAGAATGGAGGTGTTATTACCCCGTTTTATTTCTGTATGGATGAGAGGCACAGAAAATGGGTGACTTTACCTAATTATTAGGGGGGGGAATAAAAAAAAACAGATCTTAAATTTGCTCTCTCAATTAAAGACAGTGACAGGTTTTGTTATCCATTTAAGGGCCATTTTATAAGAATTATGTGGTTTGTTTACTTGTTAGATGGTAAGACCCCTAGGAAGTACGAGAGGCTAGATTGGAACCCACATCTTCCTGGCTCCAGCTCCACCACCCTATCCACTGGGTTAGCAGCTGCTCAAATAATTGTCTGGTATATGACCCTCATCAGGAAACTTCAACTCGGCACCTCCATTTCTTCATCTTTAAAGTGCTGGGGCTGGGAACATTGGCCTTTAAGGCCTTTCCCAGCTCCCAAACTAGGGTCTCTCTTTTTTTCTCTCTGTCCACTCTTGACCGCCAATCTAATATAAAGCTTCATTGCTTCATTCCTAGAGTCTTCTAGAAGAATTTCCTAATTCATCTCTGTGTATCCATTCCTTGTCCAACTGATAATATTCCAGAAGCAGAAGTCCAGTTATATCACACACCCACACCCCTTTGAAGACCTTTGGTGGCTCACTGTTGCTTTGAAGATTAAAAATCAACAAGGCATTCTTCATTTCAGCATTTAAAGCCCTTCACAACTTGACTGCAACCAGCCTTTCCAAACTGATTTGTTTTGTTTTTCCTCATCAAGTTGTCTTTGTTTCTGCCTAATTGCTCTACATTCTTTTCCCCAAAGGATTTTTAATCCCCTATCTCTGTGTCTTTGGGCAGTTTACCTCCCTTCTCCTTTCTGTTCTTGGAATTCAAGCTTCCACTTAATCTCTGCTGAATGGTCAACCCTTAGGTCAGGTAAGTCCTGACTCTCAATTGTTAGCAGAAGCAAACCCCTTGTTCCACCACTGTATTTCTTTAATATTCTATTTTTTAACTTACCTGGACATGCATTGATTTGTTGCTGTTAAGTCATTTTAATCATGCCTGTCTCTTCAGTATCCTATTTGATTTCTTGGCAAAGATATTGGAGGAGTTTGTAATTTTCTTCTTCAGGTTGTTTTTGTAGTTGAGGACCTGAGGGAAACAAGGTTAAGGGACTTATCCAGGGTCACACTGCTAGTAACTGTCTGAGGCTCAGGATTTGAATTGAGGAAGATGAATCTTCCTGACTCCACGTCTGGAACTCTACCCATTGTGCCATCTAGCTGCCCACCTGTACATGTACTTGTATTTTCCAGTAGAATGTTAGCCCACTGAGGATTACCCCCAACGCTCTTTGTATCCCTAGCAATGCAACAAGTTCTAGAGATTCAAAGAAAAAATAATAAGCCAGTTCCTAATAAAAGGGAACTTATATTCCATGGAGATAAACCACTCACTATTTTTCAGACCTCAATTAAGTCACTTAAATTCGATGACCCCAATTTCTTCCTGGGGAAAAGGAAAAGATTGGTTGGGAGAATCTCGAAGGCCATTCAAAGCTTTAAATGCTATGATCTGTGTATACCAAGATGAGTAGAAACTGGGGAAAAGTCATTTTATCTCTCTGTTCCTCAGTGTTGCCATAAGCATAAGGCTAGCTCGACAGCTTGCTGGAAGGAAAAGACTTTGCAATCCTTAAAGGACTATATAAACCTGGAATCACTAGGGCCTGGAAGAAATAGTGATAAATCTGAAGGGAAGGGACCTAGCTCAAATCCTACCTCAGAGACTGAATACCTATGTGCCCTTAGGCAAATCACTGTCCTGGTTTTACCATTTGTAAAATGAGGAGGTTGGATCAGCTGGCCTCTGTGGTCCCTCCCAGATCAAAGACTAGGGTCCATATAAGAAGTTCAAGTCATGGATCCCAAGCCGATTTCCTTTGTTTTTTTTTCTATAACATCATGTCACTTCTTTTAAAGAGCATTTCAAAGGCTTCCCCATGTATGGGCACATAGGGGAGGCCCGGTTAAGCTTTATATCTAATCCCCTGAACCACTTTGTAGCACTTATGAAGAAAGAACGAGTTGTGAGAAAATGCTTTGAATTGACTTACACCAAATAAATGAGGCCATGTAATATATGTTTCTCTCTGTGGTTTGATTAACTTTCAAGATGTCATATGATAAAGGAGAAAATTCATTGAAAGTGAACTGAGGAATCCTTTGCCAGTCTGGGCCCCACTGCTTACTGATTCCATGACTGTGTAGACATTATGTAACCTCTCAGAAACGATTGTCTCATCTATGATTCAAAGTGATACTGAAGTAAGAAATTACCAAAGACATTTGGGGACCACGAGGACCTCCAGACACGTAGCTGTTTCTTCCTGTTGTTATTTTTCTGTTGTTTTTATCGAAGAGGGGCCATTAACTCAAATAACAACATTTTTACAAATTGAGCAAGCTTGGTTTTCTAGATCATCCCCTCTGGGTAACAGTACCAAGTGTGGGATGTGTGCAGTGTTAAACATTCACCTGATGTATCTGATCTTCTGCTTCAGGAGGGATTGTTTGAAGCACAAAGTGTGATTGGTTTTGACCTGAACCATGTTATCCCTTTGATGAAGAACCCTGGTGGGTTAGTCTACATTGAGAATATGCTTTGACCCTGGATGACAATATAAATGAGCATTAGAGAGAAATCAGACAAGAAATAGGAAGCATACCATGACATATATTGTGTGTGTGTGCGCATGGGTGTGTGTGTGTACATGGGGAAAGTATCCCATTCCAAAGCAGTTCAAATGAATGGCCTTGACCATTGTTTCACTTCTCAAAGTGCAGATTGAAAGTAGATTCACAATGTTGTTACCCCAGCCCAGCATTGCCCCTTCTCTCCTACCCATGTCAACAGCACTTGTCTGGAGTCCAAAAGAACCTTTTTTGCCATTGACTTCTTTCCAACACAAAAGTTGGGGGCCAAACAATCTCATGCACTCTAGAATGAAAGAGCACTTGCCAGTAGCCCCTCTCTGCCCTTACCTGAGTGGATAATTGGGTTATTGCCAGTGTTAAGAGATACCACCTCACACTGTGTTTGAGCAGGACTTCTTCATGTCTCCTGTAGCTCCTGGACCAGAGACAGCTGTCCATTTGGCAAGACCTATTGCTACTGGCCAATTGAGGAGCCCATGCAAGGAAGAGGCTATGAACTGGGCAGATGGACAAGCTTCATTGTCTTCATAGTTACTAATCAGTCAATTTAGAATGAAAAAGTTCCCCTTCCTCCATGACACCCACAGCATAATTTGATTAAACATTCTTTTGGGCACTCAGCCAGAACAGATTCCCTTCTCATTTGAATTCACCAGGCATTTTCTTTGTATCACTCCCAAATTTTCACACTCTACCTTGTATGTGTCTATTTATTCAATTAACACATTTATTTTCTCTCCCTCCCTCCTTTCAGCTTTTGAAAAACAAATGAAATTCTTATAACAAATGAATATAGTTGAACAAAACCAGTGTTCACATTGGGCAGGTCTCAAAATAAATGCCTGATTCCCATATTCATATCATTGCCTCTCTGAAAGGAGGGAAGGAACATATTGCATCATTTGTTCCACTTTCTAGCTAAAACTTGTTCTGAAATCCCTGGAAAAAGTGACCTGAGCCACATACCCTGATGCCCCTCCCCCTTCTCATCTTCCCTCATTAGACTACAAGCTCCCCAAGGGCAGGGGACTATATCTCCTTATCTATTTTTTTTTATCTGCAATCCTTAGTAGAGTTCCTGGTAGGTAGCTGTTGCTTAATACTGTAATGGTAATGGAATTTGGAGATGACTCTGAATTTACCTGAAGGAAGACACCAATTTGCTGTAAGGAAGATAGGAATTAGTATAGTTTTAGTGGGAAAAGTAAAAATGGACCCAATCACTTTACCTGAACCTTCTGAAGTAGTTACTTTAAAGCAGTATCATGTACCAGGTGGGCAAGGTGAAATTACCACTATTATAAAGGAATATGTTGAAGCAGGAGTGTTAGCCCTACAACCACACCATGGAATAATCCTGTTTGGCCAGTACGAAAATCTGATGGGACATGGAGGAGGACTGTGGATTACAGACAATTTAATAATGTGGCTCCTCCTTTGTATGTTGCTGTTCCAGATACTGTTACCTTAATAGAAAGGATCCAGAAATATGTTGGGACTTGGTATGCAGTTATTGACTTGGCAAATTCCTTCTTCACCATCCCAATAGACCCTAAACAGTTCGCTTTCACTTGGCAGGGTAGACAATATACTTTCACCCGCTTGCCACAAGGATATTTGCA
>CM053593.1:3226145-3242868 GCA_028646575.1 Pseudocheirus occidentalis | reverse complement strand
TCAGATTTGCATATTGCCTTCAGGAGGAAAGGATGGTGAGCTGTAACAAATATAACAGGTTGGAAAAGGTGGAGATTGAGAAAAAGTCATCAGATTTGGAAAGGCAGAGGACTTTGGGAACTTCAAATAGAGTTTCAGTTTTGAATTGGAGGGGGAATCCAGTTTCCCAAGAGTTGAAGAGTGAATGAATGGTGAGAAAATTGATGCAACGAGGGAAGACAACTTTTTCTATGAGCTTGGGTGAGAAAAAGGAGGAGAGACACAGGACTGTAGCTTGAATGGGATTAGAATTCTTCTGAAAGTTTTTTGTTTCTTAGCATGGGAGAAAGTTGGACATGTTCGAAATAGGGAAGGAAGATAAGAAGAGATTGAAGATTAGAGAGTAGGAAGAGGATTTATGAGTCTTCAATCTGCTAGAGAAGCTGGAAGAAGATGGGACCAAATGCCCATATAAAGGAATTGGCCCTGGAAAGAGAAAGGTCAGGTTATCTTCAGAAACTGGCAGGAAGGGGACATGATGCCAAGGGAGTCTGAGATGAAGAGAAGAGGAAAGGAGAAAACAACTCAAGTTGCCTCTGTTTTCTCAGTAAAGTGAGAGGCAATGTCCTAAGCTTCAAGAGATAGGAAGGGTCTTATATGGGAAGCTTGAGGAGCAAAGAAGATTCAGGATCATCTGTGAGGAATGAGAAGGGGAATCGAGCACACTGGAGCTGCCAAATTCCTCTCCCCAAAGCTCAACACAAGTGCATCATTCAGCCTCTGACAAAATTCATTGTCACTAGGAGGAAACACAAAAGTAGCGCTTGACATTTCAAACTCTTTCTAGTCTGACTGACGTGAGGCCTTGTTCTTAAAGCTTCTTATACTCTTCATTCAAAGTAGCATGTCCTCTTTGAAATCCCGAACTTGAGATTTTATTAACCACTTCCATGTATTTGTAAGGGGTTACTCCATCTTTGGCATGAGTAAACAATTGAGAGGTTGAGAGAATTAATAAGTGAATAAAGGCACAAAGCACCCACTCCTTTTGTAAAATATGGCTAATGGCACCTACCTCAAAGAGATGTTGTCTTGCATCAAATGAAATAATAAATACAAAATGCTTTGCAAACATTGATGTGCTATGTAAATTGGAGACAACAGTAGTGGGAGGAGGATGAAGAGGAGGAGGAGGAAGGATGAAGGAGGAGGAGTAAGGGGAGTAGGAACAGGGGGAGGAGGAGGAGGGGAGGAGGGGGAAAGGTGTCCCTTTGCCAATATAAATTCCAAAGCACAAGGGAGATAATTTTGACAGTTAGGATTTCTGAAAGATCTTTCAACCACTGGACAAGCTGGTGATGAGTCTTTGGAACTCAGGCAGACTAGTCCAATGTCAGCAAGCATCAATTGTGCCACTGACTGCACACTCTCAGACTTCTCAGGATGTTAGGAATAGCAGGAGCTTTACTACCATAGCCACAGAGAGCCATTCCACAAGGAGGCACCAGTAAAGGACTGCCTGAAGTCCCTGCTCTGACAGACTGTAGAATGATTTCCAGAGGAGCTCTAACCAGAAGAATAGCAGGGAAGAGTAGAAAGGAGACAGACTTGGAAGTTGGAATGTGTAGATGTGACTCCTGGATGAGCTGCCTACTAGCTATGTGACCTTTGATGAGATGATCTCTCTGGGCCTGGAGTTTTCTCTTAAGTAAAATGTAGGAGCAGAGTAAATCTTCGTGGAGATCCTTCTAAATCAGTTTGTTTGCTTTTTTTTTTAAACTGGGAATCTGCACATTTTAAAAATATTGCCACAACTGTATTCCAATCTGATTTTTCCTAGGTAATCCTTAACACCTATCTCACAGGGCTGTTGTGAGCATGAAATGAGACAGTATTTGTACAAAGTTTAGCACAATTTCTGGCACATAATGAGTGCTTAAAATGTTTCTTCTCTTCCTCCCTTTCCTTGATGCTGTGTGTTTTACTTTCTATATTTAAAAGCATTAAAAGCATTCCTTGGCAAAGGGGTCCTAATCTGCTAAAGGGGCTCATCCAAAAGATGAAGGACCCTGCACTGAAGGGTGGAGTTCTTTTGGGATGGTGAAAAGCTTTTTAAGGAACATTTTCATAAGTCTGTCAAAAGAGAGTGGGGAATCTCACCCTACTCTGTGTTTTCACAGATGTAGATATATTTGGGTAGGAAAGAAAAAAAAAGAAATCATCTCAGATAAATCTGTGAAGACTGAATTTGGAGTAATTAATTTGTATTTGACTTTTTTTTTCTTTTAAGTGGTTAAGGTTAGCCAACGAGGATTCATATAGTCCAATCACAGTCAGGAAGACAGCTCACTGCAGGTTGCTTAGAAAAGGAAGGGAATGAGCTGAGAGAAATGCCCATGGAATACCTTTCACTTAATCTCTGGCTAAGACCTCATCTTCTATGACATGGCATGTAGCAGGAGAACAGAATGGAGGCAGTTGCTACATTACGGTGTAACAGGAAAAGTGTTGAAGGGTAGTCAATAAAATGTAAAAAACAAGGGAATTAAAGAGATAGTGTATTAAAGAAATAGACACATGTCCTGTCTATTTATCTTGGAAGGCAATGACATTTAGGTCTCCAGACACAGGTAAGAGATGAGGGCAATAAATGTGACTGCATTTGGGTGAATAATGGACTGAGAGACAGACTGGTAAAAGACTAACCAACATAAAAAGAGAGAAATGCAAGCTTCGGCTGGAAAATCAAAAGGGGGCATAATTTCCTTACTATTAAGCAACACTCACTGGGAAAATTGTGAATTCTGACTAAACTGGACATTCTAATATATATGAAAGGTTTATAGGTCAGTTCATTTTGAAAGCAGGCCTGTCTGTTCCTGTGTGATGACATCTGTTAAAAGACATGCACATTTATGGCCCTGTGGCTGAGATATACTTAGTCTCACCCCCATCCTCTCTTTGTAGCTTCATCTGAAGTGTGTATGTATGTGTGTGTGTGTGAGTGTGCTGTGAACACACACACACACATTAGCTCATTGTAAAAATGTGAATATATACCCCAGATTTCCAAAGTGAAGCTCCAATAGGCAGGTCAGAGTCAACTGGACAGATATCTAGGAACTCCCTGTGATGAGGTTTATTTGTAGCCTAGATCCCAGAACACACTCTCTTTCCAGTCTAAGAGAGATGTCACCACACACACACACACACACACGCACACACACACATACACACACACACACTCTCACACAGACATATACTCACAAACATTAACATATGCACACACTGATACATACACACACGCTTGCTGACACTGACATACATGCACACACACATTCTCTCTCTCACACACACAGTTACATGCATTCTCATACACACACATATAGTCACATACACACTCATACATATTCACACACTCATACATACATACATACATACACACATTCACACATACAGAAGCAAAACAGCAGAATAGGACCTTAGGGAATGATGTTAAGTATTTCGGGGGATACTAAGCAAGGTGAGCATGGCTTCATGGGGCTGCTGGGCAAAATGGGCATCTAGTACGGGCCTAGCAGTCATCAGATTGAACAGTCAAGCCTTCTATAAGCATTCCAAGAAGCTTCAGGACTTCCTATTGTTCTTGGAAGATATGCTACCTCTTGAGCATTTATAAATCTTCCTAGTAAAAAGAGAGCTTCCTTTTCCAGCCCTATGTCACCTCCTTCCATACCCATCCACCCAAAGATACACATGTACACACATAGTCTTGGTTCTAAGTGACCTGGCCCATGTGCTGTTCTCATCTATGCCTTCCCATCTCCACCAGCACAGACTGTCCACTGTGCCCTGTATCTTCTCCCTCTGCTTCTGGGAATCCTCAGTTTCCTCCAAGGCTCAATTCATGGACCACTTCATAGACAGGCATATCTTGTTTTTTTTTGTTTTTTGCTTTGTTGAACTTGGCAATTTTTTTAAACAAATTGAATATTTATGCAACCTTCCATTGAACAAGTGAGTGGATACCATTTAAAACAATCAAAAAAACCAAAAACATGTGTTCCCATGTCTCTGCATCAGGTCTTGGTGATTCTCACAATATTTCAAACTTTCTCATTATTATTTTATCTTATGGTGATATGTATCAGTTATCTTTGATGTGCTCTTGTCATTGTTTTGGACTGCCACAAACTACAACCCTATAAGATGGTGAACTTAATTGCTAAATATCGTGTGTGTTCTGACCACTCCACTGATTGGCTGTTCCATCTCTCTCCCCTGAGAAAAAACAATATTGAAATGAGTCCATTAATAGACTTTCAATGGCCTCTAGGTGTTCAGTTGAAAGGAAGAGCCAATCCATATGGCAACCTTTGCTATTGTCTTATTTTAATAAATAGTTACAGCAACCCCAAACTCGAGTAACTATCACCCTGATCAGTTGGCAGCGATTAATACTGAGGCAAAGCCTTCCACCAGCAAAAAAAATACAACTCACTGAAATATCAGATGACCATTAACATGTTTTAGCAAAAATGTATTTTAAGTAATATCCATACGATGTTTTTTAGACATAATGCTAGTGGACACAATAGACTATAGTATAGCATAAAAATAACTTTTATATGCACCAGGAAACCAAACAAACTTGTGTTACCTGCTTTATTGCAATGGTCTGAAACCTAACCTATAATACTTGCAAGGTATACCTGCAAAATTGCCTTTCCTGGATTCTCTAGCTGATGGTGCAAAGCCCCCCATTAATTTATAAAAAAATGTATGTACTTGTATATATGTATGTTCATGTACATATATATGTATATATATGAGAATGTATATATGTATATACATTTACTTACATTTGTATGTATTTGTAAAGCCAAACACTAGCAGCTTTTCAGAAGAATGCTACTGTGAACAGCTTTTAAGTTTCTGATTACACAGTGTAGTGAACACTCTATTTCATCACAAATCCAAGCACAACATTCACAGCAAATCAAAGTATAGCATTCACAATGTTAAAACTTATCACATAAAATCAAAATATAGCATGCAGAACAACTTATCACAGAAAATGACCACATAGTTTCCACCACAGTGGTCACAAAGTTTTCAACAAAGAAGAATCATAACTCAATTATTCAATCACCCTTAATGAGGTTTACCTCCTCAAGGAACACAGAGTAAAATAGCCAACATTCTCCATTCACGGGCCACATTAAATTAACTCAATCAGTCACTTATTAAGTCATCAATCACTAAGTGCAATCATTTAGTCAATCAATCATTATATCAACTCAATCTTTCAATCATCCTTCATCATTCACTATTAAATCATAAAATACATTGACCCTCCACTTCTAGGTCAGTAGTAAATTTACAATTTCTCAATCAATACACAATATATAAGTAAAGTCTTCTGTTTGCTTGACTCAGGGTGGTTTCTCAGATTGCCTGAATCCCTTTCCATGGTCCCAGATCCTACCTCGATTCACCACACGGTCATCTGGATTCAAAGACAGACAGCTCCTAGGTCCTTGTCTATCTCTCTGTGCAGTCTCTGTTCCACACTGAAGCTCACAGCATGCAGTCCACCCTAAATCCTTCACAGTCTCTGTTCCTGGGAAGTCAAGGCACAACACAGCCACAAACAACAAAGTTGCAAACATGTTCATGCAAAGTACCAACATCACAGTCATGCTTCCTCAGTCTTTTGGCAGCAGAAGTTTCTGCTGGTTCCCAGAATCAAAATCACTCCATCCAGGTTTTCAAAATCAAAATCATTCTCTTATCATTCTCTTCAGCCTCATTGGCTCCCCTTCAGTCTCCCCAGTGGCAGCAGCTTCTGCCTCCATGCAGGTTACTCCAAGATCTGTCTCTCCCTCTCTGAGTTTTTCCCTATACGCAGTATTGCCCCTCCCTGTTTAGCCCCTTCCTGTTACATCAGCAACAGGACTTCATACCTTCTTTAACAAGAAGCTTCATCTGAACTAGGTGCTAAGTACCTCTTAGTTTAGCAATACAAAAGGAGCTTCAAATTTCATTACTGTTACAGTATTCTAAGCCCTCATGAAAATGTCTGTTTTGGGAGGGCAAGGACTCTTAGGTTTTTGTCTTTGTATCACTACCACTTCTACCATGACAGCAACTGCTACTACTCTTCCTACTGCTGCTGCTACTGTTAATGACTTCTGCTTCTGCTATCATTGCTGCTACTGTGACTGCTGCTGCCACTACTCCCACCAGCTAGTAAGTGGGCTAGCTAGAATTTCTATAGCATTTCAGGGTTTGGAAAGCATTTTCCCTAGGTTATCTCATTTGAACATCATAACAGCCCTGCGTGGTAGGCAATGTCATTATCCACCTTATCCATTTGAGGAAGCTGAGACTAAGAGAGCAGCCTACTCAAAGTCCCACAGCTGCTAAGTGTCTTAGAAACCTTCCTGACTCCACACCTGGGCCTCTGCCCACTGCAGACCTTCTGCCTCCCCTGGTACTTGACATACACAGTGAGTCAATGCCAGATCATGGGACCATGAAGACACCTCCACGGCCATCAAGTCAACTGGCTCCATTTGAAATACTGAAGAAACAAAGTCTGGATGGGTTCAGCACTTTTCTAAAGGCTACAGAAGTGGTCAGTAACAATGCTGGAATAAAACTCAGGCCATCTGATTGGAAATTCCATTTTCTATGTACATTACCATGCTGGTGAATAGGATTAGATTGCATCCTGCTGCCTTGTGGACATCATTGCATTCACTATACACTTTATACAAGGAGTGCCACTATAGAAATGCTGAAAAATTGTAGACCAGGAGAATTCATGTGAAACAGGGACCCCTCCCCAACAATTATGTCATCAGTGTAAGTGAAATAAAGACCAGTTTGATATGTGGCCAGTGAAAATGTATGACTTGACTTTTGCAATAGAATCTTCTCCCCATCCCAAATTCCTTCAAGCCTTGCACTGATTGTTGATTTTGTAAAGAAAGTAAGGAGCTAGCAAACTTTCCTAAGGGTCTCAGGTTGGAGTTCACCATCTGGGAGGGGCCTTGCTATCCAATGGGCAGCAAAGCTATGGCCATTTTCCATGCTCGGGGTCAATTTGAGTCTGCCTATCTGGCTGGAGCCAACAGATTCTGTGGGCAGCATGTGCGAATCCCAAGGTATTTTAATTTTGTTAATCTGATCAGTGCCAGTCCATTTCTGGCTTTCTTGTCCACCTGCTGACTCCCTGGTGTTACCCTCCTGCTGCTTTGTCCATCTGTTTCAGAATTTATTTACAAAAGGCATTCTAATGAAACCTGCACTAAGCCTGGGAATCAGCCACCTTCCCCCTTCCAGAAGGCTGAGGGATGCTAGAGCCCACAATTTCTAATTATGGCTCAGCTTGAATACAAATATGGATAAGTAGAGATTCTAAGGAATCCTGCTTCAGCTTTCATCCCATGTGTAGACATCAAATCCATCTTCTGACATTTTCTGTGGAACATTCATGTTCTAGAGAGACTTTCTTGATGTGAGTGTGAGGTATAAGAAACAGTCTTGGAAAGAGAACTTGGTTCATTCTGGGCACCAGCTTTTAGGAGGGACATGGATAGATTGGGAAGTCTCCAAAGAATGAGGACCAGGAAGATGGAAGCTCAAGATTCCATGCCATCACCATCTCAGATGAAGGAGCTGCGGATATTTAACTCAGAGAAGAAAACAGTCTTAGAGGGAATGTGAGAAGGATCTTCAAGTATATGAACAGCTGCTATGTGGTATGGAGGCTAAAACTGTGGGAAGAAGTTGCAAAGAAACAAAATTATGCTTGATATTAGGATGAATTAACTTTCTAACCATTATAGCTAACCTGAAGTGGCATTACCTCCAAAGGTGGATTCCCCTACCTGGATGTCAGGTGTTCTTAGCCCCAGGAGCTGTGAAATTATTGTTAAAAATATTGCCGTTGCTAAATTTCACTTATGATTCATTGAGAAATTTCAGATTCTCAAGGTCTCAGATTCCACCCAGGCAGAGCAGAAATTCAGAATGTTAGAACTGGACAAAATATATTTGTCCCTTCATGTCTGAAGGGTGATTTGCAATCTCCTTGAATCTAGAAACTGGGGTTTATTATAAAGCAAGCAACAAGGCATAATGAATAGAATCCTAAACTTGGCTACAGTAAGGAGTGGGTTCAAATCTCCCACTGGGAATTTACTAGTTGGACAACCATGAACAAGACAATTGACCTCTTTAGGACTCAGTTTCCTTATCTGTATGATGGAGATAATAGTATTCGCTACATTGAATTATTAAAGGATCCACTGAAAGAATGTATGTAAAATACTTTGGAAATATTTAAGTATTGTGTAAATATTAACCATTAGTTATTCTCAAAAACTTGGGGCTGGGGACAGAAAAGGAGGCAAAAGCCAGTCACTGCCTTCAAGGAGCTCACAATCTAATTAATTATGTTTCATCTCCTGCAGCACTAACCCCAGGGTCCTCCACATAGCAGCCACTCAATAAATGTTTGATGATTGGTTGATGCATTATGAAATACATGAAGTTTTTCTGGGGAGGGGGAGATGTGGATGGGAACTAGTCACCAATTGCTCACAAAGACACTTGGAGAGCTCCAGAAAATATTCCTTTTTCATAAAGCCCAGGCCTGGGTCTGTGTGAATCTCCAGATCTTTGGTAAAATCATAGGGTGTTGCAAGAACAATTGCTGTCACAACCTCATTAGAAACTCTCTCACAAGGAGTAAGTTGTTGGGGTAGGTGATAAATGCAGGTTCTCCAACTCCAAATCCAATGCCACTTTCTCTACTTTTTTTTTTCTGGTTCTCTCTTACAGGTTAGCTAGAGGCTCATAGGATCATAGATTATAAGTTGGAAAAGGCCTCAAAGGCTTCATTTTGCACATGAGAAAAAGGATCAAAGGAAGAGATTTACCCCAAATCACAGAGATACTGAATGTCCCAAGCATCATTTGAACCCAGATCCCCTGTCTTGAAACCATCAGTCTTTCTATTGCACCATAAATTTTGAGGTAATTTCTTTTTGGGCCATAACCATGCCATTCCTAGATTTTTTTCTACTCCTCCCACTCCTGCCCAAGACCTTGACTTCTGCATAATTAATGGAGGAATATCTCACAAATTTTGTAGGGGTTGGTGCTTCACTTGTATTTGCAGGGTAGCAGTGGCCTAGAAATCTTTAGATTGTTATCTGAGACTCTTGCATTGGTTAAGACCATAGGAAAAGACAGAGGAAGACACATTTACTATATTCTTTTGACCTTGCCTACCCTACCCCTAACTGGCCATCGCTCCAGAACTGTCCATGAAGCCTGGAGGACCACTGAGCTGTATTGTGTTGATAGATAACTCATCTGGTCAGCAACACTAGGGTGAAAGTGAAGGAGGGGTGCCTTGTTTCCTTTGTTAAGTGTCCTATTTGTGACCTCTGATTATCACAGACTCATCACATGCTGTTCTGTCTTTGTTTTCCCATTTTCCAATGTATAACATTTAAAAAAAATTGAAAAGGGAAGATTGCATTATCAAATGAAGTCCCTTGGAATGTAGCTCAAGTAAATTTCAACACATAGACTGAATTTGAGGGCCATCTGTCTAGTATTTGCCCAGGCTGTCTAGATTCCAAAATCATTCTCCAGGATAAGAAGAAATCCTGAGAAAGTCTGGTGCGTCATGGAAGTGTCCAATGTGGCCAAGTTTTCAGTTACCTTCTTGAAGTCTCTGGGTTCTCAGGGTAAATTGTATGAGGGAGATGGGCCTAGCCGCTGCCTGTATTCCCAATATGGCTTCTTCCACTGAGTTTGTGAGCTGTCTATAGTCCCAAGGCTGAGATTCATGATTTTTTTCCCCAGAAAGATTGAAGCCAAGACTTACTTACTCCAGAAGGGACAAAGAGGGTACAATAATGTGTAGGCCTTTAGACAAGTGTGCTATCCCCTACCCTTTTTTCTAGTTTGCTCTTCTTATCCCCACCTCTTCTTAATTCACTTAGAAGATACCCACGGTAGCTGGATCCAAAAAGTTTCAAAGAAGTGGGCTAATTTAATTACCTGTCAGTTCCTTAGTGCAAGAAGAAAAAAAGAAAAACAAAACAAAACCCCCAAGCCCCACAACAATTTATATTCTTCAAGATCAATCGTGCTTTCTTCCTCTGGTACCTTGAATGATACCCCTGCCATCTCCCTAGGCTCTGTTTGCTTGGAGCCCCAACTAAAACACCCCTTCTTCAGGAGACTTTCTCTAAGCCCTCCTACTTCCAGGGCCTTCACTTTTCTTATTATTTCCTGCTCATCCTGTGTCTAGTTCCCTTTGTTGATATCTGTCTGCATGTCGTCTCTATCATGAGAATGTAAGCTCCTAGAGGAAAGGTGCTGTCTTTTGCCCTCTTTGTATCCCTCGCCTTCAGCATAGTTCCCGGCCCATAGCAGGTGCCTGATAACAGTTTCTAGAATGCCTTCTACATGAACTTGCTTTATTTCCCTGGATCCAGGCCTCCCCTCCACTTCTCAACCACTAACTCCAAAACATCTCCCTCTCATATACTGTCTTTGTCCATTAGAATGGCAGATTTTTAAGGACAGGAAATACTGTGTTTGCTTGTAACTGCCTAATGTCTGGCACACAGTAAATACAGTCAATCTTCAACTTTTCCAGGTGTTATATTCTTAGAATATGGTGCAAAAGTCAAAGAAAAATGTGAATGTTCATCCACTGCATCTCGGAGAAGCAGGGCTTGGGTTCCCAGGAGCAGCACATACCAGAACCTTCCCTTTTCTGTGTGGATAGAATGAATCCTGAGGGTGATGGTGGTTGCAGACATCAAGCACAGAATGATCCAACACTGACTTTCTTCATAGACCACACCTCTGACCTTGCCCACTGGGCTCATAGCCTGGAGGATTCACCCTCTTCTTGGGGTCAAATTGCAACCCAACCCTGGAATTTTAGAGGCAAATAATACCAAAGGGCAATGAATGCCACAGGGGAGCTCTTTGCTTCACCGTGGTAGGTGAGAGCGAGCCAGAGCAGTGAGGGACTGGGCAGGACACCACCATGCAGCAAGTTTGCACACACTGGCTCTCTGATGTTTTTCTCTGCTGAGAATGGCTGTGAATATTCACAGTCACCAATGCAAAAGTGAAAATGAGTTTGCTAATAAATGTGTGAATGATTATGATTGACTGCTTAATATCTCATCAAGCTTTCCATCTATGTGTCTTTTATCTCTATCTTTTTCTCTCAATTTGACTTTGTCTCTCTGTCTCTGCCTGGCTATTTCTCTGTCTCTTTATGTCTAATTCCAGCTTCCTGCCCTTTCTTCCTTTTACTTCCAGGATAATGGCTTATCCAACAGTCCATGAGAATTTCCCTTCTGGGATTCCTGAACATTTCTCAAACCCAGAAGCCTCCCAAAGAGAGGAGAGGGGGAGATTTAAGTGAGAATGAGGAATGGTCATGAAGTAGCAATGTGGAGCATGTTGGCTCTTGATATTTGGAGATATGCAAGTTGAAGGTGTTTGGCCAACTATCTGGGATTTTGCATATGGTTTTTATGCCTTCAAAAAGATGAAATTATGTATAGTCTAAGGTTTCTTATAGTAATGCAGAGGATTCTTATATTCCAGACTTCTTAGGGACAAAAGAACAGACACGCCAATAGAATACTTTCATATATCATATATGCAAGATATACGCACTGTACATATAATCACATTATATCATGCATGTAATTGTGCACAGATTTTTGTATTAGGTTAGTATTCTGGGTCACTCTCTAACACTTTGAGTTATAGAACAACTAAGAATCTGCTTTGGGAGAGGGAAGTTCTTGGGTAGCAGTAAGATTGAGTTAAAAACCCAAACACACACACACACACACACACACACACACAAACAGAGCACATAAATGAAGAGAGCAAACAATATGAGTCAAGATCTAACTCCCAGGATACCGAACTGAGTGTTTCAGGGTTTTTTTCTCTGATCAGACCCAATCTAGAATATTGGACCATTTCAAAACATGTGTTTTAGAAAGATTCTCTAGATGAGAATTGTTTAGAGGTGATTTTTCTTCATGAATATCTTAGACAGGGGTACACGGACTGATGGTTCAAAATTAGGTTTTCCAGGGGGGCAGAGTCAAAATGGCAGCACAGAAGCAGGAAAACCCCTTGGCTCCCCCTATAATCACTACAAATATGTATAAAATATCACTCTAAATAAATTTTAGAGCTCCAGAACTCATAAAAATGACAGAGAAACAAGGCTCCCACTGGAGGCAGCCTGGCAGGTGGATAGGAAGAGTCTATCACAGTGCACTGGGAGCTGAGCCCAGCCCAACAATGGGCCCATAGTTTTAGCCTCATGGCAGCCCAAACCAGCCACAGGTAGAACATTCAGGAGAGTGGATCACCAGCAGCTGTGATGATTTCCAGAATTATCAACCCATAAATGCCAAATACAAAGGAAAAGGTCAGTGGAACTCTGCTAAATATGGGAGGAGGCAGGGGCAGAGTTGGGCCTCTACCCCTGGAGCAAGAAGGGGCAGATGCATAATGGCCCTGCAGCTGCCTCCATGTAGCTGCTTCAAAGATCCCAGCCTGTAGATCATAGTGGGGACAAGCAACCATTCAGAGGGTAAGCACTCTTGTCCTAATCTGCCTTATATCCCAGCAATCAGGATCACCATCTTGGGTCGTGGTCCTGAGGTGTGTGACGAGTGAGCCAAACTCGGTGGGAGCTGTAGAGATGGTGCCCTCCTAATAGCTCTAGCAGTTGTGAATACCCCAGCAATTTGGGACAACACTCTCCCCTCTAGAAGCAGAAATCTACTATGGCAAAGAGCTCAAAAGTCTTGCCATTGGCTGGCAAGATAAGCAAACAAAGGAAGCAAAGCAAGCATAGTCATCAAACTTTAAATTCCTTTTTTGGGGGACATAAAGGATCAAAACATGGAATGGGAGGAAGACAACGCAGTCAGAACTCTTGCACCAAAAGCTTCCAAGAAAAATATACATTAGTTACATGATAGGGAGGAGTTCAAGAAGGGTTTCAAAAATCAAGTAAGAGAAGTGGAGGAAAAATTGGGAAGAGAATTGAGAATGATGTAAGAAAATCATGAAAAGAGAGTCAACAACCTAACTGAAGAAAATGACACCTTAAACATAGACTAACTCAAATGGCAAAAGAGGCCCAAAAAGCCAATGAGGAGAGGAATGCCTTACAAAGTCGAATTTGCCAGATGGAAAAAGAATATCAAAAACACACCAAAGAAAACAACTCCTTCAGAATTAGACTGGAGCAAATGGAAGGTAATGACTTTGTGAAAAATCAAAATGCTATTAAATCCAAACAAATGAAAAAATAGAAGGCAATGTGAAATATCTTCCTGAAAAAAAAACTGACCTGGAAAATAGATCCAGGAGTGACAATTTAAAAATTGTTGGACTACCTCAAAGCCATGATCAGAAAAAGAATGTATAAATCATCCTTCAAGAAATTCTCAAGGAAAATTGCCCTGATATTTTAGAACCAGAGGGCAAAATAGAATTTGAAATAATTCACTAATTATCCCTCGAAAAATTTCCCAAAAAGAAAACTCCTAGGGATATTATAGCTAGGTTCCAGAGTTCCCAGAACAAAGAGAAAATATTACAAGCAGCTGAGAAGAAAGAATTTGAATATTGTGGAAACACAATCAGGATAACACAGGATATAGCAGCTTCTACTAAAAGAGGGATCAAAGGGCTTGGAATATGATATTCTGGAGATCAAAGGAGCTAGGATTAAAACCAAGAATCACTTACCCAGCAAAACTGAGGATAATGTTTCAGTGGAAAATATGGTCATTCAATGAAGTGGAGGACTTTCAAGCATTCTTGACGAAAAAAAAACCAGAACTGAATAGAAAATTTGTCATTCAAATACAAAAATAAAACCAAAACAAAACTAAAAACAAGAGAAGCATGAGAAGCTAAACAGGGAAAAGAAATTATAAGGAACTTAGCAATGTTGAAATATTGACACACCAACATGGGAAAACAATAATTGTAACTTCTGAAACTTTTATATGTATATACATACATATTTGTCTGTATAGTAGGGTATATATGCATATGAATACATATTTAAGTATGTGTATATATGTGTACATAGACAGAGGGCACAGGATCAATTGAATAGGATGGGATGATATTTTAAAAGGTGAAATTGAGAGGTGAGAGAGGAATAGAATGAGAGGAGATGGGGAGAGACAGAATGAGGTTAATACTCTCATATAGAAGAGTAAAGGGATAACTGTTACAATGGAAGGGAAGAACAGGAAGGCAAAAATGAATGGATCAACCTTACTCTCCTTGAATGTGGCTTAGGGAGGGAATGACATAAACTCAGGATTGAGTATCTTGCCCTACAGGAGAGTATGGGGAAAAGGGACAAGAGAGGGGATGATGGAAAAGAGGGCAGATTGGGGTTGGACAGTAGTTAGAAGCAAACACTTTTGAAAATGAACCGGGTCAAAGAAGAAAATAGAATAAGTGGGGGTGGGATAGGATGGAGGGGAATATAGTCAGTCTTTCACAATATATCCACTCTGGAAATGTTTTGTGTTACTGCACATATTGAATTGCTTATCTTACCAGTAAGGATGGGAGATGATGGAGGAAAGGAAAGAATCTGGAATTTAAAGTTTTAAAATAAAATGTTTAAAAATTATTATTATATTAATAATTATAATTATTATATTAACAATAATAATAATAATTATTATTATTATTTACATGCAACTGGGAAATAAGATATACAGCTAGTGGGGTATGGAGATCCATCTTGCCCTACCAGAAAGTCAAAGGATGAAGGAGGATATAGGAGAGAGTAGATTGGGGAAATGTGTATTCAGTGGGATCACTGTTTTGGGATGGTAGATAGTGGAAAGGTCAGGACAAAATTTGTAATTCAAACTCTTGTGGAAATGAATGATGTAAACTAAAAATAAACACAAAAGTTAATAAAAAAAAACTTAAGTTTCCAGGGAAGAGGGATGTTTACAACCAATTTTTTATTTTACTCTGCATTATAAAACTTTCTCCTACCTAGAGGATCAATAATATAATCAAGGCCCAACTTGTAACCATTGCATATTTCTGAAGTGTATAAGCTTATCCCAAAACTTTAACAATCAGATCTCCCAAGTCAGTCAGAACTGGCCCCACCACACTTTTGGTCTTAGCTTACATGACTGCTAACATCCCCCAAACCTCAAAAATCTGTATTTATGAAAAAAAGGTGACAGTGATTTTTAGAAAATATGCTGTAATCCAAAAATGACTTCTGCATATTCAACAAAATCTTGAATTTCAGTCCGATTTCTTTTATCCTGAAGCAAGTCAGCAAACTTCCATAGGCATTCAGTCTCTAGTACAATAAACTGATGGGCACGTTTTTCCTGTGTTACACCGGGAAGGTCTTCTGTAGTTACACTGGGACGGATGTGGCAGTGCAGAAAGCACTGGATTTGCCCTAAAAATATTTGGCTCTCTGCCCCAGCACAGCTAGTCAGTGCCTCCTGGGCAGGTCACTCTATGGAAAAACTCTGAAGATTTGAAGAAGGCTTTCCAAGTACTTTGCATATTTCATTTCATTTTATCCCCTCACTAAGCCTGTGAGGGGTACTCATGTTAGCCACATTTTCTAGGTGAACAGAGACTCAGAGAATTGAACCTCATCAGTTCCTTACCTAAGAAGTATCTTAAGGAGTTTCCAAACTTGGATTTGTCTGACTCCAAGGCTGCCGTCCTGCCCGACATGCCAACCACTGTTCCACAGATCTCAGGCTCCTTATTGACAGAATGAAGACACTGGGCTAGATAATCTCCTGTACTGCTTCCAACTCAAGATTTTATGAGATAAGGAAATTTGCATCACAAAGTAAGGAAGGTTGTGAAGTAACTGGAGAGGATGAAATAGAACTATGTGGATTGAAGTGGTTATTCACTATAATAAGAATAACTAACATGGATGTATGACAAGCACTATGCTAAGAAGTTTACAATTATTTACTCATTGGATCTGCACAACAACCCTGGGAGACAGGCGCCATTATTATCCCCATTTGATAGATGAGGAAACTAAAGGAAATCATGGTAAAGTGACTTGTCCAAGGTCACAGAGCTAGCAATGTCTGAAGTCACATTGGAATTCAGGTCTTCTTAACTCCAGAAAGATCAGGTACTCTGTGCACTGTGCCACCTATCTGATGTTGAGCCTCAGTTGGTACACTTTTAAAAGGTGAAAATGTAGCAATTCTACTGAGATCTGGGGCCATAGTGATATAGAATCAAGTCAATTCATCAATGGCCAGCCATTTTGTCAGTGTGTGAGCTCTTCCCATTGACCCAGCTAAAATGTCTACTCTTAGACAGCTGCACAAAGCTTCACAGAAATGTTTTGCTCAGAATCACAGAGTCAAGAATGGCAGAGGCATGGACTTCCATCAGGTCTTCCTGATTTCCAGACCACTGTTCCTTCCAATATGATAGCTTGTTCCTCTTGTGTCTAGGATCCACAGCTGTTGATCAGAACAAGCTCTGCAACAATGAGGCTGAAGTCATGGCTAAAGGGTATTTTTTTTGGTCTCTCTACAGTGTGGCAAGGCCTGGTGACAAATATTTAACTTGTCAATCACTTGTATACATAGGATTAAACATTTGA
>CM053593.1:3202991-3225645 GCA_028646575.1 Pseudocheirus occidentalis | reverse complement strand
AACCCAAGTCTTCTGACTGAAAATCCAATGCTCTTTCCACTGTATGATAAAAAGCTTAATCCCAGTTTTGGTGGAATTTGGAGGCTTCCAGAATATTTCTCTTATAGTACTGAAAAGTTAGGCAATGATAATCACATACTTCTTTTGACTGACATTGATAAAGCATTTCAGAGTTTGCAAAATACTTTACCCACTTCATCCTCACAATGTCATGATGGCATATAGATAATACAGATAGGATTATTGCCTTTTATATATGAGAAAACTGAGACTCCAACAGGGTCATTTGTCTAGGATCATGCAACCAAGAAAAATCAGAGGGGCAGCTAGGTGGTGCAGTCAATAGAGCACCGGCCTTGGAATCAGAAGGACCTGAGTTCAAATCCGGCCTCAGACCCTCTACCCAAAAAAACTAGCCATGTGACCTTGGGCAAGTCACTTAACCACAATTGCCCTCCAAAAAATTAAAAAAATTAAAAAAAAATAAACAAAAAAAGAAAGATCAGAAATGATATTTTAATTTAATTATATCTTATTCTAAGTCTAAATTCTCTCCATTATTTCCACAGAAAGATACTCAAATTCAACTTATTTTTTTAACCTTTGGTTGAATCATGTCAATCTAGATTTACATGGGGGAGGGGTATCCACCTTAAAGCCCCAAAGCAATCCCCACTCACCATGCCAGATCTCATGGCAGCCTTGAGAGCCTTGAGTCCCTTTAGGGGGATTTGCTTTTTATCTGCAGCTAAGGAGGCAGCTCCCAAAGCTGAATCTCAAGTAAGATGAGGAAACATAAGAAATCAGAAGGAAAGCTGAAGTTGAGTCAATCAAGGAAACTTTCAGTTTAGAGTCAAAGCCCTGAAGCCGGGCTCTGCTCAGAATCTTGTTTCTGATCCTTAGTACTTCTGGGATTATAAGGAAGTCACAGAACTTCTTGGGGACTCTGATCTGTAGAATGGGCACAATGTTTATAATATATAATCTACCTCCTGGGGTAATTGTGAAGACTGAATTTGACTCTAAAGATGTATGGCTTAGAGCTCTCTAGAACGGTGCTGCATCACTTCAGTCATTTTTATCATTGGTAGTCAAAGTTGGCATTTGGAAGTTTGTAAAGGATCGGACATATTATCTCATTTGGTCACAACTCTAGTAAGTCCTATTGTTATTCCCATTCTGTGGGTGAGCAAACTGAAGCACAGCAAAGTTCAGTGACTTTCCCAGGATCACACAGCCAATAAGTATCAGAGGTCAGATTCACACTCAAGTCCCCCCCTTCCAGGTCCACAACTCTAGTTACTGAAGCACCCCACTTGTGTGGTCATCATCTCACTACCTTATCACATGATACCTTAAGCCTCAGCTTCTTCACCTCTAAAATAAAGACACTGGACTCTGTAAGGTTATTTCCAGTTTCAAATTTGCCACTCATATTTATCTGTTAAATTCTAGTCTAAATTCATATTCCCCTTAACCTAAATCACTCCTCCCTCCCTGGACCTCTTTGCTCATCCATAAAATCAAGAAGGTCGCTGCCATAAAGCCTCTTCCTTTTCCAAAGCTTTGATCCAGTACTTAGTAGGGGTTAATCTTAATGAACATAAAATGCTGTCTTTCACCACATTGAGGAAAATATCTGTGAGAATATGGGTAATCTCCATCATAACTCTCACTTTCAAAAGTCATTTCTCCAATGAAGTAATTTACCTCCCTTATGTCTTCCAACCACAATAGGCAGGAGCATACTTTTCTACCCACCTTTGGTTTGGCCACCCACCCTACACCAATATTCTCTTTGTTTCTCACAACAGCCCTGCGATGTGCATTATTCAAATATCCTCCCCTTGAAGAAAGATGCATATAGCAGGTCTCCCCAAGACTGAGGAAGTTGTTCCAAGTCACATCTGACTTAGGATATGGGTTCAGATCTGCTGATCTGAGATCAAGGGTGTTAAGACTCCAGGTCAAGAGCTAGCAGGGACCTTGGAGGCTGACTTGTGCAGTTCCCTAACTTATACATGACAAAGCACAGAGAGCTGTAAGGATCTGCCTGAAGTTCAGTACAGTCTCCATTTTGCCATTGAGATAACTAGCTTACAAGGAGAGAAGACAAAGCTCTTAGTCTCAAAATTCCCTTTTGAAATCATAGAAAGATATTTATCAGTTCATTAAATCATCAGGCCTTTGTTAAGTGCCTACTGGTTCAAGACGGTATGCTAGATATTGGAGCTAATGGTACAAGGATTATATAGTCCTGGCCCTCAAAAACTGAATAACAGATACCTGAGAGCCCTCAAAGTCAGGGAGAGGGAGAAGGAATAAGGGAAGTCTTCACACAGAAGGTGAAACTTGAGCTAAGTTTTGAAGGGAACCAGAAATCCTGACAGGCAGAAACATCTAATCTAAGCATGGGAAACAAAGGGAGAGGCAAGAGATGAGATTTTTGGTGTAAGGCACAGCATGTGGAACCACATTAAAATTAGAAACGGAACATTTTCCAAAGTCACAAGGTAGGAATTCTAATTTTTAAAGACAAATTAGTTAGCTTAGTAATTGTGAAAATTGCATTTTATTACTGCAAGACAATATTTACAAAAACTGCCACTCTCTTTCTTTTGCCACAATTAACCATCTGGCAAATCAAATATAATTAGGTCATCTTTCGAAAATGTGCTTCTGATCGACAGAGCAAATACTAAGAATCAAGGAGCCAAGATTCACCACTCAATAGAATTCATTTCCACTTTGCAAACACTTCATGTTGGGAAATATCTCTATTTCTAATACCCATGACACTTCTTTAGAGTGGGGGGTGGGGAAGGGGCAGAAGGCCCTTTACATCCCAAACTGATGCACACAGAAGCTGAGAAGCACCTATGGGGCTTGATCAAAATGCATCTACTCAGCTTGAAAGCTGAGTCCCTGATTCCCTCGGCATACATGTTTTCATGAAATGTGATGTCAGGGGAGTGGGGGGGGAGGGGTTGTGCATATATATACTGGCAAACCAGCAACATGGCCCAATGGAAAGAGCACTGGCCTTGGAATCAGGAAGATGCATCTTCGTGAGATCAAATTCAATCTCATATTCTTACTATTTGACCCTGGGTAAGACACCTAACCCAGTCTGCGTTAGGTCCTCAACTCAAAAATGAGCTGGAAAAGGAAATGGCGAACCACTCCACTATCATTACCAAGACATTCTCACAGCACATCATGAAAAGTCAGGTATGACCGAAACGACTGAACAAGAACAGCCATATAAGAAATGTAGCCTAGACCTCATTGTTCTTCCTCAAATAACTGCTAATCAATAGATCAGAGGGAACGAGGTGTTGCAGTGGATAGAGCATTAGTCTTGAAATTTTGGAAGAAATGAGTTCAAATCATTTTTCAGACATTTATTATATATGTGACCCTGAGCAAGTCACTTCACCCCTCTGCCCGTTTCCTCATCTGCAAAATGATGAGAATAATTGCTCCTACCTTATGGAGTTGTTGTGGGAATAGAGAGATACCCCTAGCTGAAGTACTTTGCAATAAAGCTTTTCTTCTGAAAGGAATAATACACTTATGAGATAAACTAGGTTCCCCTCCTTGTTCATTCCCAAGGAGAACCTGAACAACCACCTGTTAGGTGTGGGACAGTGGGGACTCCTTTATGAGTGGAAGTTTGCAGGACTGTTGATTTGGAAGGATCAAGGGTCTTCTAGGTCCTTTAGTCCAACCCCAGGGAGATAAGGAAGCCGACCAAGAGAACAGAGGCAAAAACCCTCAAATTATTAGCAGCATTTTCCATCATCCCAAGCTCTTCTGAACACAATCAAATACAAGTATACAATTCACTTGAGTGAAGAAAAATCTACTACATAGAGACAAAAGACAACATTGGAGCCTTATTTCTGTCTGGACATACCCAGAGAAGGACGGCACCAGCAATGGAGAAGAACCTGGAGAATGTGTCAAACGAGGCTCCAGTGAAGGAACTTAGAAGGTTATGTCTGGTGAAGGGGACATTTCTGGCTTTCATCTATTTAAAGGCCTGTCTTGTCAAACAGTGATTTGACTTGTTATGTTTGGCCACAGAGGACAAACTATGGGGGAGGTTGCCAAGAGGCAAATTTCAAATTCTTGTCAGTAAAGACGCCAGGCCAAGCAGAGTCATCCCAAAGTGGAAAGAGCTGTTTCGAGAGCTGCAGCTTCCCCCTCACAGTGGGTCTCCAGGTATAGAACAAAGGAACATGGTAGAATGAGAGGGGCTCAGGATGTAGAAGGCTGTCCTTGGGGTCATGGGACCCACTTTAGGATCACCAGTCTACCCTTTACTGTCTGTATGTCCTTGGGCAAAGCACTCGAGCTTCAGTTCCCTCCACTATGAAGAATGAGGAAGGGGTTGATACAATTTTCGCATGAAATAGATTGGAGAACCAATTTCTTACTCTGGTTTTGGAGCAGAGGCAATTGTCCTGTAGCTCTTTCCAACCTGCTGAGGAGGAAACAAACTGTTAGCTGACTGTGTCACCAGATTTGAAACCAATGAAAAAGACCCTGGTCAGCTAGGATTTATGCTGCAGGTGCCTTCCATACTTGTGGCTATTGGAGAAGGAGAACAAGTTGCTGAGGGCCTCCAGATGGAGGACAGGCCTTGAGTCTTTTCTTATCTGGGTGCTTCCATCACAGGCTCACCTGCGTGCAGGAGAAGGAGATGGGTGAGGACTAATATGAATAATTAGAGGAATGCAAATTAAAGGAATTCTGAAGTTATAGCAAGGATTCCTTTTCAGATATGGCTTGAACTAGCTGTCTGCTGAGTGGAAGTAGAAGCTTCCATGATTCTATGAAAGAGGAGGAGGTCAGCAATCCTTCTCCACTTTACAGCTGACATGGCTGGTTCCTTTTCAGTAAGGACAAGACTAATCAACATGGAAGAAGAAAGCGGGAGAGAGCACAGCAAGGGGAGGTCCAGGGTCTCACCAGCAACACATTTGTGGGCTTTGAGATGGGAGAGAATGGGGGAGTAAGGAAGGGTAGAGGGAAAAACCCAAGTCAGACTGAAGAGGGAAACTTGAGTCAAGAGGGCAGGTTGATGGAGGAGAATCCCTGGAGCACAGCTAAGTGTCTTTCAGGAACAAGAAGCAGAAGGAGTGTTTTTAGAGAAAAAAAAGATCTGATGTCATTTAGGAGGAAGGAAATGAGAAGCTGCCATTTTCCATAAAAGAAGGCTTAGCGTTTTCTAAGACTGCCCGATATTTCTTAAAGTACAGCCTGGCTGTGAATCTGAAGAACGGGAAGCTGTTCACCTCAGGTTTTGCCAGACTCAAATATTTGCTGAAATATCAGGTGTAAATAAGATGGAGACAAGGCTTCTGACATGTCAGTGTCCATAAAGCGTTTATCTCCTCTGCCTTTCATGCGACCACTTATGTTCAAACTGATCCTTTGGTACTTCCCAAAAGAATCATTTTTAATCTGGCTATTGTAGGGGATTCTGCACCTCACATCTCTTTGACAGAAAAATCAGACTCTACTCCAGAGCAAAAGGGGAAAAAAAACTAGGAGGCATGTACACACACACACACACACACATGCACACACATGCACACGCACACATACACACAAATGGAAAAAGGGGGAATGGGTCTTCAGAAGTATTATTATATGCTATAAGAATCCTGTGTGGCCAAGGCTCTAGATAAGCTTATTTATAGAGCCTTCTCAAAATCTAGAATTTACAATTATTTCCCATTTTCCAACTTATTCTCCTTCCTCAGACCCCTCTTTCATGAATTTGTAAAGTTTCTGAGGAATGGGTGGGAAGACAGTCTACATTTCTGTAAATAATATGCCTGTGGCATTTGAGATTTGGATACATATGTTTGAAGCATCAATGCTTTCTTCTGGGGAATCTATAGAAAACCTGTTATTGGGAATTAGATGATTTCATGGCCCATAAATTTAACATGAACTGGCAGAAGTCAGAAGGCATGACCTTTCTTTAACTGGGTCAGAACTCTAAACATCAGAGTCTGCCAAAGTGGATGGGATTCGGGTGAGGGTTAGTACTCAGAGTTAATACCTGTGCTAAGCATCCATTTATGCTAATGAGCCTGGCATAAAATGACTCTGCCCCTTAGACTGCACAGGATGGCTCTGGAGTTAGCAAACAAATGTCATTGTTTTCTGGAACACCGTGCAGTTCTGACATTCTCATGTTGACACGACTGCTTTTAGCATTTTATGGGGATTTTTATTTTTTAGAAGGTCAGGTGAAGGGTAGAATTCAAAAGATAGCATTAGGTAAAGTACTATCTCTTTCAGCCCACCTCAGCTTGCACATAAGACTTGTAATTTGGCAAACAGTCCAATTAAACAAGGTTAAGTGACTAGCCTAAGATAACACAGCATGTTAACAGCAGGACTGAGACTTCCCCACTCCCATTCTGCACTCCATGTCCTCTTCTGTTATGCAAAGACCAGATGGGATAGGCTCCCCATGTGGCCCTATGAATGACCTTGATCCAGTAGCTTTAATGCCCTGACCTGTATCCAATATCCATCAACCCAAAGATTCCCAAAGTGCTCACCATGCCTCACATGGTGAGTCTCTTCTATGAACTCATTCCAAATCCCAGTAGATGGGAAGACTGCATCTGCTGTTGAATAGCAAGAAATCTCAGGGCACTAGAGAAAGTAAGGGCTGGCAGGAATGGACCTCCTGGTAGGAAAATGCAAGAGCAGATCAGGAAGGGTAACAGGGTGACATCTTTCTTGACCCTGGAAATATGGGATTTGGGATCACTTCTCATGAAAAAGAGCCAACTTTTAGGACAGCTTTCCCCCTGGTGGCACTGCACAAAGGAATTTCTTTAAAAAAAATATCAGCACTTCCATTCTAAGATATTCATTGTCTAAGAAAGACCTGACTTCCATAAACTGTAAAGCAAGTCTGATGCATGACTGGGGCACTGGGTTTGTTGGCAGGGAGACATAGGCTGGAAACACACTTTTTAATCACTCCAAAAGCATTTATTCATTACGTCCAGCAGCAGGGATTTAAAGACTAAATGATTTATTTCATCCAAGGAATAACTGAGTTGGGATGGTGCCTCCAAAACTTACTTATATGATCCTGGATAAGTCACTTACTTTTCCTCAGTCTCAGTTTCCTCATGTGCAAAACTGGCATAGAACAAGCCTTTGCCTCACATGGTCAAATAAAATAATGTATATAAAACACTTTGTGAATCTGAAAGTGAGATCCTATCCCTCCTGGTGCTGAGCAAACCATTTCAAGGCTCTCTGAGCTCCATTTTCCCCATCTATAAAATGGTGACAGTAATCCCAGCCTTATTTATGAGGTTCAAATGAAACAGCTTGTGTAAAGCAGGTCAGCCTCTTTGAAGAGCTGTGTTAATAGTACTTATCTACAAGTCACACATAATGGAGAGGTCATGAGTTAGAATGGAACCCATACTAAGAGTTAATGCTTCTATCAGCTCTTAGGGTCAACAAAGTACTCGGAAGCCATAGCATGCTTCTTCACTTGACCCCGCGACATTCTTCTTAGACTGGAAACAAAGCCCCTCTTGGCCCTTTTTCATAGTTCAGGCTTTGAGAAGTGAAAAGCCTCCTCCTTTTCTGATTTTCATTCTCCTTGACCGCTCTGAAGCGTTTGGCATCACTAATCACTCTTCTGCTGGACGCGCCCTCCTCTGGGGTTGTATTGGCACTAATCTCTCCTGTTTCTCCTTTCTCACCGTCTCTTCTCTGCATCTTTTTGGGATCATAATCAATGAAGAGTCTCTTAACTAAGGTTACAAAGCTGTGTCCCGGGGCCTCTTTTCTTCCCACACTTACTCTTGGCAAGATCAATACCTTCCTTTTCAACGTTAGCTAATGATGGTGCAATTTTAATATAATATGACATGACATGACATAACATAATACAATATGTATGATACATTTATTTCTAATTCTATGGGCACATAAACCATTTCCCATTTAGTAGGTGTCCATTATGTGCCTGGCAATGTGCTAAGCAGCGGGGTTAAAAGGCAAAGCAAAAACATCCTTTGATCCGAGGGACTCCTACAGTTCAGCTAGGGAAGGGGACGCCATGTTGTGTACAAAGAAGATATACACAGAATGACTCAGAAATGACCTGAGAAAGGAGGCGCTAAGCCCGAGGGGGAGGGGAAAGAACTTCTTGCAGAAAGGCCAACTTCAACTGAGGTGTAAAGGGTGCTGGGAGGCAGCGAGGAGGAGGGAGATGACTCCAAGCACTGGGGAGCATCAGCGACCATTCCCAAACACCAGAATGGAGGGCCAGAGACAAGAGACACTGAGAAAGCCAGTGTCCCCAGACCACAGAGCAGGTGGAGACGAGGGAGGTTTCTGAAGTCTGGAAAGCAAAAGGGGCAAGTTTTGAAGGGCTTTAAAAGCCAAATTGGGAATTTAAAATATTCTAGAATTAATGGAGAGTCACTAGAGTTTACTTAGCTGGACTGTGACATCAAAATCCCATACTGTGGGTACGTGGATTTGATGGCTGAGCAGAGTGAGAAGAGCCATGAGGCAGCAGAGTGAGCACAGTGATCCAGGGCTGTGGGGATGAAGGCCTGCCACAGGGCAATGACAGGGGCAGAGGAGCCAAGGGGCAGTAAATGAGAGTTTTCATCAAGACAGAATCAATAGCGCTTGGTAACTGATTGGAGGTGGGAAGTGAGTGAGAGTGCAGTGTGGGATGATGCTATGATTGTGAGCCTGGGTGCCTGGGAGGGGGTGAGGCCTTAGACATTAAGAGGGAAGTTAGGAAGAGGAGAGAGTCTGGGGCTAGATAAGAACTTTGGATTTGTATGTAGTGAGTAGAAGATTTCTATAGGACACCTTCTCTGAAATGCCCAAGAGGCATCAGGAGAAGGGAGGCTGGAGGTCAGGAGAGATGCTAGGGCTGGACAAAAAGATCTGGGAATCATCTTCATAGAAATGGAAAGAGGAAAGGAGAGGAGAGGAGAGGAGAGGAGAGGAGAGGAGAGGAGAGGAGAGGAGAGGAGAGGAGAGGAGAGGAGAAGAGAGGAGAGGAGAGGAGAAGAGAGGAGAGGAGAGGAGAGGAGAGGAGAGGAGAGGAGAGGAGAGGGGAAGGGAGAGGAGAGGAAGGGAAGTGAGGGCAGGAGAAGGCAGAGGGAGACAGAAGGAGAGGGGAGGGAAGGGGAAAGGAGGGAAAGAAGAGAAGAGAGCCTAAGATGTAACCTCTGGAGATATCTACTGTGAGTGGGCAAGACCTGGATGGAGATGCCTAATAAGGAATAGTCAGGAAGGAGTTAAAGCAAGAGACTATAAGCTGCACACACTCATACACACACACTCTCACTCACATGCTCATACACACACCCTCACTCACACATACTGAAGAGAACAGAATCTCAAGGACGGAAGGGCAATTGAGTGCCAAACCCTAGAGAGTTTAGTAGGTATGAGAGCAGACTGAGAAACACTGATGAGTAGTGGGAGGGAGACGGAAGGACCAACCTGCTGGAGCAGATAGGATGGAATGGGATCCCTTGTGTAGATCTTGGCAAGAAGAAGGAACAGATCATTCTGTAAGACAAGGGGGAGGTAGAGATAATAGTGGGAGGTATGTACAAATGAAGTCATGGAGAAGATGCATGCACAGAAACAAGGTAAGCTTAGAGCAGAAGGCACAAGTAGTTGAGAGACTGGGAACAGTCTTTTGTAGGAGCTGGCACTGAGCTGAGTCCTGAGGAAATCTAGGGAATCCAGGAGGCAAAAGCAAGAGGGGAAAATCTTCCAGGCATGGCTGACAGCTGGCCAAAGCAGAGAGATCAGAGATGGAACATTTGTGAGGAAGAGCAAGTGGACAGCATGGTTAGAATAGAAAGTCCATAAACTGCAGTAACATGTAAGAATATTATTCCAGGAAAGAAGGACCAAGGTTGTGATGAACTTGAAATGCTAAAAAGAACAGCCTATATTTGATGCTAGAGATATTGAGCCACCACAGTTTATTGAGTAGATGAGTTTTATTATCAGACCAGCAATTCAGAAAAAAAAATCATTTTTTTCTCCGTTGTGTGAATGATTGACTAGAGCATGAAGAAAAGAACCAAGGAGGTCAGTTGAGAGATTATTGCCAAACTGAGGATGTGAGGTGATGAAGACCACTCATAAAGTGGTGACTACATGGTGGAGAGAAGGGGATCTATCATATGAGGTTTGCAGAGGATAGAAATGACAAGTCTGGCACCAGATTGGCTTACATGGAGTGACTGAGAGTGATAAGGCAAGGAGGGCACCAAGGTTGGGAACGTAGAGGTCTGAAAAAATGGAGGTACTTGGAACATGAACAAGGAAGTTGAGAAAAAGAAAGGATTTGGGGAAAAGTCTAATGAGTTCTATTTTGGACTTGTCTATTTTGAGTTGCCTCCTGAACTCCTAGTTCAAAATATGTAATCTGCATTTCCTGATGTCATATGGGGTCTCAGGAGATCTTACAAGCTAGGAACATTTCCTTGTTATATTTGCTATCAAGCAGCAGTATCTAAAAAACAGGAAGTACTGGACAAATGTTTGCTGATTGATTTTCAGTGCTATCCTATGTAGCGGGGAGTTACCCCAGGTCCAGAGCTCTTCCTCCCATGCCTCAGCCAGAAATAACATTAGGTAGCTATTTTCTGGGCTTCTTTCTTAAGTTAAAATACCTTCGAATCTCCCTCCAAAAAGAGATTTGGGAAAACAAGAACGCTTATCCCTTCAAGGTGTCCATGGAAACTGAGTATGTTCACTAACTGGTTGTGAAAGATTGATTTCAAATTATCACTTTGATAGGAAAGATAATCCTTCCTTACATTGATGCAAGAATGCAGAACCATCATCATCCTCATCCTCATCCTCCTCATCACAACCACCATCACCATCATCATCATCCTCATCACCATCATCATCATCATCATCATCATCACCATCATCCTCATCATCACAACCACCACCACCACCATCATCATCATCATCATCATTGTCATTATTATCATTATCATCATCAACACCACCATCATTATCTTTATTATTATTATTATTTTCATCACCACCATCATCATCTCTTGAACAGAAAATGCCATGAGATACAAGTGACATTTAAAATGCAGCATTCACGTTTAGTACTTCAATTATGAGACTAGCTATTTAATGGCATTCAAATGTTTCTAATCATTAGTTTAGGGATAATCATATAAATTAACATATGTGTTTCTTCTAAGCAGTGGGAACAATTTCAACAATCATTTTTTTTCTCTTCTTGGTAATTGAAATGTGATTTCCCTCTTTTCAACTCTGTGAGAGATGTTTGTTTAGAATGGTATTTAAACCTATGGCTAGACTTTCATTTGCTTTATTTTGATGGTGAAGCGTTCCTGGTGACCATTTCCCCCCACTTAAATATGTCTCGAAAGGGCAGACTCAAACATCCAGTGTTTTCAAAGAAAATGCCACCTCTCACATGACTACTTCCTTTACTCGGTTATAAATCGTAACTAAGGAGAAATCTAAAGGGAGGGGGAAGCTTGAGAATGGTTGATATGACATTATGTTCTAACAGGAACATAAAACATGCGACTGATGAATGGAGACTTTGCTTTGTTATTCCAAAACCAAACAACAATGTTTCTTGATTGATTTTTATTGTTATTTGAATTTTCCCTAAATTCACATGAAATTGCTAAACTGAATCCTCGCATTTTCTCCTTAAAAACAAAAGTAACTTCAATCCTTTAACTTTCCATAGTTAATAGCTTTTGATAGATATATAGATGAGAGTGAGACAGAGATGTCCAGAGAGAGACAGAAGCAGAGAGATAGAGACAGAGACAGAGATGGCCTTATGTGGGGGAATAGACCATATTTGGAGAAGTAATTCCAATGTGGTTCCTTTGATCATCTAGCAGCATACATTACAGCAGGTGGTTCAATTATACATCTAAGTCTTGCTCATTCATTTGGCAGAATTTCATTGGAATTTTTATAAAGACAGGGTCTTTCTGAAAGGAACTACTACTTTCTTTTTTAATTCTCTTTCACGTACCAATAAGGTAGAAAGCTGAAGTTTGAATTCACTTTCGGAGTAATCTTGGCATCCTCTCCAAATGTGTTTGGACCAGAGAAGTCTTCCAAATTCAGAAATACTTCACTTATCCATAAGCAGAGGCAATAACCTTAATTATCCAAGAGGATTCTATGGGCAGGATGCTGGCATCAGAGTTGGGATAGCTGAAACCCAAGGGGTGCAGCATACTGGGTTCAAAACACGCTCTTCCATTTACTACCTACTCTTTATGACCTGGACCACATCAGTCTAGTGTGATCCCAAGTCTAGACCCTGAAGGGACCTCAAAGGCCACTTCAGTGAATGGTTTCATTTTGCAGAAAAGAAAACTTGGGAAAAGAAGATGAAATGCATTGCTCATGTTGATGTGTGTAGCAATGAGAATGAAGAAGGAGAATCCAAGCTTCGGTCTTCTTACACTAAGCCTGGGATTTTCCCACTGCATCCTGGAGACAGGGTCACCTTTCATCTCTAACTCCATGACCCTCTGATCAAACTCCCATCTCCGTGCTTCTCTACAAAATATTTCTCTAGGCCTAGAGTGTATTCATTCTTCACCTACAAATCTTAGAAACTCTATTTTATGAGGACTTACAGCTCAAGCACTGGGGCATTTCCAAAGGTCTATCCAACCTTAATTTATCTCAAATTTACATGTATACACACATATGTATGTATGTATGTATGTATATATACACACATATACATATATAAGTTTATTGGAGCAGATAGGATGGAATGGGAAGTTTATATATGTATAGATATGTATGTATAAGTATGTGTGTGTGGTCTCCTATAGAAGGGTAATAAGAACAAGGAATGTCTTCATTTTTATTGTTGAATGCATAGCATATTACCTGGTGCAGAGTAATTAACTTCTGCTCCCCCCATAATTATAGTACCTTCCTTTTGTGATTATCTCCAATTCATGCAGAACATGGCATTTTTGTACATAGTCGTTGGCATGATGCTTCCCACGAGATGGGGAGCTCCTTGAGGGCAGGGACTGTGTTTTTGCCTTTGTCTCCCCAGTGTTCAGCACAGTGTCTGGCATAGAGCAGATGGCTAATAAATGTTCATTTGTAGATTAATTGGTTTTAAGGATCCCTCCAGCTCAAACATTTTATCAGTGCAGGGAATTGTTGGGCTTTTTTCTTTACTACCAGCATTCCATCAGAAACTAGTCTGTGGTGGGGTGGTAAATATTCCTATAGAAACAATAAATTTAATCGAGTAAACAAGAATCTATCAAGTTCCTACTATGTTAGCTTCTAGGGATATAAGGATAATAGTGAAATTGATACTGGTCTATAAGAGTTGCAAATTTAGCCGGGAGACAACTGCACATATGGCTCTATGCACCAAAGATCCCTTTACAAAGGGATCCACTTTACAAAGTGCTTTTAGGGCAAAGGTAGAAAATCCTGGTAGCCACAGGAGTTAGGAAACAGGACTCAGCCAAGGACTCACAAAGGAAATGGTACTCAAGTTCAGCTTTGCCAGAAACTAGGGATGCTAAGGGGGAGGGGAGGAGAAAGCGCATTCCAGGCTTAGAAGATGGCCAGGAAAGGGAGATGGGAAATGAAAGGTCATATAGAAATAATAATAAAAAGGTGAGAACTATGAGAATTTGAACATTAGTTTCCAGTCTTAGACTCTATGAGCCAAATTCCTCATTTGGGAAATGTAGGACAGTGATTTATGTTTCTAATTTTCTCTTTCCACTCAAAGAGAGAAAAATTAAGAATTAATTGAAGCAAAGCACATTTTCAATCACAGCATATGGAATTCACAATGGACTGGCAACATGCTGGGAAAGGACAACTGAAGATCTACAAAATCCATGTCCTGCCCAACCTGACATATGTTTTACAAACGTGGAACATTGCCAGATGAACAAAATTCAGATAGCATAACTGGAATTCTTCAGTAGTGTCTTGAGGAACATGGGATGAAACCAGACACAATGGTCCTCTAGCATAGGTTCATTTTTGGTGGGTCTAGACCCTGTCCCTAACCCAATAATTTTCACTTTCATTTCTAATAAATCCAGAAGTATCAATGTGAGTGGGGACTGCAAGTATGTTCTATTGAATTAGCTGGCAGTTTTGTCTCCTCTCCTGACTCATCCTTGAATAATAAAAACATCGAGTGCCAAGAAATCACAAGAAGATAGCTAGCCCAAACCCCTCAGCCAGTTTCACCCCCTGAATGATCCAAGATAGAATTATAGTTTCATAGACTCAAGGGATATATGAGGTACTAGAGTCCAGCATCTTTGTTTTGTAGATAGGGAAATGGAACCACCAAGGAATTAATGACTGACTCAAAGCAACAGTGGCAGTTAGTGAGTGATGTGTGCCTATGGCGCACCAGGACAGAAGAGCTGACATGCTTCAGAGAGCATCACTGCTCCCATTTTTCAGTCAGCACGCCGCCCCCCTTGGGCCTGTACACTAAACGGCCTCTCTTGCAGCCTTTGTTATCACCATCTCAGGCCCCCAGATAACTTTTCCTTCTGCACAATAAGTTTAATAGTGGGCTCAGATTCTTCTCCACCCCACACCCTAGTGCATTTGAATATCCCACCTTTCCAATTCCTCCATGTTCAACTCCCATGAGAATGACCAATGTTATACAGTAGAAGATGAATAACTCTGTAGTTAAGAACCTGGGTTCAAATTTGTGACCTTAGACAAGCCATGGTGACCTCACTGAGTTTCCTTCTTTACAAAATTAAGGGGTCAGGCCAAATGCCCTCCGAGTCGTCTTTAGATCTTGAGCTTATGACTTTCATCTCCAGTCCAGCATTTGACCACCTCCCCAACCTTTATCTTCCCCAGGTACCAGAATTCTTTGTTTCTGCTCATTCCCCAACCCCCATGAAGACAACACTTGAACAGTAAACATAAGTATCTTAGCCTTAGCCAAGTTCCAAGCAGAAATCAGAGACTTGGTAAATAGATAGGGGATCAAAAAGGTTTGAATACCTAAATTTATGTGAATAAACCCTAAGAGGTTCTGCAAAGCAATATCAAAGAAGACACTAGAACCAGACAGTCAGAAATCATCCGGACAAGTAAGTTGTGATAACCTGGGGGAAAGGGTGTCAAAATGAAGGGAATCAGCCTGAAAACCACTGTGTAGATACGAGTTGTTATTCTCCCAAGCTGGCCTTGTCTTGGGCCCAAAGTTAGTAATGAAATCGCAGCCTCTCAGCCCATACAAGAAGGTCTCATCTTGGCAACATGAAGTCATTGAAATGCCCTTTCCTTCTAAAGAGAAAATCTTTATTATCTCCACCCTTCTCCACATTTTCCACTGCCCCCCAAGACCCTTACAGGCACCTGTTGATCCCAAAGTTGGAAATGACTTGAAGAAGAGACAAAAACATATAAGGGGGGAGTGTGGTCTGGAGGCTGTCAAGGAGGCCATAGACACTCACTGGCCTCATACTAACTCTCTGGCTGGAGAGTAGGCACAGAGAGAAGTAATTCTCATTTTCCAGGAATATGATTTATTTCTTAACACTACTGCAGATCTGAAACGCTCAAGCAGTCATGCAGAATAAAGTTATTTATTTCATATTCCAAAAGGATCAGAAGCTGTATTAAAGGCCTGAGAGTGCATAGAGTCATAGCTCAGGCTTAATTGTGTGGGTCAAGTGGATTGTCTAATGGAACTTTAATCATACACAGTCAAGGAGCATTTGTTAATGCCTACTATGTGCCATACCTAATTACTGAGGAAGCTCTCTCTCTTCCCTCCCTCCATGTTCCTCCCCTCCTCTCCCCTACTTTTCCTCTCCTCTCCTCCCCTCTCCACACTATATTCTCCTCTCTTGAGAATTTTTGTCCTGCCCCACTCTCTTATAAAGTTTTCTGTAGCCTAAATCTCCATTTCTTTTGATCAATACCACTGCTCTTCATCCTGGTCACCCTCTTATAAGCATTCCAACTTGTGTGTGCGTTTTCTAAAATTCAGCACACAGAAAAACAAAACCACAGAACTCCAGGAGTGGCCTGGCCAGGAGAGGAAGTACCATAACCAATCTCCTTACATCCCTCCTTCTGCCATTGTTGCTTGTTTAACACAGGCTGGAATAACAATGTTCCTCAGCCTGGACTCCTGAAGGAATCAGGGAGAATCTCACTCCCCAGATACACCTGCTGACTTGTGTTGAATAGACAAGCTGGAAAGAAAAACAATTCCTGAGCTTGCTGAGGAAGGCTGCTTGCTCACTGCAGCCACATCCTCCCAAGGTGGAAATCTATTTCTTCTAACTGTCCGAGCCCACTCAGCTCTCACAGACAATCAGCTATGTTCTGCTACTAGCTAAGCTGAAGAGCCCCTTACCACAGGAGGAGGGGAATAAAAGGAGGAACCATCCAGAGGAGATGGGGCCTCATGAGGGATATACTGCCATGCAGCTTACAGGGGCTGTCATCAGAATGAGAAAATGTTTGCTGTTCAAGGCAAGAAAAGAAGAGGAGGTGACCAAGTCACTTAAAATTGATCCATATGTTCTGGGAGTGATTTAGACAAAGCTCTCCTGGTGTCTTTTAGACAAGGGCAGCAAGTAGCTTGTACAATAGTGGATAGTGGAAAATCTACTTTACTGAGTCCTTACATTGTTTGGCATTTTTCATTCTCTTTCCGTGGGATAGCATCCTCATTTCCCATCCCACTACTCACCAACGTGTAAATTCAAGTCTATTCAAACCCTCTGATCTTCATGAGACCTCACCTGTTCATGTTTCCTCCTTTCCAGATCTGTGGCTTTGATGTTTTGAAACCAAGTATAGAATGTTATGTTTCTGTTGTTATGCAGTCATGTCTGACTCTGTGACCACATGGACAGTGCTGTACATGGAGTTTTCTTGGCAAAGATACTAAGTGGTTTCTCATTTCTTTCCCTAGTGGATTAAGGCAAGCTGAGGTTAAGTGACTTGCCCAGGATCACACAGCTTGTAAGTGTTTGAGGCTAAATTTGAGCTCCGGTCTTCCTAGTTCTAGGCCCAGTGTTCGACCTACAGAGCCATTTCACTGCCTCAGTTGCAGATTTCGTTCCATTCCACTTCATCTGATGGATTTCAGTCCTCTCCAATGTCCTTTGACCTTCTGAGGCTGACATCTAACATTCATGTCTCCTAAGTTTTGCATCATTCACAAATACCTTAGACATTCTGTTTGTGCCTCCACTGACAAGAATCAGACCAGCAAAAAACCTTGAAAAGTAGAAAATCACAGCAAGATCTCTGGGACACTGTCCCCTCTACATTTGCACTGGCCAAGGTGACAATATTTATTCTTTGGGTCCAGCTGTTCTATCAGAGGCACACCCCCGGATCATCCTGGCCTCCAGCCCCCAGGTCTTTCTCTTTACCGTGAGGAAAGAATTGTCTAAAAGGTTTTGGGGGGCTTTTTTTTAAACAATAAACTTTTATTTCAGAGATGTTTGTTGGATTTACTTGAGTTGAAGTGAGCTCTCCATAAATACACAGCTACTAATAACCCTGAAACATGGTGAGAATCAGGAACAACAGAACAGCTTGAAGACCAGCCCCATCCTGCCTTAGACCAAATTTCCAGTCTGGCTGAGGTGTCAGAAATAACAAACATGAAACATCTCTCCATTCAGCGTCCTCACAGGGAATATTAGAGTGTTCAGCATTCAGAACAGTATGTCAAGATCCTGGACGGGACCCTTAGGACATGGGGAATACACCTCTGAGATCATCCTCTTCAATTCTACCATTTTACAGAAGAGGAAAGTTAGGCAGAGAGTGGCATCAAGTGAATGGTCCACTGGCATTTAGGGAGTAAGTGAGAAAGCTTTAAATCAGGTCTGGGTCTTCTAATTTCAGGACTCCTTCCTCTTTGTCATCATCACACCAATTTGGGAAACAGATTATGGCATAAGGGAGGGGCACAGAACTACAGCTAAAAGGACTGTATGAGCAGAGGCAAAGGACAAGCTCGTTCTAAGCAGGGCAGATAGCATCAGTGAAGCCATGTCAAGAGACACATGGCAAACATTTCCTGGGACAGTGGGCAGGCTGGACCAACTTTAATAACAGCTACTATAAGGTTAGCTGGTTGATAAATACTTGATGATTTAGAATATAAGCAGAATGAGAGCCATGATTATTTGTGTATATGTAAGCACACATGTATGAATATATTTGTGCATATATACATGCATGTGCATATACACACATTTATATTTATGTGTGTATGTCTGTAGATATAAACACAGATTCCTGATTCTTCATCACACAGTCACAGCTGTACTTTCCTTGATAAAATATAAGCAGCAGAGAACAAATCCAAGCAGATCATGGAGGGCTCACTTCATGTCAAATAAATTCAGTCATTCTCATTTCAAGAGCATATCTTTCCTTAGAATCCACTGTTGGCCAGGAGATTTCATGGAAACTAACTTGAGCAAGTTGTCATAGGCCAGGCCAGTCATTGGTTACTCAATCTTAGGTGATGAGATGGCTTTCCAATAAATCAGAGCCAAAATGATTGGCCTTTTGTGGCCATGGGGCTGAAGCCCCTGGTCTAGGTAGTCATAAGGAGAACCACTTGCTAACATTAAGGAATGCCCTACCAAACTAACATTTCTCCTTAATCACACTCACCAGGACATTTCCCCATTTTGGTTGGACAAAAGCCACATCAGTGACAACTTTCCAGTACTCCTGTCCTGGAATCTGATATTCTTTCTCCATAGCCACATCCACAGCTTGCTGTGTCTTTGGAGAAATATGCCCACCCTCTCCACCCCAACTCTGCTTCTGCATTGTGTGTCTAAAGTCAGTCAACTCAGACTGTCCGTTCAGAAGGTCTAAGTTCCAGAAGTTAATACTTGTGGCCAATTTAATCCACTGACTAATCCAATAGGGCCATTTCCTAAGGCTCATCTTGCCCATAGAGATTTGGAATTTTCTTTCTGTACTTTATTGAATTGCCCACATTGAAACAAAGACCTGGGGGCAAGGCATTCCAAGCTGGCACCTTCTACTTTTATACCAGTGAATTCAGAAATGGAATGAAACACTGTCATTTACCATGTAAACGACCTCTTTTCATTGGAAGATTTTTTTAAAGGATTTGACTGACCTCACTGTTTTGGTTTACATTTTGCTTAGTTTACTTCTTCATATAATAGATTTAAAAGTGTATAAATAATAGAGGTTACCTGCCATTGGGCAAGATAGATGATGCAATTTTTTTGGTTTGTTTTAATCCCTATAGCGTAAGAATCCTCCCTCTTCCTTTATTAATCTTCCCAGCTATATATAAAGAAAATAAAGTGTCTCCTACAAGGCAGATGAATGGTGAAATGAATAGAGCTAGAAACTGAGGGAGAAAATGAACAAAATGGGGGCCACCAAGGGTGAGAATGTGGGATCACCAAAAAGGGATAAGATGATCCACAGTAGAGGACTTGTCCCCTACTTTTTTAACTGGACTTTTGGCATCTGTGAGACGGCACCAGAAGATTAGGCAATGCTACAGAAACTCACTAGCCTGGTGCCACAATAGGACTGAAGACTGAAAGCAGGCTGTGAGGATCCCTGAGCCTGGATTCAGGGAGACTTGTCTTCACAAGTTTAAGTCCTGGCTCAGACACCTACTAGCTGTGTGACCCTGGGCAAGTCACTTCACCCTGTTTGCCTCAGTTAATTTGTCTGGAGAAGGAAATGGCAAACCACTCCAATATCTTTGCCAAGAAAATCACAAATGGGAAAGATGGATGCAATTTTGAAAAATGACTGAACGACAAGAAAACTAAACCTCAGCAGAAAATCAGAAAAGGAAGGAAGAAATCATATGTGTGTGTATGTGTATATATACATACACACACACACACACACACACATATATATATATATACATATACATATATATATATATATATATATAGAGAGAGAGAGAGAGAGAGAGAGAGTGAGTGAGAGAGAGAGATTTACAAGATTTCATCCCTCCCACTTTATATATGAGAGGAACCAGGCAGGCTGACAGAGGAAAATCAGGCCTCCATGAAGAGACCTCAGCACTTGGCTGATAAACAGGTCTGAGGCCAGAACTGAGCCTGAGGCCCTGAGTTCTAATCACTTAGCACCTGTTTGATGCTGAGCTGGTGATTTCAATCTGGGGTCCAAACCAGTTGCACACTATGGGCGATGATGGTGGGGTGAACTAGGGGACTTTGGAGAATCTTTCTGCTCCCGGTCTAGGATCTGTGTTGTTAACTCTCACCTTCCACCATCTTTTGAGGACATAGGGATTAAATGTCAGGGTTTGTACAGAAGGAAAGGGGAACAAAACAGGAGGGACAGAGAGGGCTCTCTCATTCTCAGCAGTGGCAGCCTCTGTCTGTCTAAACTTCCCCAACAGAGTCATCTGTTCAGTCAGCTTGAACTCTCTAGCTAGAAGCTCGCTTTGAATTCTCTTCTCTGGAACAACTGCCTGGAGGCTGTATAATCAGGGGTCATTTTCATAGAAGGGTTTTGTTCCTCCAGCCCCTACTAGGATGTCTCCCTGTTTCTGGAAATATGAGCTTATCCCCAGGCCATATGAGTGCTTTGGGTGACCATGAAAAATACAAATTAAAATAACTCTGAAGTCCCACCTGACACCTATCAGATTGGTTAATGTGACAGAAAAAGAAAATGATACATTTTGGGGAAGATGTGGGAGAATGGGGCCACTAAGACACTGTTGGTGTTGTTAACCTATCCAACCAATCTAGAGAACAAATCAGAACCATGGACAAAGGGCTATAAAGCTATGTGCACCCTTTGCATTCTGCTAGATGTGGATTCCAAAGAGATTTTTAAAAAGGGAAAAGGATACATTTGTACAAAATAGTAGCACTTTTTCTGGTTATAAAGCACTGGAAATTAAGGGGATGTCTATCAATTGTGGAATGGCTATCAGGTCGCTGTATTTGATTGTGATGGGTTACTATTGGGCTATAAGAAATGATCATGAGGATGGTTTCAGAAAATCCTGCACAGATGTATATGAACTGATACAGAATGAAATGAGCAGAATCAAGAGAATCTTGTACTCAGTAACAGCAACATTGTCCAATAATAAGCTGTGAATGACTTAGCTATTGTCAGCAGTACAGTGATTCAAGACAGTTACAAAGGCCTCATGATGAAGAATGTTATCGGCCTCAGGAGAAAGGACTGATAAAGTCTGAATGCATATTGAAGCACACTCTTCTTCATTTGCTTCAGTTTTCCTTTTTTTGGTCTGGGTTTTCTGTCACAATCTGATAGGTGTGAGGTGGGACCTCAGAATTATTTTAATTTGTATTTCTCTAATTAATAGTGATTTAGAGCATTTTTTCATATGACTAGAGATAGCTTTGCTTTCTTCATCTGAAAACTGCCTTTTCATGTTCTTTGACCACCTCACTGAAATTCATTCCCTGGCATCCTAGTGGTGCCATACTGAAAGATCAGATAAAACTACCGACGCAGTAGGCCTAGAGTCAACAACTTGTTTACCCTTTTAATAGATGACAAGCTAACATTCTTATGGAAAAGATACACTGATGTGAGCTGAGTGACATGAGCATTATGGACATTCAGAGCTGGTTGAATGAATAGACCCGAAGAGCAGTCATGAATAGGTGGTGTCCAGTAGAATGCATGAGAAATCACTGTATATTCATTTATGGCTTCACATTGCCTTCAGTGACCTACTTGAAGCCCAGCTTATCAAATTTACAGATGGCTCAGATATGGGAGAGATAACTGAGGTTTTGGATGACAGTCAGGATCCAGAAATACCATGACAAGTCATGGCCATGATGGAGCCAATCTAATAAAGTTTCATTAAGAAGGGGAAAATGAGAAGTCTTTTACCTTTGTTCAAAATGTCAACTATACAGGCAAGGAGAGGTGTAGTTGAATAACAATTCATGTGTGTGAAAAGAATGTCAGGGATTTAGTGCAATATAAGCTCAATGTGAATGATGGAGTAAGATGGCCCCCCAAAACTAGAATGCCAACCTGAGTGGCATATCAAAAGCTGATGAGAACGTAAGCTACAGAGAGGCCTAGTATAAAGCCTAGTATAAAATGGGTGATATTCCAAAAAGGGCTGCCTGCCTTAGACCATTGCTAGAACATTGTATTCTGTTACAATATTAGATTGGGGACATTAGATATGAATAAAGATATTTAAGCAGACCTAATTAGGTATGTTCTATTTCTGGGAAATAATTTCACATTTCTGTACTTTATTCCACAGTCCAAAACTCCAAATTCCATTCTTGGAAGCTACATCCTTAGGTGATGGTTGAGTTTCACAAATCTACCTTTTCTTTTTTTTGTAATTTATTTTAATTTATTTTCTTGGTTACATCATTTCCACAAGGTTTTGAGTTACAAATTTTCTCCCCTTCTTTCCCCTACCCCCCAGCCCAAAACATTGATCCCACCATAAAGCCCCTCCCACAATCTGTTCCCCTTTATGCCCTCCTCCAACACCCCTCTAGCTTTCTAG
>CM053593.1:3178251-3202491 GCA_028646575.1 Pseudocheirus occidentalis | reverse complement strand
GTGTGTGCAAGGTCAGCTGCTCCTAGAAATGAGATATTGCCTAAAAGATAACATGGTAGAGTTTACGTGTGTCAATATTACTATTCAAATATGGTCAATGGAAATAAAGAGATTTCCACAAATACTTGTTAAGCACTTACGCCATCCAGATTTCTACTTTAGGTACTGGATAAAATAGTAATCATTTGTCTGTATTTTAGCACTTAGTTTATGAAGTACTTTCAGTCAATCAGACAACAAATACTTAGTAAGGGCTTACTCTATAACAAGTACTGTACAAAGGCCTGGGGGTGAATAGAACCCCAAAGATTGAGAATTCTTGCCCTCAAGGTGCTTATATTCAACGGGAGAAGACAGCACATAAAAAGCAAGGGAGCCTTGACCAGAGGGTTGGACTCTGCCTCATGCCCTTGATAGGGTGTGATCCTGGGCAAGTCACTTACTCTCCCTTACTTTTCTCATCTGTAAAATGGAAACAAGTTTAGTCTTTGCCAGTTTTGTAGTGAGGATATAATGACATATCCTTTGGAAACCATACAGCACTATACACATGCTAGGCATTAGCATTATATATTATGTTCAGCCAAGGGGCATTGGGGCATAACTAATAAACTTGGCAACTTTCAGAACTTTTGATAGCAGAGGATTTCTAATCTGATGGCCTTCACAAAACGAGGAGCTTTGCCACTCTCCCACAGGCTGTGCCTGCCTATGTACCATGTGGCAGTTCATTCCATGTCTCTGAAGTTTGCTCATCTGTAAAATAGCTGCATCTCAAATTCTTGGCATGCTTGGGAGACTCAAATGAGATGATAAAGGCAAAGGAAGCCCTTTGCAGACGTTACGATGCTAGGAAAATGCCCTGTGTTACGGCATTACTGTCACTGTCTGCAGTTTCCCTTTCCCCCTTTATTCCCACCTCTCTGTTTCAGTCACAATGTCCCCTCTATCCTAATGAGTTCAAAGGAGAATGGTTCCCTTTCATCATTTTGAGCAAGACTACTCTTACTGGGAATGAATATGACGGTTTCCCCAACATCCATGACAGGTGGGAGACCTTCCGTTCTTGCAGAGGCAGATGTAGGGCCGGGAGAAGCTCTCTTAAGCACATTACTTAATTTGATGTTGGCAATAAACAAATCAACCATATGTGTCAAACATCATTTGATTCTATTTTATAAATATAGAGGCCCAGACATCCAAAGCCTATGCAGTTTGTGCCAGTTTAAATAGAGGGCATGTGGCAAAGTCAGAACTCAAACACATGTCTTTGGATTGTGAATACATGTCACCTCACTGAACATACATAAAAATGAACATCATCATCTGTGGTCACAAAAAACAGGAATTCTATGGACTGTCTTAATCCTTAGATGATAAAAAAAAATCAGTCTCTAAAATAAGCTTGATCCCTAGCCAATCAGCCTTAAAATGACTGACCTCCACATGACACCCTACTTAGTATCCATAGCAATGGCTATTTTGGTCAGGTATGGGATGGTTAGCAAAAGTTTACTAGTAATTTAGAACCAGCCTTTATTAGATTACCATTATGGGTCAGGAGACATGGCAGGCATAAGAAAGTAAAGGACAAAAAGAAACAGTCCCTGCGCTCAAGGAGCTTACATTCTCATCATGAAAATCAATGGGATGTGAATAAAATGGGAAATACTGCAATGAATCAAACTTCCTCATCCATCTTAAAAAAACCCCCACAAAACTTCGTTAAAACTCAGAGATACCAATTTAATTGTGTCACATACAGATGACTTTGATGGACATTGACCAAAGAAATAAAGAATCTGAATAGACAGCAGGAAGGGAACTTCAGTTTGCCCTCAACATCCGTCACTTCTCTCTCGATGGGAGAGCATTTGGCATCACTTTTCGTTCTGGTACTTTGGGATTGTTGCAGATCCTTATACTGAATAGAGGAGTTGTCTTCCACAGCTGACCCTTGTTACAATACTGTGGTTACAGAGTATGATATTTTCCCAGTTCTGCCCACTTCCATTTATATCAGTTCATATAAGTCTTCCCAGGTTTTTCTGAAATGATCCTTCTCTGCATTTCTTATAGAACAATAGTATTCCATCATAATCATATATCGACACTACTTCAGCCATTCAAAAAATCCTTTCATTAGCAAATCCTTTCATTATCCCACGTATTCATTGGTGTGTATGTCCCATCTGTTCTACTATTGCCTTTCCTCGTGACTCACCTGCCCTGCTTTCTTCTATAGGAGGCCTTTTCTGGTGCCCATAGTACACTGCTTAGACCCCAGTATCTAGGGCTTTCACATGTGTGTGTGTGTGTGTGTGTGTGTGTGTGTGTGTGTGTGTGCTTTCTACTATAGGTTTTTCTCTATACATCCCTAATCTGACATCTCCTCCTAGGCCAGTCTTAGAGCAGTTTTTTTTTCTTTTATTATTTCAGGTTCTATTGGATTAGAATCAGTTTACCACTTTCCCTACTCCTGTGCTGGGCAAACAAGCCCTCGGCACCTGTCAAGGATGTCTCAGGGAGACAGTAGAATTCATTCCCAATAAAAGCATTCTTGCTCTACACGATGAAAGAGATCCATTTCACTTTGAACTCATTAGGATAGGGGGTATCCATGACAGAAACAGAGACGCGGGGTTAAAGGTCGGAGGGAAACACAGATGGCGACCATACAGTAACACGCGGCGTTTCCCTAGCACTGGAATATTTGACTTTCTTTTTCCTTGTTACCTTGTTTGAGTCTCCCAAGCACCCAAGAAGGCGAGACTGTGCATGTGTCTATTTAGCAGATGAGCAGACTTCAGAGCCGTGGAAGTAACTGCCGCCTGGTATATAGGTAGGAACAGCCTGCTCTTCAGCCCTGTGGGAGAAGGGCTCAGCTCCTCGCCTTGGGAGGCCATCAGATTAGAGATCCTCTGCCATCAAAAGTTCAGAAAGTTGCTAAGTTTATTCGAGTTATGACCCAATGGCCCTTGACTGAACATGGTCACTATTTGTTTGGTGAGGTCAGAATCACTGTACTCATGTCGCAGCTGTTGAGAGAGGGTGGGAACAAAGCTAAATATGTACTCTGGCTGTGTCAAGGAAGCCAATAGAACAAACTACATTACTGGATTTCCCCAAAGAAGGCTATCTAGGGGAGGGCTGTAGGCAAAGGCAAACATCATAATAAGGATGAAAACCGGCACACAATTGACTTTGCACTTATTTCTTGCTCTGTTGAACATCATCTTAGCCTGGGACTCAGTGATCTTACTGGATCCTGGAAGATGACCCGATGTTCCCTCACTTGAAAAGGAGTATTTTAAAAAAATGTTTAAAATAAAATGTTATTTATGAGTTTTCTTCTTATGTCACTTACATTTCCCAATACATTCCACTCTTCTTCCAGAGAACTATCCCTTTTAACAAGGAATAAAAGACAAAAAAGTAAAAACAGCTCAGAAGCCGTGGCCAATATACTCCAGAAGTTTCAGGCTTTACTTGGTGGGCCCTGTCCATGATTTTCCATTTCTTCCAAGAAGGTGGCATGAGGTGGGCGCCTGGCACACAGTAGGTACTACACAGATGTTGATTAAATTTAATTTGATTGAATAGAAGCTTCTTCTAAGATTCCCACAGACTGTGAGCACTCAACTCTAATCAAGAGACATGTGTTTGACACCCATCTCTGCCATTTCCATTCTGTGAGATCCTGGCAAAGCATCACTTACTGTCTCTCTGCCTCTTTCCTCATCTGTAAAATGGGGAGAGTAATTATCTATGACCATAAGTCAGTTGGGCGTTGCAGTAATAAGAAGGCTGAATGTGGTCATAGGAAGACCTAAAATGCACCTCGGACGCTCGCTAGCTCTCTCCCGACCTCGGTTTCCTCAACTGGAAAATTAGAATAATAATAGCACATACCACATAGGGTTTTTGTGATGATCAAATATAATAATATTTCTCCTGTTTTATAAACCCTAACGTGCTTATATAAATGCTTCTTCCTCCTCTTCCTTCTCTTCCTCCTCCTCCTATTTGACATTATTCAGCCTCCATTTTCATAGAAGACCAGTGACATCCCTTCTGAGTGACGTATTTACTTGTGCATGAGTCAGAATTAAGTGATGCAGATTTGCATGGCATCCTCAGTCTCACTCTCTCTTCCAGAGACATTAAAGTTCAGTGGCAGAACAAAAGTCACAATAACTATTAGTGGCCTGGGGTGCAAGGGATGACCTTGGTGTCTTCAGCGTCTGACCAACCTCTAAGCACTCTGAAGTGCCTTCTTCAGCTTCCTTCATGGCCATAGGAACAAATTCTTCTCCTCTGTCCATTCTACCAGGACAAGTGCTCACATGTTTGAGGGAAGTGTCTTCTTAGCTCAGCAACGGCTCCAAAACCTGTCAGGTACACTCAACCTTGTTTAGTTTACCTGCCGAGACATTTTACTGGGGTGTAGCTGCTGAGCATACTGTGGCTTCTTGGAGCCACGGGTGAGAGTGGTGTCACAGGTGAAGACCAACTATGGGTGAGCAGCAGCCCAGAAAGGAGACCCGCAAGCCCTCACAACAGAGGCGCTAGTTCTTCCTGAACACTACTACTGCAGTTACTGCTACTACTACTACTACTACTACTACTACTACTACTACTACTACTGCTGCTGCTGCTGCTGCTGCTGCTGCTGCTGCTGCTGCTGCTGCTGCTGCTGCTACTACTGTTACTACTACTGTTACTACTGCTGCTGCTGCTGCTACTACTACTTGTTATCTTTTGATTCTTTTCAAATATGTTCTTCTTCTACAGTTTTCTGTCCCTTTCTTAAATGACTTATCTTCTGCATACAATTGCTGCCTCCCATTCTAGCTTCTCTCCTTTTTGTTGAATTGGAATTTCTTTCTTAACACACACGTATATGTGTTATACACACACACACACACACACACACACACACATACACGTGCCATTCATCTTCTCTCATTGCTCTTCTGACCCAATCTTGACATGGTTTCTTCATTGATTCATTTTCATTTAAGGATCCTTCTAGAATCTCTAATATTTTTACCTCGCTGTTTAATTCATTTGTTGAGAAATATTTTTTCAGTGAAGTAGTTCCTTTCTTCTAGCTTTTAATTGTTTCCCCCCTTCTCAGTAAGCTTTTATCTTTCATTATCCACCATGTTGTTGATTTTTCCTATGGTGTTTTTGATGTTCCTTGGCACAGTGGTTCATTGTACAGTCTTGTTTTGGGGAAAAAATGTAGGCTTTAAATCCTGTCTCAGATACTTGGTAGCCCAGTGACTCTGAGTGAGGCCCTTTGCCATTCTACACTGTGGTTTTCTTATCTGCAAAATGAGGGGCTAGGACTTAATGACCTCTCAGGTTCCTGCAGCTCCTACTCTGTGATCTGACCATACAGTCATCCTATGGAGTGATCCTTTTGCTCCTGGAGGCGCAAGGCTCTGATAACACCCTCTGCCACCCTAATGATCAGTTATAAGTAAATAAATACATATAGTATATATATATGTACACATATGTATACACATACATACATACACACACACACACACATATATATATATATATTTATATATGTATATATTCACTTTCTTCTGCAACTTGTATCTGGCCCACTTCACCACCCTGGGAGTGGGAGAATGTTTATAAAACTAAGTCACTAAGCTGGACTTAGGGCTGCCTCCAGCCAGAGTTGGCAGAGGCTTTCAAAGGTCCTGGGCCTGGAAGCTGAAGAATAAGAAATACAAAGGATATCGAGCTGATTTTCTACAAATTGTTGTTTTCTCTAAGAATTACCTTGGGTCGAATTCTTTGAGTTTTACTCTTCTTGACATTGTTTGAGCTACTTCTTTTGAAAAAAAAAAAGGTTTTTTTTTTTCTTATTAATTTGGTACAACTTTGGAAAGCCAATACCTAGGTTGTCTGTCACCCAGCCATCTTCTCAGAATTTAATCTGGTGGAATATTCTGTAGAGGTAGGTTCCAGCATTCTTCTAGAAATCATGAGGTATGAGAGCCTAAGTCTTAAATTTTCTTCTTTTAAAGGTTTACTTCATGCCATAGGTTCAAACCCCAAATGAGCCTGTTTCTGCTCCCTAGTATGACTTTGTCCAAGCAACATATTGGGCAAATATTGTCCTCACAAAGGCAGGGAAGGGGGATGCATGCTTTATTTATGTGGCTGGACTCGCTGCTTACATCTAGTGGCCACTGGTTAGCTCTGTCTCTGGCATCTGGCCTAGATCCTTTGCTGCCTATTTTATCCCCTATGTTGATTCTTTTAACTCTGACTGCTAGCCCGCAGACCTGGTGCCTTAAATTGTATTTGGGATGCAGAGCAAGGAGCTCCATTTGGGGGTTTGGAGTTCAGACACCCTTTATCCTACTTCTTAAAGAATATCTAGACCAATTTCAAAAGTTGATCAATAAAACATACCTAGAATCCCCTGTGACCTTGTTAAGGGCATCCAGGTGTTCTGCTCTATGAATTCAGAAGATACATTATCACAAACTGCATATGCTGCCCACCAGGGCTTAGACTTCCTGGGCTTTTCATTGATTATTCTAGGTAGCTCAGCACTGTTTCAAATCCCCTGATTTCCACTAACAGCTATGTCCCCAATTTATTTATTTATTCTATGTAATCTCACTTGATCTCATTTAGCTTATGTTCCACTTTTTTGACCCTGAGCTAAGGCTTTGGGGCAACATTACCGACTTTGTCCCAAGCCTTACCCCCTCCTTTGGCCATTGCTGTGTTATCTTATAAATTGAATCTATAGTTGGGAAAACTTTCCTTAACATTTGTATTCCTAAGACACAGACCTGACCATGTCTGTCCCCTGCTCAAATGGCTTCAAAGGCTCTCTACTACTTTTGGATGAAATCTATACTTCTCTGCTTGGCATTAAAGTTCCTCACAATTGGGATGTGGCTTACTTTCAAGGAATCCCCACTAGTCCTATTCATTCCCTCTCTGGTTCAGCCAAACTAGGCTGCTTTCTGCATTTCATACACAAAATTCCATTTTCCCTCTTAGTTCCTTTGTATCCAGTACCTAGAAAATACTTCCTTCTCATTTTACTCAAATAGTAACCCTCCTAGCTTTATTCAGAGCCCAACTCAACTGCTACTGGCTCCTGAGGCCTTTCTCAATTCTAGTTAGCACCACGCTTAGCATGCAATGGAAAGGGACTAGACCCATGGCCTTATTAATGTAAGGAACTCTTAGGTTAGGAAACTCCCCCTTCCAATGTAGGTCATTCTCCTTTATTTACTGATGGTTGTAAAGAGTTACCCAAGGCATTCTTATATTGGAGGCATAAAATTAAGTGACTTACCCAAGGTCACATGCACGTATGTGTCAGACATGGGCCTTGAGCTTAGATCTCTCTGAACTTGAACCAGCTTTGCATTCACAATGCTGTACTCCCTCTGTGATAAATGTATAGCTTAATGCATGTTTGTGGATTAGATCAATAATAATTAAGAGTGAAAATGTAGAAATCAGTCATTCCAGGGATTATTAGCCTGATTTCTGTCCCTTTCCCCCAACTATATCTGGGTGATCTACCTACAAAATCCTAAGAAGATGCAACCATGGCACTGGAGAAGAGGCACAATGACTCCCACGTCAGCGATTCTCTGGTTCAGCAATGAATTTGGTGAAAAAATGCTCTTCCTACCGAGTTCTGTCCTCCTGAGAACGCATGGCCATACAAGCCTCCCTGAGGCTACACTCCAGAGCACAGAGCTGAAGAGACAGAAGGAAAGTTTCCTGGCATTAATAATTTGTGATTCTCCTTTTGAAAACTGTTTATACATATCCTTCGGCAACTACTCCGTTGGGGACAGGCTATTATTCTTGTACATTTGAAGTTATTCTTAATATTTCTTAGACATCAGATGTTCATCAGAAATATTTGATGTGAATGCTTTTCTGCCCTCAACCAGCACATTCTAGTCTTATTTGGGCTGCATCGCTTTTATGTAATTTTTAATTTCATGTTATAGAAATGATCTATTCTATCTTCTGTATTTTCATAGAATGCTGCCCATGTTGGGATATACCCCCTTCTCATACCTGTTACTTGAAACTCTTCTCTCCCTTCAACCTGTATGTTGTTCCCTTGTCCACTGGCTATTTTACAAAATACTGAGCTCCATTTAAGTAGAAACCATTGAATCATAGAAGGGACTGAGGATTAACATTGTGCCCGTGTTGGTTCTATGTGTCCACATTGGTCTGTCTAAATACGGTTTGCAGGGAGACATGAATAGATTTTTAGAGTCTCCTCCACCACTCTTCTCTGAGGAACATTTTGATTCCTGCCTAGGAGATTAAGGTGAAAATCTAGCGCTCATCTCATAGAAAGAGTATCAGGCTAGAATTATATCTGTCCCTTTAAATACTGTTAGTCTAGGGTAAATAATTCCTAGGTTCAAGTTGAGATCCTAATCACTCTCCCTTAGTAGGGAAGGAGTGCTTGCAGCTCTACATAAAAGGCTTGACTGTCTTTCCATCAAGTGCTAGTTCCACAAAGTACACATGGCCAAGACCATGGTGTACCAAAATCCAAGCAGGTATACAAATGAGAATATATCTGACAATATATCCAGTGGATGTATTCTCTCAGCTCTACCAAGACAGAGTCTTCAATCTCACCCAATTTTTCAAAGTATCTGTTGGGGCAATTTGGGGATAGGGATTTGACTGTGATGCTGACTCCTCTACATGTCAGTTTCTTCCCTGTGCCTCTCTTTCCCTTCAGGGTCTAGAATGGAGTCTGGGACCACTTGTCTCTTTTATTGAAGGTGGGAAGAAGATATTTCTCTTCTCTCAGATTCTTGCCAACTCTACCCCTCCTACAGTCTCAGAGCATTGAGTGTTCAGTCTCTACCAGCTCAGAGCTGTAGAACTATTGAACTGAAAGTGACCTTGGAATTAAATTAATCCTGCCTTTCTTATTCTACAAATCAGAAATCTAGTGCCTAAGGACTTGGAAATGAGTTATTCAAGAGACTCTGGATGGATTCTTGTAGGAATGGAGAGAAATATGTGTGGCAAAATATTGAGAAGGAAAGTTGGCTTATTTCAAGTCAAGTAAGATGGGTTCAGTTCCTACATCTTTTATTTCTCACTTTTCTGACCATTGGCATGCTATAGAAACCATCAGGGCTCAAATTTTTTCAATTACAAAATGGTAACGTTGTGTCTACATGGCCTTGAAGATTCCTATAATCTTTAGATCTATCATTCTAATGTCTTGTTTTGCTCTAAGATTATATAACTATAGAAGATGAATATTTTTTCTCATATATTCATCCCAAATGTCCATGATCATTCATATTATTCTCTGTTTGGAAGCTCACGCCAACGCCCATTAGAGATTTGATGAAAAGTGACTTCTTGTTGTGGTAAGGGTATTGAGATTCTACTTCCTAATTTTAGTCACTGGCACATCTGATAGAATTTCAAGCCCAGGAATGACATGGACTTTAGCTAAAACTTTGACTGTGACAATGTATCAACTGCATCCAAATTCCATTTGCCACTTTAGAGCTAAAGACCAGAATAGAAGATAGAGAACATTCTGCTGCTCGGAACATAACGACTGCCATATTCTACAACATGGCACAAAAATATGTGCAGAGTATGGAAATTAAAGAGCAAATTGCTAAAATAGTTTCAATAGAATGATAACACCAAGTAGCAGTTCATAAGTGGGCTTGTTTTCTGTTGATATGATAGAACTGGATTTGTCAGTCTCAATTATGAGCTGACTCCTATCTAACAAAAAAAGGGAAGTTCTCCAAGGAATTATTGTGGTCAGAACTCTGGCTTGAATGACCTCTAAAAGACTGATCTGTACCAGCCAAGGGATATTTGTGAATGGTTGAGGAAAGTGAGGATGGAGGTAATGATGAAAATGTAACCTTTTCTTCTTAGTTTGATGTAAATAATTCCTGGGAGGAACAAGTAAAGGCTTGAGATCAATGAAGTCAGAATTTTGCGTAAGAGCAGAATTGCTTAAGCCTAGGGGAATTCAGAAGGAGCTATTAATGCCATGATTCTCTCTCTATCTCACAAAAAAATAAACTGCATCTACATCAAATCTTTATTCAAGCTTTGGGATAGTTGATCAGTCCCATTTGAAAAATGATCAAAATGGAAGATTCATTCATCCCAAAGCATTTATAAGCAGAAGACCTCTGTCCTTGACCTTGAGGAGTTTATGTCTATCAGGACGGATACACTTACATAAGGCTAGTAGGCAGCACACATAATATCTACATTTTTATAGATGAAAAGACCAAGTCTGGAAAGGCCAAATGAAACCATTTTGTAATTCCTAATTCTGAACTCTCTCCACTGTAACACTATTACATGCTCAATAGAACCTCAAAAAATAACAGAATCTCAAGGCTGGAAGGCACTATAGAGACTATGCCCAAGTTCTACTTGAATCAAGAATTCCCCTCTACAATATTTGTTGCAAATGGTCATACCCTCTTCATTCAAAGACACTTGGTGAATGGAAACTAATTACATTCCAACAAAGCCTATCCCCCTTTTGAAAAACTCTAATTGTTTAGACGATTTTCTTTGAAATAAATTCTTCAGTTGCAATTCTGTGGGAGAAAAGAGTTGAAAACAGCAAGCAACAATCACTTATGACTGAAGATTAAGCATCTCATGACCTTCTCATCACCAACACTGTCTTCTGTTTACCTAAATGCAACAAAACATTGAGGATGCATCTTGTGACAAGTACTGGCATTTAATAAACTATATCATTGTAAGGAGAAGTCATTGGCAGGATGTGAGTGATGTAGGCAATGTATGGCACAGAGTGCTGGGTGAATCATAGACTTAGCTTTCCCAAACTAAACATTCACATTCAACAAAAGTGGCAGGCTCATAGCAAGACTACTGACAAGAGATTTGATGTCAAGAGATTAGAGTGCCTCTCTGTTAGGAAACAGTTTATCACTGACCTGGAGGGAGATCTGAGTCAGCACACAACAACAATGGAGCAGAAAAGGAGTAGGCAGCTTTCAAAGCCATGCCATACAACACCACATTTGCCCCTTTGGACCAGAACACTCACAAACCTTAGGACTGTGTGATGAAAATAATGAAGAAATTCACAAGTTGCCAAATGAAAAATGGAAAGTCCATAGGGTCTACTGGTAGGACAGTTCATCTAAGGAGGTAGCATTTAACTCCATCAGAAAGTGTGGGCAAAGCTTAGACACAGGACTCTTGGTTCAGTAAGAAGGCAGATTAGGGTCAGTTTGACACCAAGAGCAACAACCACTTCTACAATGCCTTGAAGACTATTTATGGAGCAAAGACTCCTGGTGCATCTCAGCTCCTCAGTTTTGATGGAGACACACTGATCAATGATAAGGCATGATCCTGGAGAGATAGACTGAACACTTTCACAGCATTCTTAACAAACTATCACCAAATCAATGCTAAAGCCACTGAACATCTACCTCAGCTTGAGGTCAATTCCTCTGTATCTGAACTTCCAGTTGAAGAAATGTTGTACGCCAGCAGGCTCCTCTTGTGTGGCCAAGTGTCTGATACTAATTCCATTACAGCAGATGTTTACAGGGCATGGGGTTCACAGCTCATACAAAAACTGACTGAATTTTCCAGATTATATGACAAGATGTGGCTATACCTGAGGATATCAAGACCATTGTCCATCTTTATAAAGGAAAAGGAAGCAGGTTGTTCTGTGACCATCACAGGTCATTTATTTTCTTAGTTCTTCCCTCGTTTATTAGCTGACCCTTTACCTGGAAGATGACCATATGCCCAAGAGCCACTGTGCCTTCAGAAAGTGCCAAAGAATGGTCAATATGGTGCTTGCTATCTGACAACTCCAGAAGAAATGCCAGGAGGAGAAAAGAGGTCTGTATACGATATTTGTCTATCTGACCTAGGTCTTTGATGCTGTCAGTTGTTAGGGCTTATGGAACGTCATGGTGAAATATGATTGCCCAGAGAAGTTAATCAATATTATACTGATGGTATGTTTGCATGGGTTCTGGATAAAGAACAATGTTTTCATGCTTTCCCAGTTACCAATGGAGTAAACCTGGGCTGTGTCCTTGCTCCCATCCTTTCCAGCATGATATTTTCCACAATGTTGTTAGACACCTTCATTGAGGACAGAAACGGTGATCACACTGATGGTAAACTCTTTACTTTGAAAAGGTTACAAGCCAAGATTAAAGTGGAGGGAGAGTTGGTATATATTTTTTGTTCACAGATGATTATGCAATCTCAACATAGTTACTTAGGCTGAGATTCAACAGAGGATGGATCGATTCTCTGCTGCTCGTGCTATTTTTTGTCTGACAACCGCAAACAAAGGAACAGAAATTCTCAATCAGCCAGCACCACCCCATCCATACATGGAGCCATCAGTTGCAGCAAATATAGAAATATCAAATACTGTGGATAAGCTCACTTTCCTTGGCAAATGATGAGGTCAACACATACTTACCTGAGCTAGCTCAGTATTTGAAAGATTTCAAAAGAAAGTATGGAAGAGAAGAGGTATTAGGCTGTCTACCAAACTGAAGTCCTCCAGAGCCATTGTGTTGACCTCGTTGATGTGTGCTGGTGAGACCTGGACAGTCTACCAGTGCCATGCCTGAAAATTGAATTTCTTCTATGTAAATTATCTTACAAAGATTCTGAAGTTCACTCAGCAAGATAAGGTACCAGATGGTAAACTTCTTGCTTGAGCTGAACTGCCAAGCCTTCAAACTCTACTGCAGAGAGGAGAACTCTGATGGACTGGCTATATAACCCAATTACCAAATGTATATTTACCTAAGACTATTCTACAGAGAACTCAAGTGATTCTAGCATTCACACAGAAGTCAGAAGTGGTCCAAGGGCAATCAGAAGGTCTCTCAGAGAGCTTTAGTATCACTTTTTTTTTTACCACTTGTGAGACATAAGAGACACTAACAGGACCACCTCTTATGGCATGCTCACATTCGAAAATGTACCGTGCTCTACCCCCAAAGCAGATCCCCAGAACACAGAGGCAACAGGAGACGCCCAAACTGAGACGCATCTTCATTCCCAATATTCAGATGGAACATTTGTGCCTGGCTTGTGGTAGAGTCTTCTGGCCTTGTATTGGATGGATCAACCACAGGTGAATAGACTGTACCTTGCCCCAACATTATGTCATTGGACTCCTTTGATTAGTAAGGATGAACAACTATCTTTCTACATAGTTTTGCCCTTTGGGACCAACTTTATACATGCACAAACACACACACATATAAAGAGAGAGACAGAGACAGAAAGAGAGAGACAGACAGACACACACACAGAAAGAGAGAGAGAGCGAGAGAGAGAGACAGAGACAGAGAGACAGAGAGACAGAAAGAGAGAGACAGAGAGAGAGGGAGACAGAAACAAAGACAGAGACAGAGACAGAGAGACAGAGAGAGACAGAGAGAGAGGGAGACAGAAACAAAGACAGAGACAGAGAGAGAGAGACAGAGAGACAGAGAGGGAGAGAAAGACAGAGAGACAGAGAGAGAGAGAGAGAGACAGAGAGAGACAGAGAGAGAGGGAGGGAGGAAGAGAAAGGCCTTGCCTTTTTTGTCTTGGTGAAAATGACTTTTGAAGCCTTGGAAGAAATCACATTGAAATGTATTACGTATTACATTTGCATTTAAATGCAGGACACAATGAATTAGCTTCATTCCAGTGTGGTAGTCTATAGCCTTCCTCTGATTCCTGACTGTTCTTCTATCATCCCTAGACTAAAAGTGAGCTACTTGTTCTAACAAGGTGTGGCACATGAAATCTCAAGAGAGGAGAGAGGCTGGGTAGAAAGGACAAAAAGAATAACAAAGTTCCACCTTCAGCTGCTCCCCTCCTCCACTGAGAAGATAAGCTAGTCCTGGGAAGGATTTAGCTGAAGCCCTTTCAATAGGCCCAGAGGGAGACAGGAAAACTCAGCTTAAGTCAGCCATTACTACCCTTCAAGGTGATACCCCATGGATTCTTAAACTTGACTAACATGCATGCATTTATTCCTCATGGATGAAAATTAAAAAAAAAAATAAAATGAAACACTTTGATTCATACCGGGATACAAAAGCAGTCTATGGCTGAGATAAATTATTTCTCTCTTATATTAATAATTAGTCATTAATTGAGATGAAGAGTTTCCATTTTCTATTTGCTCATTCAGAAATCAGCTCCTTGTAGGTTATTTATCTAGCATCTGAAGGTGATTGCCGATAAGTGAGATTGTCCAAATCCTTGGGGCACATGCTTTTTTATCTCAGGTAGCACTCCAGTCAGCTAGGAGACCTTACAATAGAATGCAGTCTAAGTGAGATCTTGCCCTTAGGAAATAAGCCCCTCTCTGACCTTGGAAGTTTCCACTGGACTGTGGGGTGACCTAACTTATGGAGGAGAAATCTAAACAGTGAATTCTGGGTATATTTTCCAGATTGCTGGAGGTAGCTAAGTTTCATCATAGGTCATGCTCTCTGCAGGAAGACTGGAAGACCCTTTTCCTACCTCCTCATTAATATGTCCATCCCCTCACTGAGACAATTCACCGCTGATCAACCAATCAGATGATGATTTCCACCCTCAGGTACACCTCCTTTTCCAAAGGCTTTTTAAGCATTCAGAGGCTCCCAAAATTCATCTATAGTTTATGAGAAAGTCAAATGGCCATCCTTGTTTTAATTTAATTATTCAGAGCCATAATCAATAAAATAATTATTTACCCAGAAATTATCTCTTGGACTTTCCATTCATTATATGGTATAGTTCCTCAAAAGTATAGCAATCTTATTAGGAATTTTTTAAAAAATATATTAATAATTGATTTAGTAACATGATACATCATGTAGAAATTATTTGGCTCAATGAAGGACAGACAAGTGTGAGTCAGCTTGGGGGTGGGATGGGGGGCAGGTAAGAGAAAGAAGTTGGTGGGTAGTACTTTCTAGAAGAAAACTCAGTCTTGAGATAGACTTTGAAGGTGGGTACAATTTAGGGAGAAAGAAGAAATTCCACATCCATGAATTACATGAGTAAAGTTGTAGAGGCAGAATTCAACTAGGCATGTCTGCGAAGTCAGATATAATCCAAAGGGAGATCATGCTCTTGGGATGGAGGGGCTTGCATTTTGATAGGGTACTGTTGAACTGCTTCATGAAGAGCTTGGGATGCCAGGGTAAGTCCCTTGAACTCAATGGAATCAACAGAGGAAGCCACTGTGGGAATCTTTTCTGTCTTGAAACAATGAAAACGCAGTGTCAGAAAGCTTAATTTGATTGTAGTGGTCAGTAAGGGTGGAAGAAAGGGGGGACAAGATCAGGAATTAGGAGGCTAAAGCTGTAGTATCAGAACTTGGAAATGGAAAGGATGGAACAGAACTCAATGGAAAGAAGTGTGGGGGAAAAATTCCTTTAGCTATCTCCTCATGCTGAGGACGTCTGGAGAACACTGACTGCTTTCCAAAATATGCACTTGTTTTGGGACATTGCTAAATTTGCCTCAAGTATTTTTATCAAGTCGCATTGAAATCTGTTCAGAGTGACACCACTATATCATTCAGATAAACAGAAGGAGGGCCAGATGGATGTGGCCACGCTAATGGGTTGCCATGTTGATTTAAGACACATCAAAAAGGTCACTTCACTTGTGAAGCATATTTGTATTTGAGAGAAAAAAAATATTGAGGTAGGAGTTATTGACCTCCTACAGCGATAGGTTACCTTGCTGTTTGCCACTTCCCACAGAAAAGGGCTTGATGTCATTTCGCTATTTTGTCCACTTTGATCAAAGATTTCTGTTAGAGAGTTAAATATGGAAAACTGAAGGGCTTCATTTTCCTCAGGGTTAAATGCAGAATTCTGATCATAGCTACTCACCATGACTCTCAAACAACTCTGACTCTGGTTCAAGCTTTTGCAACTTTTAGCATATAACGGACCTTGCTCAAATGGTCTGGCCTCCTCATCCAAGGTCAGTTTCAGGTGATAGTAATAAATAAAATTGCTCAATTCATTATAAAAATGAGCTTCACAGGTTTTCGTTTTCTTTTTCTTAACAGAATAAAGGTATTTGTGATCAATAAATCAAGATGCATTTATAAAATAATCATTATAGGTTTAGGACTGGGCCAGGTACTATGAATGGAAATACAAAATAGACAATACTTTTCTGATGTTTATTTAAATTTTCATAGTGGCTGTTTTTTTTGTGATAACAAAGAAGTGGACACTCAGTAGATGGCTCTAAACTGGGTGATGCCTCAGCAGATGTTGGTACATGAACATAATGGAATATGACCTGACTAAAAGAAATGACAGATTGGATGACTGCGGAAATGATGCCTGGAAAGTCTTTCATGAACTGATGCAGAATGAAATAAGCAGACCTAAGGGAACAATATGCAATAGCCTCAACACTGCAAATAGAGAAATACAAAAAACACAAAATAATAATAAAAACGGATTGCTGCAAAATCCCAAGGAACAAGCCGATCTTCAAAGAAGTGACGTGGGAAAGCACCTCCCCGATGACTTTGCAGCCCATCAATATGGAGTACAGCACATATTGTGATTTTGCTGATTTCCCCCTCTTTGGTAATGGGAATTTTGAGTGATGTAGGCTGACTCTCTAAGGGGGAGAAAAAGGAGAATGCAGGAGAAAATTTAGACTATGAAAAAACAACACAAAGAATTCACTAGACTATTAAAAAAATTAACCCCGTCACTGGAGGCTCATTGAGCTCTGATTTAAAGAGGAAAGATGCTTGGCTCTAGGTTACATTCTTAAGAGCCCCAAGTTAAAGACAGGGGCTGTTTCAGAGCTTCATGAACAGGCACACTGAGAAGCTGTGAGACCACACAGGCTGCGTCTGAATTGTTTCATGTACCTCAGGTAACTCTGTACATACTTCTAGCCTTCTTGTTAACAACAACAACAACAATTTGGCAGTCTCTCATTTTAATTTTTGAACAGGAAAAAGAAATTGGGTTCACATTTAGATAAATTGGGAATCTGATGAAAGACTAGACTCAAAGCATCATCAATATGTAGATATTAACTTGTCATAAAAGCTTGATCCTTGTGTAAAATGGAGAGAGAGCAGCTGGAGCAGCACTGCTCAGCAATGTGAACTCAGGTTTAGGAAGCAGGAGAGTGGAAGTTTCTGAGTTAGATTATGTCCAGAGTCATGTAGTCAGGACGCAGCAGAAGCAAGTCTTGAAACTTGGTCTTCCTGGATTTAAGACCCACTTTCTATCTCCAAGGTCACACTGTTGTTGAACTGGTGAATTGTGCTCAACTCTTTGTGACTTGGTGATCATGTTGTCTATGAGATTTCTTAGCAAAGATGTTTGGGTGGTTTGCCATTTCCTTCTCCAGCTAATTAAGCCAAACTGAGGTTAAGTAACTTGCCCAACGTCACACAGCTAGTGTCTGAAGCTAGATTTGAACCCCAGTCTTCCTGACTCCAGGCCCTATCCACCGAGCTACCTGACTGCTTCCTCCCATAATTTCTCTGGTATTTTATGTCTGTACTTCAGAATGTTTGTTTTGTTCTATTCAGATCACTCTTCTAGAGCACCAAGATTATTCAAATTCTGAATCTGTCATTTAGTATGTTTGCTAACTGGATAAACCAGCCAGCCATGACTTTATCCAAGTCATTGATAAAAATGTTGAGCACACCACAGGGACAATCACAGATGTCTAGGTCACATTACAGGAGACCTCTTTCCACACGCACATTAAACCATTAGTGATAACTTCTCGCTGTCCTATGAGAGTCTTTCTAACACCATGATTCTACAAACACCTTTTTCCACATGATATTCATAGAATTCATGAGATTCATAGAATCCATCACTTTCTCTAAGACTCTGCTCAAGCATCACAGATCGTATGAAGCTTGCCTCATCCAGGACACTCTCATGCCCTGTCTTCCTAGCAATCTTGTATTTATTATTTGTATTCTTAGACACGGGCACATCTTGTCTCATTGGGACTTTCAACATTCTTTAGAGCAGAGGTGGTTAAATGTTTTTACCTTTGTATCTCTGCTGCCCAGCACAATACTTGTTGATGAATTGATTGGATTAGAATGGACTAGTGGCTCAACTCAAAAGAGCAGAAAAAATAGTGTATTATATTGTTCAGGAAAAATGTTTAAATTGTTTACATCCAACCATTTGTGACGAATGGTTCTCTCACCCAGAACATTGCCTGACCCCAGTAACTCTCTAGAAATGTTAGAGTTGGCTACCAGATATTTTGAGCTCCCCTGGATCTTGGACATACACAAAGTGTTCTGGTTTTGGGTCACTCCATGAAGGACTTGGAATGGGTCCCCCAGGCTTGTTTTGACTTTACCCAAACTTTACTGAAGTTTACTATTTCTGTCTCAGTCCACCTTGCCCTTCAGCTGCCGTCTTGGGAACTTGGCTTAACTTACGTGTGTACGTATGTGGTTTGTGGTTGGCACCCCTATTGCCATCCTATGCAATGCCAACCTTCTGGAGGAGAGGGAGACACCCCCCTTTTCCAGCTTGTTTTCCTTAACCAAATGATTTAATACATTTCTAAAACTGTTTCAGGTTTTTAGGTTTGTTCTTCTGAACAAAAGAAGTCCAGCTCTTCATGAGGTCCTTCCTGTTCCCATCAGCTGACCTCATCTTCCTCAGCATTTTGTCCTAGCTTCTCATTCACTCTAGGTATAATTTTCTATAGAAGATGAGGTGGGTGGATTCCCCTCCTGTCAGCTGATGTAGGCACAGGATGTAAGGACTGATCCCACACTTCTTACATCCCAACCCTGCAGGAACTGATGGACTGAAAACCTGACAAGGCCCTCCCCCTACTGTGGCATTTTAGATCTTGGGGGATGAGGTGACGTCATCTCCTCAGACCATAGGCTCCATAAGCACAGACATTGTCATCTTTGATTCGTTGTTCTTTTGTTTTCGGTTGTGTTTGATTCCTCGTGAGCCCACTTGGGATTTTCTTTGCCATTTTCCTCCTCCAGCTCTTTTTATAGATGAGGAAACTGAGGCAAACAGGGACAAGTGACTTTAATAGGGTCACACAGTAAGTGTCTGAGGCCAAATTTGAACTCAGAAAGATGAGTCTTCCTGACTTCAGGTCCAGAGCTCTATCTGCTCTGCCAACTAGCCGCCTTCTAAAAAGTAATTAATGAAGGGGTAGTGGGTTGAAACATCATCAATTGAATTTGTTTGGATAGAATCATTATGGCTACCTCAAAAAACTTTCCAAGGCCTCCATATTCCCTCTTGACTGTGAAACTCCTTTTCTTCTTATATTTCCTCTTAACCTGGTCACAAGGAAGGTATTGTCAAGTGTGCGAAGACTGTTAAATGAAAACAGCTGTGCATGGAAGGACCCCAAGGGCTTCCAGCTGCTGCCATTTGCCAATGAGCCCTTGGGCTTTTTGAAGAATGCATGAGTTACCCTCTCATTGCTAACCTTTCCTAGAACCATCCTGGTAGAAGCTAATAGTAATAGCAGTAATAGCCAACATTAGCACTGTTGAGTTTGCCAGGTACTTTCTTGTATTATATACTTTCATCTTTATATACTCTCTGTGAGGTAGAATGAGGAAACTGAGTCACTAAGTGACATGCCTAGGGACACACAGTGAGGAAGTGGTAGAGAGTATTTGAGCCTGAGTTTTCCAGATTTCACCTCCAGCCCTTGATCATTGCAATGGCTTATTTAGTTGGCCATTGGGGCAGTGAGGGGTGTGGCCTTAGAGCAAAAATGAATTGTGAGCCCATGTAGTATAGAGGAGAGGACATGGAGGAGTGTCCAGATTCTCAGAATTGGTAATTACGGGAGTACGAATTTTGATTTGGCCACAAGGAATGGTGACCAGCCTAGGAGATGCAAAGTGCATGAAGACTAAGAGGTTTAGTATGACAGGAGGCTGAGGGGGTAGCGTATTAAGTATCTAGTCAAGGCTGTGTTAATGAGACCTGGGATGAATCATCTCCACTGTTGAGGCCCCCAGCAGCAGCACTGCCATCTACATCACTCACATTCATACAAATCCTTCAAGTTTTACAAAATGCTTTCCATCCATCCATTCATCAACCCATTTGAGCCTCACGCCATTTTCCAGATGATCCCGTGAAGCAGAAGCAATAAAAAAAACTATTGTAGATGTGAGGAAATCAGTCAATCCAGAAGCATCTATTAAGGACTTACTCTGTGCTAAGCCCTGTGCTAGGCACTGGAACAAAGTTACAAAGAATGAACTATTCATCTCCTTCCCACAATGAGCTATTCAAGCTGGAAGATATCAGCCACGTCTAGTGGGCAAGGTTCACAGGTGGAATTCAAAGCTCATCTCTGGTCTAGTATTGTATCAGGCATGGTGGGGATTGGGCTGGGCCCTCTTTGCCAGTGTTCCCCTGGGATTCCCTAACTCTGCTATTAAATACTACTACTGCTACTGCTACTACTGCTACTGCTACTACTACTACCACTAACACTACTACTACTACTACTACTACTACTACTACTACTACTACTACTACTACTACTACCACTCCCACTACTACTACTACTACACAACATTTATATAATACCATATAGTATAAATATATAGCACTATTTATATATAGTATAACTATATAATATAATAGAAACAGTTGTATAGTGCTTTAAAGTTTACTACTTCACAAAGGTGCTATTATTATACTCATGGTATAGAGGAGGAAACAGGCATAGAGGGGTTCAATGTCTTGTCTGAGATTCTTAGGTCCTTTTCGTCTCTATGTGGGAGAAATGAACAGTTTTTGAGGGGTCAGGATGCTAATGTACCCACAGCTCCAAAGCTGACTCAGAATGGGTCCATGATTGGCATTCCTAAGAGTACATACAAAGGGAGACATAAATACAAAACCCAAGTAATTTGTGATTTCTATTATTAGGATTCTCCCAGCACCACCCCCCACAATGGCCCAGATTGCCCTTCATAATTACTGTCTTCTATTTTCTTTCATTATTTGCCTACAGGGCACCCTATTGAAAATGCTCTACACTTTTCTCAGTGTCCCCAGACTCTGAAGATACTAGCCTAGTTCTGCATCCGTCTGCCTCTCAGGGGACAGAAAAAGGAAGAAATATCTTAGAATAAGTATTTCCATTTTAGGATTAGAATAGGTATGAGGGTTCAAAGCTTTGTTTACAGAAACAGGCACCTTCTTTGCTTCTTGGCCTCATTCTATGCCCTTTGGGATGTAGGCCTTAGGGCCTACCTTTCAGGTTCTCTTCTTTTGCTGTCTGTTTTTTAAAGGGAATTTCATTTTGCTCCTGATTTGTTTTGTTGCACGATAGAGCATGAAGGGAACCTTTTATTTTGCTCCATGGCAGTCTGATCAAAGTAATATCTAATTTGAATGCACTGACTATGAACATTTTCTAGACACTGGAAAGCAGCCAGAAATCCACAGGACTGCACTACTGAAAAGTGCAATCAGCAAGACTTCCCATGGGGAGCCTGTACTCTGAAAGTGGGACTCTTGGACTGTGTAGGGGATCAGAGCTCCCTTAAACTCTACCAGGTACTGACAGCGAAGAGAAGAAAGGATGGCATAGTCAGAGCCAGAAATGAAGTCTTTTCTGCCTCACTGGAGCCTTGAGCTATGGAACACCAAGCTCAGCTTGCACCACTCCTCTTTGGACCATGCTGCTTGTCTCAGACTTCAAGGGAAAGAGATAGAAGGATTTATGAGAGGTTCCATGAGAACCAAGACTGTAATGCTCACGGCTGGCTGATACTCCACAGCTTGTAAAGTGCCTCATTATACATTGGGTTATTCACTACTCCAAAATAGTCGGAGAGTGCAGAGGCAAATATTATGGTATCCAGATGACAGATGCAGAAACTGAGGCACAGAACTGCTGTGGCACTCCTCTAAAACCTCATAGCTAGTGAAGTAACTGAGGCAAAGCTAACATCTTGGTCATGGTTAATCAGTCAATCAATCACAATTAATCAAGGAAAAACCCTTCGTCCAGACCTTACTATGATCCAGGATGTAAAGAACCATCTAGACAATCTCTGTCCTCCAGGAGCTCCCTTCTAATGGGATGATACCATGTAAATAAAGACTTATGTTCCCCACATGTACAGAGGAGATAGGATTTAATCTCAGAAGAAAAGCGTTCCTTGTGTACCTTGTAGCCTGTAATTACTTTTACTCATTACTACAGTGGGTATTTATTACTACGATAAAATTGCAAAGTGCTTTACAAATATTTTCTCTCAAAGTAATTTAAAATGTAATAAATAATACTTGATCTGAACCTTGACCCTTGGAGGCAGGTGCTGTCATTATGGCTCTTTTTCAGTCAAGGAAATTGGGGCAGCCAGAGGCAAAGTTACTGACCCAGGGTAAGCATCTGAGGCTGGATTTGAACTCGGCTCTTCTCTACTTTCCCATTAGCTCCAGAGTCTGAAGGGTACTCACAGGGTATCTCCTTTTACCTCCTTACTGGCTCCCCTCCAATCCCATTTCTAGGTCAATGGCCTGAGGCCAACAATGGTTAATGGACTTGGCCAAGGTCACATATATAGGAAGGGCCAGAGCTGGGCTCTGGGCTACCGTAGGATAATGAACACAAAGCTAGGCAGGACCCAGGTTCTTAATCACCTAAGTTTGCAGACAAGGTATCTGAGCTTTGCTGCTGCCTTTGGTCCCATGAAGTGAGCAAACAGTAAGTGTCAGAGGTGATGCCAGGAACCGCCTCCTGTGTCTTTCCAAGGTGCCGCTTCACTACAGTTTGGCAGAAGCATGGGCAAGTCTGGACCTGGTGGTGCACCCCCAGATCGAGAAGGGGGTTCTGACTGGCCGTTTTTATTGCTCCTGGCTGGACCCTGGCAGGGGGTTATTCACCTGGGAATTGATTGGAAGATCATAATCTGTAGCAGAGCGAAAATGATTAATAGCATCCAGGTTATTCACCGAGTGCTTGGAAAGCAGGGGATCCTGAACCCCAAAGCATTTCTTCTTGACAAGGACATGGCTCCCTGTTTTATTTTTCATCCTGCTATAACAGGATCCAGAGAGGCAGGGCCAATAAAACAATCGCTTCATTGGAACTGATTAGTCAACTCAGTCTTTTCCATTTTACCCCACCTAGATTGTCATTGAAATGTCCAACTCTTTGTGTCATCTGACTCAAGGAAAAAAAGGCTTTATTATTTGAAGGCAGATAGGCCTCCATTATACAGTAAAACTCCAGTGAACATATTCAGTATCTCTCCACTGCCCAATCCAAACTGATCAGAATTAGAGTGGAGCATTTAAGCTAATCTAAAATCTGCTTCTGACCGCCCTGGTGACACTGCAGGGCTGTGCCTGGATCAGGCTGTCAACAGGGCACTGGGATTCATTCAGCATCTCCTCCCTCATTGCCAGAGGCTTCTACTTTGTGCCCCCCTCAAGTGGCACCTCCCCTGCTGTGCAGTTACAGAGCGGAGCAGTGGGAAGTAAACTGAATTCAGGACCAGGGGAAACCTGGGCTCAAGTCTCGCTCAGGACGCTAAGGGCCTATGTGACTGTCCACAATCATCTCCTTTTTCTAAGTCTCAGGTTCCTCATCTGTAGAAAGAGCATAACAAAACCAGTCATCTCAAAGACGGCACGAGGATCAAGACTGTACCACACTTCCCCAGCCCCAGGAGCCATTTCACTGTCTTATAAATGCCAACCCTCCCCCTCCCACCTTAATTTCTCAGTCTTGATTGACTTACTTTGGATTTACTCAGATAGAAGCCATCTTTCTTTCCCTAAGTATCACTGACCACAGTGCCTTTTTCTATGTCATCACTTTCTTTTTTTAAAATATTTTTAAAATTCGTTTTCTTGTTTACATCATTCATTTTCATTACATTTTTGAATTACAAATTTTCTCCCCATCTTGCCCCTGTCCCAACCCTAAAACAGCAATCCCGCTGTAAAGCCTCTCCCCTGCTCTGCTCTCTTACTTTCTTGTAGGGCAGGGAGGGTTTCCCTATCCCAGCCCCTGTATATCTTAATTCCTAGTTGCAGGTATTGCAGAACTTTAAATTCTAGATTCTTTTGATTCCTCCCTTGTCACCCACCCCCACTGGAAGGACAATCAATTGAATACAGGCTGTGTATG
>CM053593.1:3161521-3177751 GCA_028646575.1 Pseudocheirus occidentalis | reverse complement strand
CTTCCTGATATCAGGGAAAAAATGTGACAAATACCAAGTGCCCATTCTCGCATTGCTTCATAATCCCCCTTGTGCTGCCATGCTCCATTCATTGACCTTTGCTGAACGGCTTTCCCATTTCATTGACTTTAGATTTAAATATATCCACAAAGTCCTGATGACTATGTTTCCTTTTACATGTTATTTTAAAATTTCTTAACCTGCATGTAAGGCAAACAGAGTTACCCAGAAATATGAAGTTACTGTATATGAAAAATCGTCATTAACATCCACATTAAATACAAGAAACATGTATTAATACTCCTTACCTGCAAGGGACTGGGCTTCATGCTGGGCATTTACGTATGGCACATGACGGTCAGAGCTCGGGTAAGATGACTGAGCACAGTCAGACATAAGCTTGCATCTCATGGATTCCTGGAAAAAAGCAAGAAACGAACAGACAGGTAAAAGAAAAACAATACAAAATAAGTGGAAAGAAAGAAATCTCTTCAAGGAAATCAACATAGATGATCCAGTCAAAAAAAACGAAGAAATGAAGAAAACAAAGCATTGGTAGAATAAAGAAATACTACTGGGTACATTGGTGTGTGGAGATATTCTCAGAATAAACAAATTGAAGCCTAATACAAAAGTATTGTCTGAAAATGAGATTCTAACAATTGCAAAAACCTGTAGAGTAGTCATGGATATTAGGAAAATTATTAAGGAATAAAGGATTGAAATTATTAACCAAATTATTAACGCAGACAAATTAGGAAACCAGTGATTTAGAATAGGAGGTAAAATTTTCAATAAAATAAGAGACATGGAAAGAGAAATAGGCATGGATGAAAGGCAAATATGCAGTGATTCAACAAGAAATATCAGAGCAAAATTAAAAGACGACAAATTTGGAAGAACATCTGAAAGTTCTATAAATAATAACAGATAATTTTGGAGACAAGGCTTTGTAAACCAACTTGAAACTCATTGGCTTCCCTTACAAACAAAATGAAATAAAGAGCATAAATGTCGTATCTTTGGATATCACTTAAAGAAGTTATCTTTAAAGGGAAAGGCACAGATGCTTAGAATCCACCAGAAATTTTTAGGGAAGAGTACTTAATTTAATTCTTCTGAAAAGTAGTTGCCATATTCTCAGGCTTTACAGTCAGTTATTCCTGTTAAATTCCAGTCCTCATTCCAGTAACTTTTCAAAGTGCATTAACCATCCCTGGCTACCACTACTCCAAGATGAAATACACAGAAGCACAATTTCCAGCCATATACCACAGAAATGTAGCCTGGGTCAGCTCTGCACATGGAGTGTATTTTGCAATGAAACTACTTTTCATAGTGAATTTTCAGCTTTCAGTACCCCCAAATGCTTTCCATAATAGTTTATAAAAGGTGAATAATGATTGGGGGGGGGAGGGTAAGCATTTTCCACTTACAGATAAGGGTCGTAAAGGACACACAATGAAAATGACATATTTTTTGTTTGTTCTATTACTGATAAACTTTCACTGAAGACAATCTAAATACTTCATCTAGTGGTGGACATGACCTTAGCTTCTCCAGTATAATGTCCAGAACTTACAGTTTCACTGACCGTGCAAAGAGAGAATGATTTTGAACACCAGACTAGAGTCACTGAGGCTCTGTTGACCACAGACTAACCTAGAGAGATTCAGACAGAATTATCATCAGACTGACTATTGCAGAATGAATTTTTCTACTAATCAAGAAGCCTTTATGAAGCTCTTACTGTGTTCCAGACACTGAAGGCACACAGTTGTCCCTCTCAACAAGTTTAAGTTAGTGCTAACCACAAAGTTGTTTGAAGGCTGCCTTATGTAAAGGGGAAAGGAGAGGAGGGATCTACCCACACACTCATGGAAAAGGGAAATTCATGTAATTCAAGAATGCCCAGATTTGTGAACTGAATGAAAATGTCAATTAAGGATGAAACAGTCCAATAGACCTCTTCTGGTGGAAACTAAGTATGAACAATTCTTTAATCAATTTGGGAGGAGTGAAGGGAATCAAAGTAAGCACTTAGATGAAACAAGATGATGCCATAAAGGAAATTGTAGATTATTTGGGAAAAAAATTACTCATAGCTCTAGGAACTTGTTCATAAGTATTTGAGCAATGAGTCCAAGAAGTCCAGGGAGCACTTTAAGGAGTCCCTGTATTCAGATGTAAGCTGTGTGTGTGTGTGTGTGTGTGTGTGTGTGTGTAGATATCCGCTTTTGAGCTCAATCTACATCATTAACATTTTCTCCATCAAGTTCTTAAGGCTGAACTAGGGGTCACCAACTACTGGCCGCATCTGGCACCGCCTGCTTTTTTGTGGCCTTGGACACTAAGAACAATTTTGACACTTTCATTCTTACCTCTCAGAGTCCACAAAACCAAATAACGGGCTGGATTTGGCGCTCCAACCACACTTTGCCTGCCCCTGGTCTACACAACAACACTACAGTAAATCAGTCCTTTTGATGATTTCTGAGGGGTAAGTACTTACATGAAAAATGGAACCATAGCTAGGTTTGAGCTGGCTCCAGCATCTTCAGTCCCTGCCCTGGGTTCTAATTCCTATCTTTTCTCACTGACCAGAGGAAAGTCAGCTTGAGAAAATACAAGCTCTTTGGCTTGGAAAGACGCGCTGGCTATGGATATTGTAAGGCATTGTCCTTTGGAACTCAACAGAGAACTCAATCTTAGGGGCATTTCCTGATAACTTCACAAAGGGCTTATAGAGAAAAGGACTGCCAGGAATCAGAAGCTGACACCTCTTTGCCCTAATTGCGCTCCACCTCCACATGGAAGTCTGTGTTGAATCTCCCCTTGGATTCTGTGGGGAGTTGGGAGAAAGTGTGCACCAGATTCTTGGAAAGATGTCCCTTGCTGCTCCTGCTTAGTAACTATCTCTTTCTAAGAGTTAATCTAACTAGACATCAATGAGGAGCACACTGGAAGAAGGCTTATGTGCCACAGGAAGAGAAAAACCTAGGCCCTCAAGGTTGCCTCTAGAGCCCTGAGAGAAGTCAGCAACTGCCAAGGTGAGGGGGATTCTGGGAAGCAGCCGTGGAGGGGATGCCTCACCATCACATGGCTGTTCACAGAAAGGGGAGGGGAGGGGAGGGAAGGGGAGGGGAGGGGAGAATGCACATATATGTTTAGGTGCATATATACATAGCATGTATGTTTAGGTGTGTATTCTCCTTGAGAAAATTAATCATTTTAGGGAAGAGATACTGAATTTGAGTTTGCCTCTTGTTTTTATTTATATCATTTTATTTTATGGGGTAAAAATGTATGAATTTTGCATGACTTTGTCATTATGCTCCATTTTTCCCTCTTGAACAGGCTCTCACAATTCCTAAGTTCTAGGAATGAATAGAAAATCATGCTTATTTACATTTCTCCTGAACAATCAATTTTCCCTGGCTAGAGTTTCCATGCTAGTTACACAGTTATCAAGAAATAAAAAGGGTTAAAAAAAATCTGGGATGGCAAAAAATGTCATTGAATGTGTGACAATGTAAGGTGAGATCACAATGAGTTTGACGGCATCCCCGGGTACAATGTCAAATTACCGTAGAGTTGTCTCTATTTGCCCCTAACTCATAGTTAAACACACACACACACACACACACACACTCACACACACACACAACACAAGAACAATTACCCTCCTTGTAAAAAGGAAGAACAATTTCACCCCACTGGTGAACCTAAGATATATTCTGACTAATGTCAAGACAATTAACTCATTGTTGTTTTTGTTACCTGGAAGAGGCAGGATCATCAATAACCAAATTAAATCTCAAGATGACCATGCAAGAGATCCATATCCTAGTCATTTTAAAAAGTCATCAATTATATCTTTCACTATGATCTAACACACGAACCATAAATGCTCAAACCTTTCCCTGAGAATATTCCATAAAACTGCTAAAAACAATATAATAGAACAATCATGACTCATGGTCCATATCACTTTCCACTTCTGTATATCACTAGTTGTCATAAGTAGAGGTAAATCCCTACCCTAATTTTTGTTTATTCTCTTCAGTGTTATAAATGAATTATTATATTACTCATGAGTAAAGAAAATTCCTTTTATTCCTCTTTGCCTATAACAATTACATTATTTTCTAACTGCCTTATTATCATGGATAACATTTCCTAGGACTATGACTCATGATAATGTACACAGAGGACAACTTTGCTTTACCCTTGATCTTATATGAAATAGTTGCAAGTATTTCTTCATTGTAATATTTGTTTTTGGTTGTGCATAAAGGTGTTTGATTGCATTAAGGAAAGTTCATTTCATTCTTATTTCTTTTGTGTGCTTTAAGCATAATTGAGTATTCCATGTGAGATTTTTTTTCTGTCTATAGAAAAAATCATGTGATCATTGTTATTTATTATAAAAATGATTGCTTTTTCAAATAGTTTCTCTGATTTTGAACCACTCCGTTAGTTCCAATCAGAAATCCAATTTGATTGCGGTGAATGATATTTGCAAATACCTTGCTTCAGTTGTTGTTGTTGTTGTTGTTTTAAATTTCTTCCAAGTATTTTATGTAATAGTTTACCTCAATATTGATTAACAATGATGACCTTCTGTTCTTTTTCTCTGTCATACACTTCCCTTTTGGAGTATTTGAACCGTATGTTTCTCATAAAAGGAGTTTCATTGTGTATGTTCTCTCTGCATTTTTGAGAAGGATTTATGTAGCAGGATTATTTGTTCCTTCGGTGTTTGATGTACTTTATATATCTACCTGGATTCACAAGGATGTTTTTTAAAGAAGTTTATATATTAATTCCTCAATTCATGAAATATTTGTTCAGATTTCTTATATTTTGTAAAATTGGGTATTTCATAATTTTGTAGTTACCCATTCATTTTATTTTTCCCTTGCCCCTTTCCTTCCCTCTCCCTCTATTCCCTCCCTCTCTTCTGTCCCTCTTCCCCTTTTTCCCCTTCCTCTCTCTGCCTGTTTCTCTGACTCTGTCCATCTGTCAATCTCTATCAAAATCATCATCATCATCATCATCATCATCATCTTTATCATCACATTTAAGAGGGAAAAAATTGGTGCAGTTTACAAAGTGATGCTAGATTTTCAATCATAAAGTACCAAATTCAAATCCTTCTTCATATGCTAGCTTGCTGTACAACCCTATTCAAGTTACTTAAATTCCCTTAGAGCCTCTGTTGCCTCATCTGTAAAATGAGTGCTGTACATACAATGATATCCAAAGTCACTTCTAGGTCTAAATATATGATCCAATGAATTAAATAATTTCATCTTCCTTCAATAAAATCTTGCCTTTGAAATTTCCTCCCCAGTTGAAGATTCTTGTTCCTAAGAATTATATTTCCTTTTGAAAATATCTCCTTGGACAAATCACTTATTCCCTTATTTCCAGCAAACATGCCAGAAAACTTCTAAACTTCTCTATTTCAGAACAGAGACCATGCTGCATGGGTAGAGTTTTATCATTGGTGGTCCTTAGGCCAATTAAATCAATGGTCTAGAACAAAAGAAAATAAATGTATCCATTTTCCTATGTACATTTCTGATCTTCTTTTCCCTAGAGAATTTAAGCATCTTGAAGCCATATCCCCAGCCCTCCAATAGTCTCTATTTTCATTTTTTTAATCTCTCCTTTGATTTTTACATTTTCTTCTTTTACATGTCATTAATTAGTTGTATTTCTTGTGCTTTAGTTTTAGTTGCAAGGTCAATTCATTCTTTCTTTTTTTGTGTATATGCACTCAAAGATATAAATTTCCTCATAAGGTATAATTTTGCTGTATTAAATATGTTTTGTTTTGTTTCATTTTTATTCTCTTTACAAGAATTATAATTTCTATGAAGTTTTACTTTGACCCACTCTTCCTTAAAATATCATTAGCTAGTCTCCATTTATCTTTTATCTTTCATATTTTCTTCATGAACCTATTATTATGCCATTGCTAATATATACATTTCCTAAATTGCATGTGTATCACTGAATGAATAATAAATAGGTCTAAAGACTCTTTTTTAAAATATCAAGTACTGCATGTTTTCCTCCGTAGTTTACAGCATATGTTTTACCTGTTACTCAGATCCTTCCAGTTTTAAACTTGGCATTCCTCAGATGGAATCCAGACTCAAGTTGACTTTTGCATCTCTAAAGAAAAAACTGTTTTCCAAGCAAACAGATATTGCATCAGGCAGCCTTTAAATGTCCTATTTAAGGGAATGGTTTCAAGATCTTTAGAAATAATGACTTATATGAAAATGCTTGTTATGCTCATTGCAAATCACTTTCATCCACTCTTCTACGGAAAGCCTCAAGGTGCTCTCTAAAGTCACATTGCTTATCTACTTGAAATAAGGGGAACTGCGGTATGAAAACGTTGTAAACATTTTGACCATTTCTATTAGACTTTAGTTCTATTACGACTGGCTCCTTGAGATGTATGGTCATAGAAGGAATCTTTTGTAGCTCATTGTATATATAATGATGTACTTAAGAATCGTGTTATTGGAGCAGCTAGGTGGCGCAGTATATAGAGCGCTGGCCCTGGAGTCAGGAGTACCTGAGTTCAAATCCAGCCTTGAACACTTAACACAAAAACTAGCCGTGTGACCTTGGGCAAGTCACTTAACCACAATTGTCCTCCAAAAAAAAGCAAAACAAAAAAGTTATTTTAGAAGTCATATAGACTAAATTCCCTCATTTTAGATATCATTGAACTTAGGCTCCAAGACACTATTATTTATTTCTCACTAGGTTGCACTCTGGACTTCCCTACCATACCTCATATCTTCTAAACAGCTATGTGGCATAATGGAAATGGGCCTGGCATATGCAGATAGTGTGCCAAAGACTTCCTTCAGAAAACAACCTTGAACATCCATGGGTTAATTTGGGAGAAAGTCCCTGTCTGTGTGATGATTGTGGGAGTGGATTCATACTTCACGCACATTTTAGAGGCCTCAGAAAATAGTGTTGGGGTAGGAATTGATCTCGGGTCTTTCTGGCTCTGAGATTGACTCCATCCACTACACCCTGTTGCCACTTATATTTTAAAAATAAATATATGAGATAAATAAAATAAAGCCTAGAGTAGCCAGTATTCCCAGATGGTCTCTCATCCAAATCATAGCCAACTCCAGTACTATTCCATTTCTGAGATCCCAATTGGTTGGCATTTGGGTGGGTGAGACCTCAGATCCTCACTGAACCATTCTGTTTACTCCATCACTGCTTCAAGAGAATGATCCTTAATCTTTAGAGTTCATCACTTGCAGAGAGCATGAGAAAGAGAGAACTGTAATGAATGTCAAAGAGATGTTCGCCATCACAGATAACGCCATACTGACACACACAAATTATTGTTTCTTTTCTCATTTTCATTTTTATCTTTTTGCCTAATGTTCTGGGATATTGTAGAATCCTAATCCACCAGGATATTCAAGAACAGACCTTTATTTAGCTTTCAGAGGCCTCATTCATAATTCCCGAAGGTGGGTATATACCTTCCTACTGTAACAATATTTCCACTCTCTAGGACTCCCATGATGCATAGTCACTGAGAAATAAACCCTAGACTACCTCCACCAAGAAACAACAGCGACAAATATGGCCAAGCCTACTCACCTGGAAGTCATTCATCATCAACGTTTTTTCTGAAAATTAACATAGAAATTGGTCCTATAAAATAATTAAAATTATTAAGCCAGAAATGTAGACTCAAGAACAATATTTTATAGGGGGAAATAACTGTTTAGATACAAAATGTCTTTTTTTGTCTTATAATCTACTTTATTTAATCTTTAGCAATCAAAACTTCTTAAGGTCTACTTTTTTTTTCTTTTCAAAATCATGGTGGGAATTGATTTCCAGGTTTTCAGTTCTTATGCACTGGATAATGACTCCTAAAAGTCAGGGATCACATAAGCTATTCACACCTTCTAAGACCCCAGAGATTCCATAAAACTTATCGGTGATGTGATGCTTCAAAGTTATTTGGACCAATGAATGGTGGTCTCAACTGCCTGAGCCTACGGTAAGTGGCCATGTTGAGGGAAGATCATGGTGTACCTTGCACACTGCTGTCCCAAAGGGAGCCGCATTCTGCAGACTCTGAGACCTAGATTTCTTTCACAATGTAACTCTTCTGGTTGCTCAGTTTTCAGAAGGCTTGCCTGAGAATATTTGTGTTTCATTAGTCTGGTTAGAGGAAGACAGTAACATATCTATTCAGCAGATGCTCATACGGAGTGAATCTAAGAACCATGCCCCAAAGTTCTATTGTCCTTCCAGCATTCACCCCCCCAAACCCCCATCAGTCATCAACCCCATGTGAAACTCAATGTACTGCCCATCCCTGCTGCTCTAGCCCCAGGAACAACCACCGAAGACAGGGAAGCACAGACTCACTAAAGAGGCTCCATAGGTATAGGGCACTCAAAGACACCCTCTGTCCCAGTCCCAGTGACAAAAGTGTCCCTCAACTCTTACCACAGACTATTGTTCAGCAGTCCTGAGATTACTGGGAGACATGGCACTGGTTTATAACCCACACTGCCTAGGAGGCAGAGGCCTAGACTCTGAGCCCTGGTGCACTAAGCCAGTGGAGTATCTGAAGTATGCCCAGCCCTACTATGGCAGCCTGAAGACGAATGAACCAGGCCAGGCCAGAAATGGAGCTGACATGAGGATGAACAGCAGGATCAGGCCCAGGAGTGATCTCTGCCCTTTGGGTTTGGGAGAGAAAGGGAGGCCCATTCTAATGGGAAAGAGTAAGGGGAGGGGGAAGACAGGAGAGATAGCGACAGAACCAGAAGGGGAAGGAAATGAGCACATCTAAGATTCACCTATGTACCAGACACTATGTAGACTGCCTAACAAATGTAATCTTATTTGAGTCTCATAACAATCCTGAAAAATAAGTGCTTTGTTGGGGGCAGCTAGGTGGTACAGTGAATAGAGCACTGGCCCTGGAGTCAGGAGGACTGGTGTTCAAATCCGGCCTCAGACACTTAATATTTGCTAGCTGTGTGACCTTGGGCAAGTCACAACCCCAATTGCCTCTCCAAAAAGCAAAAAAAAGTGCTTTTTTATCTCCATTGTGCACATGAGAAAACTGAGGCAGAGAAATGTGACATTTCTTGCCTAGTAACTTACACATATCAATCACTATCTGAGGGCTGGATTTGAAGTCAAGTCTTCCTGACTCTAGGCCTAGCAGAGAGGGGGAGAGAGAAAATCACCAATAATAATAACTAGAGAAACAGACAAACAGAGACAGAGAGAGAGAGGAAGAGAGAGAGATACACAAAGAAACAGGAGGAAAAGACTGAACTTGCCAGTGATTAGGTACAGCTGACCCACGGCAGAGGAAGCTATCAGGAAAACATTTCAAAAAGTCTTCCCTTCCCTGTTAACCTAGCAGACTAAATGATGAGTTTGGCATGGGCAGCTGGATCTAGAACTAGTTGAAAGGATGAACTTAAGGCGCGGGCACTAGTAGGCCGCCATCACGCAGGAAGGAGAAGAGCGTCCAAAGCGGCCACATGCTGGTTAGTTGAGAGCATTTGGCAGCTGTATTATCTCAGACGTGACGCCGTGTGTAGACAGTGTGTGTAGACACGACAATATAGAGCTGGCAGAGCTCGCTAACACTGAGTGGGTGATGGGTCCCACGCCAAAGGGTCTTTCTTCATAGACTCAAACCTAAGGCCGAGTATGACAAGGTAAAATTCACTAGAGATGATGAGGGGAAAATCTTGGTGCAGGTCGGAGATTCCGGGCTTGTAGTAGTAAGAGCGATGAATGGATGGATGGCTAAGAGCACAGAATAAACTAAACCCGTCATTGCCTAAGTAAATAGTGAATTGATTTCTTATTTAATACTAATAATGACAATGACAGCTGATGCGACTGCGGCTCTCGCTGTGTGGACGACCTCATTGGGGCCTCACAACTATCCTGGAAGGCGGGGCCATTATTATCTTCATCTTACAGATGAGGAAATTGAAGCAAATGGGACAAATGACTTGCCCAGGGTCCCATAACCAGTAGGTGTCTAAGGCCAGATTTGAACTCAGGTCTTCCTGACTACAGAGCCGGTGCTCTAGTCATTGAGAATTCTCCATTTACCGTAACTATTTGGTCGTTTACATGCCTACGCAGTTGCCTGAGGTGTTGACAGTGCCAGGGTCATCAGACCGTTAGGTGGCAGGGCTACAATTGGAACAGTTCGTTTGGCCTCTGGGGCCAGGTCTTTCTCCAATCTACCACATGGATTCATAATATCACGTCCAACAACAAAATGCACCAATAAAATATGAAAGGGAATGACTAGGTGACGGTTCATCCAAGGTATCCAAATGAAGACTCGAGCTTTCTGTCTACTGTCGACACGTCATAAATCAACAACAGATACAAAGTGGTGACCAAAAGTCTAGAACTCTCTTTGGCTACAGTAAAAGAAGCATGGAATTCAGAGCAGGGGAGCTGGGAGGGTCATTTTCCTCTGCACTGATTGGACACATCCAGACTGGAGCGGGCACTTCTAGGCACAGCATTTTACAAAGAAGCTGGATAAGCTGCAGAGAGTAACCAGAGAATCCTGGGATCAATAAAGCACCATGAGATTGTCCCTTATGAGCATTATCTGAAGGAAGAGAAGAGCAGTCTGAGGGGAAATATGAGAATAGTCTTCAAGTATTGGGAAGGCTTTCATATGGAAGACAGATCAGAACTGCTCCACTTGGCTGCAAAAATCAGCTCTTAGAACAAATGAATAGAAAAGGTGGGGAAAATCAACCATTCCTATCACCACCACCACTAACAGTAGCCAACACCATTACAACCACCACTTCCAGCAAACCACCACAATCCACAGCTATCTGAGCTGATAGCAATGTCTTCAGAAGCTAGAAGACTTAGCCTCACTAGAGGTCTTAAGCAAAGACAGGGTAGTAACTTCCCAGGTGTTTCCAAAAGTGATTCTTATTCAGGAAAGTTTTGAACTAGAGAGCCCTTGAGGTCCTTTCATACTCTGAGCTCAAGAGATTCCATGAGGTTAAAACCTCTGGGAAAATTATGGATTCACTTGTTATTCAGCAATTAATCAAAATTTCATTATGATCTGGACACTGACTGGCTTAGGCAGTGAGGATGCAAATCAGATGAATGACGAGCTCTCTCCTCACAAGAAATACCCATTCCAAAGAGGAGCCTGGGGTCTGCCAAGTTCTGGTTGAGAAGGTGAGGATGATGAAGATGAAGAAGACAAGAAGAGGAGGCAATGAAGGAAGAGCAGAGGGAGCAGAGGGAGGTGGTGGTGGTGATGATGGTGACAACTAATACTTGTACTTTGCTTTGAGGTTCTAAAGCGCTTCAGACTTGTTCTCTCTTTTCAGTTTTCTCATCCTCCCAACAGTCTTAGGAAGCAGTGGCTATTATTGCCCCCATTTTATAGACAAGGACGCTGATATTGAGAGATCAAGTGACTTTCTCAGGGTCACACAACTAGAAAGTCTCTGAAGCAGGATCCAAACTCAGATTTTTCTGAGTACTTAGTACTTTTCTGATTCAATGTCCCTGAAGCCCAAACCCCTAAGTATCTGATGGCACAGCACTTTAACCTGTTTAGATGAGGTACCACCTTTATCTACCCTGGTGCTAGTGAATTTTAGGGTCTTTTGGTTGCATAGACGTAATCCAAACATTGTACAATGTGCTGCCAATGCCACATTCAGGCAAAACAGGTCACACCAGCTTGTTGTCCCTCACTAAACGCTAAACTAATGCAACTAGGTGGCTAGGCTCTTCCCGAGCTCAAATCTGGCCCAGAGACTTCCTAGCTGTGAGACCCTGGACAAGTCACCTATCCCGACTTGCCTCCATTTGCTAATGTGTAAGATGAACTGAAGAAGGAAGTTGTCAATCCTTGCCAAGAAAATCCCAAATGGGGTCATGGAGAGTTGGCCAGAACTGTGCAGCTGCCTTCAGAGTGTTGGGAATGAACGGATGCATTGAGCACAGTCAAGGCACCAGCACACCAGCTTCATGTTCCCACACTTAGATGCAGGTGAATGTTGTTGTTTCATTACAATGTAACGATGGCCTTTCAATGAAGGCCGTCTCATGCATCCATTCCCAGTTTTATGTTAGACATTTGCTAACTGTTGCAAGAAAATTGTTTCTCGTTGCCCACCTCTGCTTCTTTTCCTTTTCTTCCTTTCTTTTTTTTACTAGTGATCTTTCTGTCGAAATTCTTTTGCACAACTTTTTGAATGTGGACCAAAGTCACACATGACAGACAGGCACAGAGAGCTTGCATTCATTAGGAGGTTCCAGAATCAGAGATATGGAACCATTTGTTCACAGAATCAGTCACTACTACAAGTCAGTCCAAGTGACCCCATTGGTTCCCTTGCTGCTCTCTATAAGTGCCAGGTGGTTCATGGGGATAGCCCTCTGAGTCTATCCCAGTCACCTGGTAGGTGAGGGAGGAGCTGAGATGCGGCACTGCTTCGTCCCCCTTTGGAAACGTGTGCTTGGCAGGATTGTCTTGCTCCTATGACACAAGTTGCCTATGGTTTGGTGGTTTTACCATGGGGACTACAATCAACTTTACATTTTCTCTTCCTAGGTTTGCTTCATTATTGAGGCAAGGCCCAAACAAAGATTTTCTTTGAACATTTCTATGAACTTTGAATTTACATACCTGAGCCATGAGGTACCGTCCCATCTTCCCTAACTTTGCCCCAAAGAGTTCAAGTGCCTTGAAGACGGGGGCTATTCACTTCTTATCTATGTGATGGGCTTGGCCAGGTAGAGTGTGTCTGTGCTCAGACCAGGCAAAGCCTTAGAAGCTTTGGATAAGATCTAGGATGATACCAGCCCTTGCGGACACACAACAGGGAAGATCATATTCCAGTCTTTACCCACCTGGTAAAGAAACTGGCTTCTGATTACGCATTGAACTAGACTTGGGTTTGCAAATGGCGTGAGCTGGAAATGCACTGGTGAGGCTCTAAACTAGCCAGATATTGCCTCTTTCTTCCCTGGATGCCTCTGAGTGGGCAGAGGGAGGCCTCAGGCTTTAATCTGCCCAAGTAGCCATGAACACGGCTTCTGGTCTTTGCTTCTCTGTGTTTCTGGTTTCCTATTCTTGAGTGAAGATGTAGGTAAACAGGCTCTGACTCTGTAAGCTTTGAATGTCATAACAGAGGTGAGGCAGATGGAGGGCAGGCCAGACTTTGCAGATGGTCTAGTTCTATAAGGACTAGACTAACTTTGGGTTGGCAGCAGCCGAGATTGAGGGACAGGCACTCATCCTTTGTCTGTGATGCAGTTTCAATATGATAGGGCCAAGGCTTGACAGTAAGAACTCTGACGCTGAACCTATGTTCCCCAGGAACCAAGGGGAGACAGGAGAGAGTATCTGCACAGGTGTGGAAAGGCAAAGATTTATAACTTCTGTCTTTGCCATAACGTCTCCTTAAATATCCCCTTATTGTTTTGTTATGATTATATATCACTATGATTATATATCATTCTTTGATGAAAGATAATTGTTGTGAATTGGTTACTCCCTGGAAGGTAATGATGATATTAGGGTGATTCTAAAGCCCCTTTAGAATACAAAAAAAAAAACACTCTTCGATCTCTTGGAGTATTACAGAACCCTTAGGCAAAGATGGAGTCTTGCCCTTAGGTACCTGATTCACCTGTGGGAGTTGAGATAAAGAGCCCCAGAACCAATAAGGGATGAATTTGTTTTACTGAAAACTAACACAGTTCCTGACAACATAGATGAAAAAGACTGGGGCCATGATTTCATTTGTATAGAGAATCCCTAGCGAGTAAGGTCTCTCGACCGACGCAGGTCTGAAATTCAGTCTCTGATGGCTTCATTCACACACTCAGTGTGAGTCAGCGATGGGAACTCAACTCCCGTCTTTCAGGCTTATAGACTGTCTCTCTAGATGGGCCAAACCATCTACCATATTCCAGCCCCCTCGTTGTATAAATAAGAGGAGGGAAGTGAGTTTTTCAAGAGATCTTGGGGCTTCATAGAAAGGTCATTGATCTCACACAGTAACTTACACTACCTAGGTCAATCTGAAGGGTATATGACTGGAGAGGGTGTAGTTATATTCATGTTAATGGTCTGTGAAAATTCCAGGCTGGACGCTCAGATCACTGCTCTTTCCAGACTACATGGAAAGTGACTTCCTTCTGTAATTCAGCAAATGGAGAGCCTGCTTCCTAAGTTTAGTCAGTGACACATCTGCTCAAGTTTCCACATGGGTCATGGATAAACACTTTGCCTATGACAGGGTACGGACTGCATCCAAGTCCTGTTCTCCACTTCAGAACTGAAGCTTAGAATAGAAGACAGAGAGTGCTAAGCTGCTAGGAGCCTAACTCCTGTCATGTGAAAACACGGCAACAAAGTATGTGCATGGCATGGAAATTAAAGAGCAAAATGCTAAAACAACTTAAATGGGATCAGGAAAAGGAACGGCGCATCCAAATGGGCACATTGGCATCTATCCGCAAGAACAAGGCTTTTTCCAGTTGAACTGCATAGGCTGATTCCCAAGCAAAGGTGGAATTTCCAGAGTGTATTATCATTGTCAGAGTCATGGATTAACGACCTGTCCAAGACCCTTTTGTCCAAACCGTAGGAAATGGATTAGATGGAGAAGATGGCAGTGTATCTCTGCCTGCTGGACATGACTCAATAATTCCTAGGAGAATGTGGAAGAAAGCATGAAATTAACAGAACCCCAAGCCTTTCACCAAAGGCTGGGGCAGAAGACATTTCATCAACTGGATCAGAAGGGGTTGGCAAGGTATGGGGTGAGGCTATATATTTTAAATAGCACTTAGGTTTTTTGATATAACAATCACTTACCAATCAATATACTCTTCCTCCTCATTACCAAACTACTCTTCTTCCAAATCAGTTAAGCAATAGTTAATCAAAATTATATTGTATGGTTTTCATGCCTTTCCTATCTTGTCCCTATCATTCCAGCCTGAACTTGTGTTATCTTTTCTATTTGTTTATATCCCCAACGATCATCAGAGTGCATATAGTTGGTGCCTAATAAAAGCTAGTTGATTGGTTGGCTGACTAAGTAGTATAGGTATTGGGGCTGACAGTATATAGATTACATGTTGTTCTATCTTCATTGAAGTATGGTTTGACATTGGTCATCTGGAAATTATTTTTGACATTATATCAGACTCAAATTCTGTAAAGTGTTTATATCATTCCATGCCTCATTATTATGTACATTGTTTTTAGCTTGTGTTTTGTTGTTGCTGTTTTTGTAACACTTTGTAGAAGGCTTTTAATATTTCTATCATTCCTAGTAATTATTTTTAATACCACAGGCATTATTCAATTACATTCATATACCACATTTTCTTGAACCATTCCCAAGTTGAAAGCTCATAATTTGTTCCAAGTCTTTTGCTACTACAAATAGTGCTGCTATGACTATTTTAGTACATATGGGATCTTTCTTTCTGCCAATGATCTTGAAAAATAAAGCCAGTAGTGGGTTTACAGTATCAAAAGTTATAAAAAGTTTAGTAAATTTTCTAACATTTCCAAAAAGTTTTCCAATTGGACCAATTTGTAACTCTGTATTTCCACAAGTCTCTTTCAACAGTACCTCTGACACTGATAGATTTTACCTTGGATCATCTTTACCCATTTTATAAGTACTACGCTTGTGTAATGTCAAAAATAATCAGCAGATGACTAATGTCCAACCTCAGCTTGATTTTGATTTTGACTTCTTATATAAGTTCTTTAGGATTTTTTAATATATATATCAACAATTTATATATTTTCATATAAAAAAATCTGTGTATGCCCTTTGATTACTTATCTTTGAAGAATACTCTAAATTCTGCCAATTTATGCTGCACTATGCCCTTAGCACTCTCTTCTCCTTATCTCCAGGCATGTTGCGGGCTACTTGGGGTTCAAGGGACTATAAAGGGTCAGCCCTGCCCTCTTTACTTACCGCATTTGCGTACCAAGTCTTCGGTAGCCCAGCGTCCCAGGCACCGGCCTCCGAGGAGGAATAACCAGACAGAGCACCCGAGGTGAAAGGAGGTGGTGTTTATTCGGTCGCGATCACATCCCGGAACAAGAGAGAGACCCCGGAGCTCAGCCACTCCTTA
>CM053593.1:3156211-3161021 GCA_028646575.1 Pseudocheirus occidentalis | reverse complement strand
TCTTTCTGTCTCTCTCTCCTCTGTCTCTCTCTGTCTCTCTCTGTCTTATACCACTAGGCTATCCAATTCTGCTCCAAGGTCTATCTGAGTTCCAACCTCCTCATTTGTAAAACAACATGGAGCTGATTTCAATGTCCTCCCGGATTTGGGAATTCTCTTGTTGTTCGGTGCCTCCTAAATCGGTAATTTCAAGAATATTTTGGGCATGTGACTCATACTTTGGGCATGAGTAGGTCCAAGCAGTTAAAGGTCGACCTAATAGTACTTAATTATCTGGTTCATTAAGATAATTCAGCTTTACAACCCAGATGATTCAGGGGAAAATGAAGCTGCTTGTCTGAGCTAATGAATGGTACCAAACTCTTCCTCTCGCCCCTCGGAGAACCCTTAGATGGAATCACCAGGCTAAGAGGTTTATAATCTAGTGATTGTCACTTACATTCCTCCTTTCCCCTTTCCTTTTGTGCAAAATTTTAATTCACTTTAGGCTCACTTTAAAAACAGAGATGAAAAATTCTCCCCCTTGTAAATTTTTTTTTTCTTTACTAGAGACTGCATTGGAAGCATCTTTCATGGGTGGGGTTTAATGTATTATCTCAATTTTAAGATTCATTGTCCTGAAAATTAAGGATAGCCAAATATTTATAGAATAGTAAAGGTGTTCCCCCACCTCCCTTTTCTTTGAAAATAAAATGAGTCTCTCCCTCTGGGGGTTGGGGGGGGGTGCTTTCAGAGCCCCTCCTTTTCTGGGGAGGAATGGGTGAGACTTTACCCCTCTAGAGCCATTTCTTTCAAAAAGTCTGAATATGTGCTGCCATCTACTGGTAAGTAATTTATGGTCTGGTTAAAATTAATCCTAACTCACAGACATTTTATTTTATGTAACTAGAAAGATATCGAAACTGTCGAAGGGCTCACACATGTAGAGCAATAAGCAGCAGATACACTTATTCATACATGTAAGATGCATCCACATATTCATACATGCACATGTGCAAGCACAGAAAATATTTGTGTATAGCATTGGCATTTATATGGAAGTGTTTACCATGCATGTACATACATAATATACCAAGCCACTGAAACTTTGTGAATGCATCTATACGGACAGAGTTATGGCAGCTTACAAGAGCTTGCCTTGTGCCAGGTGCCATGCTGAGAATATAACGAAAAAGCAGAGGCCCTGTCATCCATGAATTTCTATCAAAAGTATCAGAAGCTGATTTTATACATATATTGACATATAGGCATATACATGTTCATCCATATGTACGTGTATATATGCATATGTAGATATAAATTTTGTATCCCTAGCATCTGGAATATCATAGACATTAATAAATGTTTGTTAATGTACAAAAGTATATGTGTATATACTTACTTTAGCTCCATGATTTTATTGGCATAAGAAATTTCTTGCATCAAAACTTCCTCTAAGAACAGAGATTGCCAGCCCTTCTGCCACAAGACGTTGCCCTGGCTTCTGAAGAGATGAGAAAGCTGGCATTTAAAGCCCTTCCATCTCCAGGCTCCAGGGTGGACATTCCAGGCTCTTTGGGCATTACCATCCCTCTAGAATTCTATGCCCCAGGCAAGCAGGATTACTGGTTCTGTGAATTCCAAGGGGCATCTTCTGTCTCTTGGTATGTGCCCGTGTTGTTTTCCAGGTCTAAAATGTGTTCCTTCCTCACCATCACCCTTAGGATGCTGAGATTCATGCAAAGCTCAGCTCATTTGTCCCCAGTGAAGAACACCTATACTGATTCCTCATTTCATTACTTTCTCCCTTCAGACTGGCTCTGTTTTTCCTTATTTGTGTATATATATATATCTTCCCAAACCCCATTTACAGTTAAGCTCCTTTTGGGCGGTGATTCATCCTGTCCTTGTCCATTATGTCCGCATATTATCTTGCACCTGCGGTGCAGTTAACAAGTACTTCCTGGATTGTGCACACACTCACAATCACTTTCTGTGTTTTTTGACTTTCGGTTTTTCACACTGAAATCATGGAGCCTATGTTTTCTATATAGTATCTTTTCCTGTGAGGGTTAAACGTCTGAAGAATGATGATTAGTGACAACGTGCACAGCAAAGATTTTCATCGTCATCATCCTCTTCCTCATGACAAAAATAAGAGGAGAGGAAGTTCTCAGTAACTGTAATAGTTACTGAGATTTCTTACCCCAAATGTTTGAATTGCACTTTTGTAACATCCCTCTCAGCTTTGGCTGTGGGATCTCCAGAACAATCTCCCAGCCTCATCCATGTCTCCGTGCATGTACATTCCTGGGGGGCAGGGATTGCTTTCTAGTTGGACTTGATACGTAGTTAGTGCTCGGTAAATCCAGGATGACAGACAGACTGATCGATTTCCTCCTCTATCCTAAAACTTCCAGATCGTTGAGAACGGTCAACTCGAGCATGGCAGGCACAAGTTCTGCTTCTGATAATGAAAGAAAATGGATGACCACCATCCTTGGGCTTCATTGGGATATTGCACATTTTGTCTCTTGTGATTCCATTGTTTTCTCATCATTTTTTTTGTATTGACAAGATTACAAATAATGCTGTGTAAGAGGCTTCCGAAGGGACTCAGCAGGAATGATGATGATGGCAATAGAAAACCAAAGATGGGGAGAACTGCTTCAACTTCCAAGCAGATCAATAAGAAGACACAGTAGCAAAGAAGAGGTGCTGTACAAACCAGTTCTCAAGGCATCTGCTTGGTACAAAGTGAAGCAATAGCAAGAATTGGAACAGTGGGGGCTGAGCTGCCCACCTGCACTGTTGTCCTTCCCTTATGTGGTCAGACCCAGACAGCTTCTCCTCCAGGAAAGTTCTTGGACAAAGTCCTTTTCTCATGAGTAATGACTGCTCCCCCAAAGTGGAATGGAAGGCCTTGCTTTGAACTCAGACCTTCCCGACTCCAGGCGCTGTCCCACATATTACAACCTTGGAACAGCTATGTGGTCAAGTGAATAGACTGGGGTACTTGGAGTCAGGAAGACCAGAGTTCAAGTCCTGGCTTGGACACATACTTTTTGGATGTCCTCAGTCAAGTCACTTACCCTTCCTCAGATTCAGTTTCTTCATCAATACAAACAGATCTGTTAATAACACCTATTTCACAGGATTGGTTTGCAAGCGACGGCACACTGTAATTTACAAACGCCGGATCACTGTTGTTTCCGTCGTGGTGATAGTGGGGGCCGCTGTTATTGTTGTTACAGCAAAACTCACAGCTCCCTAACTCCAATCACATCCCGTCCTACCTTTTTATGGACCATTTGTGAGCTAAAATAAAATGATAGATGAGAAAATGCTTTGTAACTTACAAAGTTTTACATAAATGTAAAAAGGTTAGTACTCATTAACACCGCTTAATATCACACAATGATTGGCAAGCAATGGGTCCTTGCAATTAAAGTAGATTAAGAAGACGCACTGACATTCCACAAGTGGGGTGGCTCGTAAACCCAGAAGGTGTTGACATTCTGAATTATAGGATCTCAGGATCAGTGAATAAGAACTTACTGAGATTTCAACAAAGAAAAACATGTGAGAGAAAAGTAGGCTCAAGCCAAGACCAGTGGTGACCTATTTGGGTGAAACAGCATGGAGGACATGAGGTCAGAAACAGAGGAGGAAGAGGGAAGGTTAATGGAAGTGGACCCCAACTGCTGTGTCTGTGCCGGTGGAATACACTGAGAGGGGGGCTAAAGGAAGGCCCAGAGGGCATCAAACAGACCCTCTGGGGAAGCATTATGGAAGAACGTTTAACAATTCTGAAGGATTATGGAATAATAAAAGACCATCTTGTTCAGCTCCCTCATTGTACAGGAGAGTAAACTGGGCCCCACATTGCTTCAGTGATGGCATGAGGTCACCTGACAATGGCCATCATCATCCCAGCTCTGTGTGGTGGTGACTCCGAGGAGCTCTAGAATCACAGCTATGGGACTAAAAAGGAGCTCAGGGGCCACCTGAGGGGCCACGGTGCCCAAGCCCTCTCATTTACAGAGGAGGGAAACAGATGCGGGGAGTTAAAGTGGAAAGACAGCTGGGTTCTGTCGGACAGCTACGTGGCCCAACGCACAGCAGCAGGAAAACGAGTCTGGATTTGACTTCAGATACTTCCTATGGAGATGCCTGTGAGCAATTCGCTTAACCTGCTCTGCCTTGGTTTCTAATGACACCAGCCTCCCAGGGCTGTTGAGAGGATGAAATGGGGTAATATTTATATAGCACTTTGCAAATCATAAAGTGGCAGAGAAACACAGGCTCTTCCTCATCCTTGTCGGCGATGGAGTTTGAGAGCATGAGAAGGGAGGCTGAATTACAATCCACAGCCACAGTGCCCATATTTTAGTTGATTTTGACCTTGAACCCTAAGGCTGGCTTCTATTTTTTAATATGTCACCTTTTTTCAAAAATACCTTGGGTTAGATGGTGAAACAATTCTCCGTTTTCTTTCTCCCAAAAAAATGAATTCATAGATTCAGAATATGTATCTCTTTAGAGCTTGAGGGAATTTGAAGGGCAAAATCCACCCCACTCCCATTTTGCAGATAAGAAAATTGAGGTACACAGAGAGTAAGTTACTGGTGCAAGGTCACACAACTAGTAAATCTATAAAGCAGGATTTGAACCCAGCTCCTCCTAACATCAAGTCTCATGCCCTTTCTGCCAGGCTATGCTGATTCCCCTTCCCTACTCAGCAACTCAATCTCCATTCATTCAAAAACAAAAAATCCCGCAAAACTGCCTCCTCACCTAGAAATGTTTCCATACAGAAAAGAAATAGTGT
>CM053593.1:3131211-3151211 GCA_028646575.1 Pseudocheirus occidentalis | reverse complement strand
TGTTTCTCACATGTGGCCTATTCTCAATAGGCTGCTACCACCGTCCTGAGGAGGCCTGCAGAGCCTCACACCTCTACTGTGGCAACAGCTGCCTACCACTGAAGAGGGTACTCAAAGAGGGTTAGGGCTGCCTGAGACCCCAAAATACCGGTTCCTGCCAAAAGAATTCAACTCAAGTCTTCTCAACCAAAGAAAATTAAAGTTTATTGAAAGTTCATTAAAAGTTCACCATATGGGGTAGACACTTAAGGAGCCAGTCTGTGCTAGCTAATTCTACGGCCCTCAGAGAATGTGCTAAGCTGTTCTATGGCACTTTAACACCACATGGAGGGAAGATGGGATTCTTATATACAGAGGAATCCAGGGGTGGTCTAGAGGAGGAATTTGGAGAGGGTCTTCAGGAGGAGTCAATGAGGTCAATGCAAGAGTGGATTGATATTTTGATAATCTCCAGGGTGGGAAACAGATGGACAATGGAGGGCCAGGCTAGTAATAGAGGTTTGGGCCCGGCCACAGTGAAATACTTTTGGCCTCTGCAAATGCCTCATCAAGTGGGAAGATTCAATCAGACTTCAAGGGGTTTCCCAGAGCCTGCACCTCAAAGATTCAAGGAGAGCTCAACTGGGTCCCAGAGCCTACACCTCATCACTATTGTCTCCCTGCCTCCAACCTTTCCACATTCCAGCCTGTCTTCCACTCCACTCTCAAAATTCCTAAAGCACTGAGCTATGTTACCACCCCTGGCTCACAGTACACCCAGTGTCTCCCTAGGACTTTCAGGATCAAATATCAAATACTTGGCTTGGCATAACTTGACCTCTTCCTACCTTTCTACTCTTCTTGTTCCTTATTCCCCAATTAGGGGGAGTAGTAGAAGCAGCAACAACCATGACAATAAAATTCCAACGTCTTGCCAGTTTTGGTTATTTAGTATTTATTCTTGTGTCATATAAATTTATTTAGAGGCTGTCTCCCAGACTGCAGTATAAGCTCCTTGAGGGCAGGGACTGTCTTTTGACTTATTTTTTTGTATCCCCAGCACTTAGCACAGTGTTTAGCATATAGTGGGCACTTAATAAACATTTGTTGATTGGATAAAAGGGACAGAGTGCCTACTGTGTGCTGTGCAATTTGCTGAGCACTTTATGATTGTTTGTCATTTGATCTTCATGCCTGTGAGACAGATATTAACATCACCACTTTACAGATGAGCAAACGGAGTCAAAGAGAAATTAAGTAACTAACCAAGGCCACATAACCAGTAAGTCACTGAGGCTCACCACGTCTGCATTCTGGCCCAGTGCTCTACTCGCTGCGCCCGGGGCTGGTGCCCTGCCTGTTTTGCCTGGAAGTCCTTCTCCCTCTCCAGGCTGTGGATTTTCCCTGCCTCTTTCCCAGGGTTAGAATTCTCTTCCTCTTTATTTCCTTTCCTGGCTTCTGTAGGAAGTCTTTCTTCCTGTCCCCGAATGCTCGTGTTTTCCCTCAGACACCACCCCCAATTTATCCTGACTCTCTGGTTTGTACATCATTGGCTGTTTTATAGGCTTCCCCATTTAACCAGTCCCTGTACAGTATTAAGTGTCTACTCTGCAACAGGCAATGTGCTAAGCACTGGAGATGCATGAAGAGGCCAAAGTCCAGCATTTGCCCTCAAGAGGCTTACAATCTAACAGGAGATAACATACAATTACATACAAAGCAAGTTATATATAGGATAAATAGGTCAGAGTTAGCAAGAGAAGGTGCTGAAGTCAAAAGATATTGAGAAAGGTTTCCTCTAGAAGGTGGGACTTTAAGCCCAGAGGACGACATGAGGAGAAAGAGCATCACAGGCAGGAGGGATGATGAGGAGTCCCCTTGAGCCCTACTGGAATCTTCCCAGGGAAGGCATTTGCCTGAGGCCATGGGCCTTAAGTTGTGGCTCTGTCCAACTTTTTAGATCCTTCAGCCATTTCCCACCCTTGATCCTCAGGTTCCACCCATGATCTGGCCTGGCCACCATTGTCTGTGGTCTCCAGGAAGCCTCCAGCAACTTCCCACCCTTAATCACTCATTACTAGAGTCTGACCCCATCTGACTCCTCCTGAAGACCCTCCCCAAACTCCTCCTCCAGACCACCCCTAAATTCCTCCCACAACCTTTCTGTGTATAAGATCTCATCTTCCCTCCATGTGGTGTGAGAGGGCCACATGCATAGAATAATCTAGCATAGACTTACTGTGTGTCAGATGGTCCTGGCCTGTCTGCCCAATGCAAGCCTTACAGATATCTCAGCTCCTTAAGAGCCTACCCAATATGGAGAACTTAAAAGCTTAAAAAAAAAATTTGCTTTTCTTTGGCTGAGAGAAGATTTGAGTTGAATTCATTCAGCAGGACCCAATGTGTTGGTATTTTGGGGCCCTGAGCACCCTTAATCCTAACCACATCAGAGACAGTCAGAGAAAATTCTCAGGGCCCAGAAATGGAAGATTTTGATCATGGAATAGCCAGGAGGCCCCTGTCACTGGATCAAAGAAGTAAATGTTGGGGTGTAAGAAGACAGAAAAGGTAGGAGGGGGCTCAGTAATTAGGACTTTGAATGTCAAACAGCATTTGGTATTTGATCCTGGAAGCAATGGATGGGGGTACTGGAGTTTTCTGAGTAGAAAATAACATGGTCAGAGTTGAACTTTAGGAAAATCTCTTTATTTATTGAACATAGGATGAACTGAAGTAGAAAAAGATGTGGGCAGGCAGACCCACCACCAGCCACTGCAATAGTCCAGCCCTGAGGTGCTGAGGGCCTACCCCAGAATGGTGGCTGGAGGGACAGGTAACATTGGATTGTAATCTTCTTCAAGGAAGGGACTGGTTTTGCCTTTCATTGTATTTCTAGAGCTTAACTCAGGGCCAGGAATATAGTATGTGCTTAAAAACGTGTTGACTTGACTTGGGCACTTCTTCCAATGCTGCAGATTTCATCCTGACTATACTAGTCCAACTGGAGCACCTCTCATCAGCAGTCTTCTAAAGCTCTGAAAGCTGGCAGAATAATTCTGAGAAGTGCTCCTGCCAGGGCTGAGCTGAGTACAATCCAAGGGACTAGGAATTGAAGAAAAAATAAAAAACAGGAGTGAAAACCCAAGGGAGCAAGTCCATTTGAACGTCCCCTGGAAGAGCAGGGATGGATCCCGCGGCACTCAGGCAGCAGCTTCTGAGGTCAATGTAGATTCCGAACCTTGGCCCCTCTCTGCACAGTGGCCCAAGTCCAATCTTTGTAGAAAGCATTGATTGAAGCCCTGAAATTGAAGGAAGTTGAATGCCTATGCATCATTCTGGCATTGATTTATTTTCAGCTAAAATATGGCTCCAGATTTTGATGTGGAAATCACTGGGAGTTCTGGGCCAAAGACACCATGGAGATTTAGCCAATTATGCCACAAGCTAAAGACAAATGGAACCCTGAAACAATGATCTCATTTTGGGCACAGTAGAGAGAAACAGTTGATCAGAGTAGTGATGTCATTTGCAACTTGCAAAGATTTATTTCTTTTTTATCAGTAAGGTTGTGAAAATCATTTTAAGCTGTATGACAAATGGCCTGTTAGGAGGTTCCTAAAATCTAAGACTCCATAAATGCTTTTAGGTACAGTAGTAAGTCAGACAAGGGCATCTGAAAAGATCTGCCATGGGGAAGATTGGCCCAAGGGCAGAACTCGGAGGAAAAGGAGGCTGCATGTGAAAGAGCCACCCGAAGAAAGTTAAAGCAGGCTCAGGAGTTAGAGGGCTCCACATTATCGTGAGGCAGTAAGGAAATGGTGAATGATGCCTTGCAAGATCCAGCAGTGGAGATTCTTTTTCCAGTGATGGTTCCCAGCTTTGCCATTTAGGTAGAGTGAAAAGACTAAGAAAAACAAGTTGCGATTTTTGTTCATGTTCTGTGACCTTTTCACCCTTGATTTGGTATAATGGGCTTAATATTAGGCACTTCTTTTAATGATGCTCCTTACCAGGTTTATGCATCCTGAATCCTGACAAAAACCTCTGTCTCTCAGTCTCTCTCTTCTTTGTGTCACTCTTTCTATCTCTATTTCTGTCTCCTTCATCTGTCTCTCTGTCTGTCTCTGTCTCTTTTTCTCTGTCTGTCTCTGTCTCTTTGGTTCTCTGTCTCTCTCTGTCTCTTTGGTTCTCTGTCTCTCTGTCTCTGTCTCTCTGTCTCTCTGTCTCTCTCTGTCTCTCTGTCTCTCTCTGTCTCTTTGGTTCTCTGTCTCTCTGTGTCTCTCTGTCTCTCTGTGTCTCTCTGTCTCTCTCTGTCTCTTTGGTTCTCTCTCTCTGTCTGTCTGTCTGTCTGTCTCTGTCTCTCTGTCTCTGTCTCTGTCTCTGTCTCTCTCTGTCTCTGTCTCTCTCTCTCTGTTTCTCTCTCTCTCTGTTTCTCTCTCTCTCTCTCTCTCTCTCTCTCTCTCTCTCTCTCTCTCTCCACTTTGGAAACTTGTCAAAGGCTCTATATAGGATGAGTAAGAAATGATACTGGTTATTTGACCCAACAATACCTATTGAGTCCCTACTAAATGGACTGTATTAAGCTACTTGAAAAGAAATGAAAAAATAGAAATAGATGTTTTGTTTTTGTTCTACCATCCCAAACATGCAGTCTAGGGTAACCTAATGAGGCACTATTGATAATGGCATGAATTTTGGAGAGTGTAGATCTAATTCAGTTTCGTCATTTGATGGATAAGGAAACTCAGATGCACAGGGTTTAAATGACTGGCCTGAAGTCACCAACATAGTGGATTTGGAACTGCACTCAGGTTGGGAGAGCCAAGATTTTTAGTCACCATCTTCTTCAATACATAGACTAAAAAGAGATCTGTGCCCCTCTTCCCACCCCTCCATAAATAAGTAGTGATATTCTGTCTTTGCATGAAAATTTCTGATGATAGGAGCCTCACTCCTACATAAGGTGGAATGTTACTATATTACACATTTCCAATTGAGAAGATTTTCTCCAGTAGCAAGCTTACCGAACTGTGATTTTTGTAGGATCTACCCATTGTTCCTTGGTTTAACCATAAACAAAATTATACAAATACAACCCCACATGGTTACTCTTAAAATCTTTTTTTTGCAACTATCATGCATTTCTGAGACTTCTCAAGGTTTCCTTCTTTCAATTCCTGGCATGTAGTCAAGGTTTTTCATCACTCTGATCTCCCTGCTCTAGATTCTCCTCATCATACCAATGTCCTTCTTAAACTATGCCACCCATCCCTTAATACAATATTCCAAATGGAATTTGACCAGGTAGAAAGCAGTGATCTTATCTCCTCTATTCCTGGAAGTCATGAAAGGGTAGAAGGTGAGTTTCCTGCTCTATTGTTTGCAGAATTACCCCCCCCCCTTTTTCTGTTTCAATGATCAATAAAATATTTGTCTTTTTACAATCAGCATTTTTTTTTTCAAAAACACAGGCTTATCAGTAACATCTGTCAATTTCTTCCATAAGTGGTTGGGACTCTTCACCCACAAGGAGGAAACTATGGCTGAGGGATGCTCAAACAGACTTTCTGCCTAGGATATGATAGATAGCTTAGCCAACCTTGCTCATCAGCGCCACATGGTGATTAGAGTTGACTAGGTGAAAGCATCAAAATGAGGGTGGTGTGAGTGGGTGGGACTGTAGAATGTTAAGATTCTGGGGATCACTCAGAAAACTACAAGGAGTAGTTCATTTCAGTGGTGACGATTCAGGAATGGCCATGCTTACAGACTGCTCATGCAAAAGGCTTGGATTCTAAGTGTTTTCAGTGTGAACCCTGTGTGCTTCCTTGATCATCTTTAGCCTAAGCATAAAACTCAATAAGCAGAACCTAAAGTAAGACTTCTAAGGCACACTTCAGTATTCTAAACGGAAAGAATAGTGGTTGCTTCGCTACATTCTCAGGGTGTGATTTTCACAGAAATGCTTCCCTCTGTAATCTTTGTCTTAGATTTGAAGGATATGCTGGTGCATTCAATATCCAAGCTATTCCACCTCCAGCCCCGTTTGCCTCCAGATGGAGGAGAGGCAGAGATGGAGAGATTAATGAAGCAACTTAACCAACTGCTCAAAAGTCCACAAAAAAAATAAAAACCATTAAAAAACCCACATTCAAATGGCCCTTCCTGTTGACACTTGTGTGCATGTTCACTGCTTCTGAGAAACTGAAGGAAAACTTGAGATAACGCAAGTCAGCACTAAAATGTTCTAAAATGGGGAGGGGAGGTACAGGGAGGCAAAGAACGGTCCATTCTGGAATTCCACAAGGATCCTGCCTGTCTCTAATGTCTAGATTCATCCTTGAGACCAAGTGACAGTAATTCTTTCAGTCCGCAGGGGGCCATTATATGAGCTGGGGAGAGGAGAGTCCATTAGCAAGAATGGTTTCCACATTTGGTGATGGGTTCAGATACTATGCAATAAGAATCTGAACTGGAGGTAATTTTATTATCTTAACGAGATTGTGGAATCAAGACATTGCCTGTAATTGAGTGGAGGAAGAGGAAATGAAAACTGGGTGATCTCTGTTGGATGTTGCTATCCTTCAGCACATTTTTAGAGAAAGCAGTAGTGAGGAAATGGGAGGAGGAGGTTTTAAAGACAGTAGCAGATTTTAGCCAGTGGGGGGTAAAAGATGAAAGTCGTTCAAAGGGAGGTTCTATGCAGCTGAATCTGACAGTTTCCCAATGCACAATGTGTCCTGTTAGTGATGCATTTACTTTATTTTAAATGAATCTACCTTTGAAAATGCCATGACTAGGAAATGATGTTAGGTGCATTATAAGTTCAAGCTATAACAGCTTGAAATAAACCCAAGGAGTTTAAATTTCTCTCATACGCCTGTAATCATAAATGTACATGTATGCATGTGAATATAAACATGTGTTTACATATATGTACACATAGATGCATATGCTTATAAGTATATGTTCACATACTTGCTTGTTTGGGCTGAAAATATATAGAAATAGATTTTTTTTCTCTCTCCCTCTACCTCTGTCTCTCCTCTCTCCCTATCTCTCTCTGTCTCTCTGTCTCTCTCTCTCTCTGTCTCTGTCTCTCTGTCTCTCTGTCTCTGTCTCTCTGTCTCTCTCTTTGTCTCTCTCTGTCTCTCTGTCTCTCTCTGTCTCTCTCTCTCTCTCTCTCTCTCTCTCTGTCTCAACTTTTAGATTAGTTTTATTGGTATCTTTCATTTTTCCAGTATGGTTGATAAGTTGTTCACCAAGGGAAATATTCACTTAGAAAGGACTGTAATAGATCAGAAGTCACTAATTCGGTACAAATAGAAAGCAGCAGTAGAGATCCCCCAAAGTTCACAGAAAATAGCCAGCAGTAAAAGCCCTGGATGGCCTCCAATGTCTGTGCATAAATACACAAAGGATGGGAAAGAAACAAGAAAGGACTGGAATTTGTAAAACATGGAGCCAAACTGGACCTCACAGCTGTCACAGAATCTAAGGGATGAGACTGGAGAGCAGAGCAGACTTGTGGAAGACCAAGCATCAGTGATGATGGGATCAGGCCCATTCAATGAACCTTCAAGACGTTGCGACCACATTTAGGGCACCATGATAAGTGCTGGCACTCCAGTGGGCAAAACTAGACTAAACCCTGCCCCCATCTAAGCCCACCCTCTCCTGAATGTTAGCTTCAAAGGCACTTGGTTACCATTTTATCTACCCCCTTGGGACAGTCAGCTCTACAACACTCTTTGTCTATAACCTATGGACTTTTAACGACTATAATTCTTTGAGGATAAGGATGTTGTGGGTTTTTTTCCTTGAACCTTCACATATGGAGTGCATAAAATATATTTAATTAAAAAAAGATTTATTGAGTTGATTTTTTCATGATTCTGGAAATGTATTAATGAAAAAAACAGTGGGACCCAAATGTAGCACCCCCTAGTGGCATGCTCACCTTCAGTCATTCTAATCAATCATAGGGACTTGCCCTCTTGCAAAGAGACCATGGACAGAGAAATATTTTCTCCCCATCTCCTGGGGACCAGATAGAAAACTGAGCATTCTGAGATACTCCCTGATTCCACCAATGTATGACTTATTACTTGGTTGAACTCCCCTCCCCCAAACCCACATTCTTTGTTGAATAATAAGCTGGAAAAGTGGATTATTAAGGCTGCTTCTTGTGGGTGGATCTTTTGGAGGCAAAAATTGAGAATATGACATATGACTCCATTTCAGGCTAGAAGAAGGAATGGGCCTTCTCTAGCCCAACATAATAATGCGGTAGAGATTCTCCAGGTGAGTGTGGATTCTTATTATGTAACTTTGTGCCAGAGGCCCCTTGCTGTCTTGTCTCCCTGTGCTTTTTCTCCTTCAGCATCAAAAGCTCCTGGGAGGTCACTGAGTAAAAATTGAATGCAGCAGGGGTTACCAGAGTTACTATTGGGCACCAAAGTGATGGGAACAGCCTTGAACAAAGGGAGGAGTCACTACCAGAAAGAACATGAAACCATGGGAAAGCAAAGCCCTCACAAAGTGTTTGTGCAGAGTTTCCTCAGCAGAGGTGAAATGGAAAGTGGCTAATTAACAGCCAGGCAAAGAAAGTGGGCACCAACAAAGCTTGAACTCTTCTCAGAGTGATAATGAGCTTCTGGATTTGGGTCTATTCATTCTACAATTATTATTGTTCAGTATCCTTTCTTCTGCACCAGAATAAACCACTTTTGATACTCTATTTGTGTTATATATTGGGTACTTCCTTGTCTTCTTTTTAGGGATGAGGTGGGGAGACCCAGACTAGAGTTAAAGGTATATTTGTCTTTCTGGATCCAAGGTGGGGGTGGAAAGGAGCTTTGGGGAGTTTCATTCCCCTACTGGGAAGACAGTTACCCATAGAGCAATGAAGGTGTTGTTATTCATCCTTCCTTTTTAAACCACAATGACATCAGGAATGAGTGACATCTTGACTTGTTTGTGAATTGGGCAAATTGTCAGTCTTACTGTCTCAGAACTATCAAAGTCAGATGGCAATAAAAGTCTGGACAGTTGGGAATGGGCTGGAACGCAGTGGACAAAGTTGGCTTTTGTGATGCCTGATCAAACTCCAAGTACTTCACAGAACATGCTTCAGCCACCTTCATGGCTGTTGGAATCAAGTGTCCTTATCTGCCCATTCTGATGGGAGAAGTCTTCACATGCTTGCGGTAGACAACTCCTAACTCACAGATGTGTTTAAAACCTATTCATGTTACAACTTCACAGAGTCACAGGGGAGAGTTTGGTGACAGGTGGACACCAAAGGTGAATGCTCAGTCCTGAAAAGAGCTCAGCAAGCACTCTGCTATCTACTCCAACCTAAGATAAACTACAAGGAAAGGTAAGTGATCAGCACTGGTATAGTTCATTGGCCCCAGTCAGGCCTGGAAAATATGCCTAGCTACGTGGCCAAGACAGAAGAATAGCCACTAAGAATAAGAGCTAACATTTATGTTATGGTTTCAGATTTATAAAACCCTTTGCATTTCTTCCCTCCTTTGATCCTGACCCATGTCCTGTGATAGTAATGTTATTAGCACAATTTTCTAACTGAGGAAACATTGACAAAAGTTATGTGTCTTGTTCAGGACCCCAGAGGGAGAAAGTGGATGAAGCAGAAATGGGATCCATGATGCCAATCTGTCCCTTTTCCCAATGTGCCCAAGGCCAAGGAAGCCTGGTCATGTGATAACTTGGAAGGTCATGGGATTTTTAGGCTGAAAGCTTGGGTTCAAATCCTGCCTCTGCTGCTTATTGCCCATGGGAAATTATGTGCCATCTCATTGTTTGGGGGGGAACTAAATTACCTCTTACATGCTCTAAATCAGTGCTTCTCAACCTGTGGGTTATGTTCAATTTAAATACATCCTGCATATCAGATAGATTCATAACAGTAGTAAAATTACAGTTATGAAGTAGTAATGAAAATAATTTTATGGTAGGGGGTCACCACAACGGGAGGAACTGTATTAAAGGGTCACAGCATTAGGAAGGTTGAGAACCACTGCTTAAATAAATATGTGTTCTAGAACAGAAAGAGAAAATGAGAAATGTGATGATCATAGCATTAGAAATGGAAAGCATGGCAAAGGCGAGCCATTCCAATCTCCCCATTTTATAATTAAGACACTTAGATCCAAAGACATTGAGTGATTTTCTCAAAGTCAGGTCCCAGAGTACTTAGCTGGAATTTGAGGTCAGTCCAACTGACTCCAAAACCAGTATTCTTTTCTATTTTGGCATTTTGTGTGTGTGTGTGTGGGTGTGTGTGTGTGTGTGTGTGTGTATGAGAGAGAGACAGAGAGAGAAGAAGAAGAAGAAGAAGAAGAAGAAGAAGAAGAAGAAGGGGAAGAAGAAGAAGAAGAAGAAGGGGAAGAAGAAGAAGAAGGCGAAGAAGAAGAAGAAGAAGAAAAAGAAGACATGGTTCTAAGACATGGTCTAGTGGCATAGTGAGTGATATCTGTTCAAAGCCTTAAGAGCCTGCAGACAACAATGGGGCAGAAAAACACAAGAGAGGCCTCAAGGGGTGGACAACTAGAGTAGACTTGTGGGCAGTCCTCGGACATTGGTGACAAGCATGGCATTTTTCAGTAGGTAACTGGGGCCTTTTTAGCTTCTTCTGTAGGGTTCTGTCTCATTGAAGGCAGGGTGCCCAGGTGAGTTTCCACATACCCTAGAGTAATGGAATCTTTTCAGTAGTGCTTGTAGGAATGTCCACTAATGAGCTGCTTCAGGAGTCAGGGGGCACCCTCAACACCGAGGCTCTTTGAACTGAGGCTGGATGACCACTTGTCAGAAAGGTTACACTTGTGTTTCTACTTCAGGTGTAGACTGAAATGAATGGCCGCTGAGCCTGGAGATAACCTGATTGCACTATGAGGTGAGGAAGTGGTTATTTATCTGGAAGTCTTAAAATAATTTGATTCAGCATGGTACTATGCGATGGACATTTCCACAAAGGAACTCATAAAAAAATCTTCATCTCTTAACCTTGGGCTAGTGTTTGTTATTCTTTATAACTACCCACACCACACTTAAAGCCAACCATTTCAAGCAGTCATCTTAAAAGGTTGTTCCATGGGAGTGAGGAGCCAAGGAAAGCAATCATTGTTGTGTTGTCAGTTTCAGAACTTTAAGAAGCTGATCCGGAGTCTTTGTCAGAACTTCACGGCAAAGAAAGGATAAAGTCAATTGGGATCGATTGTACTAAAAAACACTGAATGGTGAATTGACGGTTTTAATCTATAGTAGTTAACCATAGCTTTGTTATCTTCGTATATTCTTTGATGATGAAGCCAGAGAAAACGAGCTGCCTGAAATTCTTTATCTCAGCAGGTGTACTGATAGAATCTCTTTTCACCGAAGAGGTCACTGTACCTGTCACCTCCAACCTTGATACAACTAAGCATTAGCAGAACCCTAAAAATCCACAGTTGCCAGGTAGCCCAGCTTCGAGAAATAGTCTAAGCCCTTCTATTGTCCAGATTTTTACTTTCAGAGGCACACTAAATAGAGAGTAATTCTTAAAGCAGTCTTCATTATAATCACCAAGAACTTTACATTTCTATTGCTGGAAATGAATCTGGAAGGTTCAGAGGGTGCAAATGGATGATGATGATGATGGTTCACATTTACATGACAGTGTCCTTTCAAGGGCCTGCCCTTCCACCCCCATATGTCTGAGAGCTTTTACACTGCACTTGGGAATTGGCCTTGGTGAAAGTATTCTTGCATAAGAGGAAGCACAAATCACTTGTGTTTAGATCTGCCCCTTAATGCAGCCAGGACCACACTTCTGCATCATGCTCAATCTTATTGAGTCTGCTCAACATTGGGGTCAAACTAGTGCAAACAGCTCGCCTTCCCCTCCTCCTTCTCTCTCTTACCCCTTGTCAAGAGGCAATGTAGAATGGTTCATAGGATTTGGGGCTGGGAATCAGGAAGATATGAGTGAGAATCCTGATACATGCACTAATTCTGTGACCCCGGGCAAGTCATAACCTCTGCAGGCTGCAATTTGTAAAATAAGGGAGTAGGATTCAGTGCATAATTGAGGCACAGGGTTCAGTCCCTGGCATTTACATTAGGTCTTTTGGCTATGCTTGGAGTATTTTTAATGAGTAACACCAGATGGCCTCCAAAGATCATATAGTCCATGACAGAGTCATACAACAACATAAGCTTTATATTTAGTAGGCTTATTATAAACATTAGTTCAACTTATTGAAAGTGACCCTGTTCCTCCAGCTCAGGTTCTAGTGTGAAATGAATGTATTGATTCTGAAGTAGCCAGTAGCCAGGGTGGAGGACACTGTTCAGAGCTTCACCATTGGATGCTCCTTTTATTCAAAAGTGGAGTTCAAATTTGGCAGTAAAGACATGTGTCCTGAGTTTCTGCTCATTTTGTGTTTTGGTCACTGGCAAAGCTACCATCCTAAGCACGATTTGTATAATCAGTGATGATTTGTTTTCATGAAAAGATGGTTATTGAAATCATTTAGTATTCCACTGGAGTGAGCTCTTGTAATGACAAAGTATGATTACTTGTGTCCATGTTGTATCCAATCAGGAGATATATAATCTTTATGTTACTGATATGATGGGGGTGGGGTGTTAAATGAGGCATTGTCTGGAATGGTGACCTGAAGCAATAACTTCATCACTTACTTCAATAATATTCCCATTCCCTAGAGGTGCCCAAGAGTAACTTGGGTGACCACTGTATGGGGACGCTCAAAAAAACATTGATATACACTACTGTCCCCACAAGCTATTGTCTTAGACTTCTCTTTGTTAGCCAAACTCCAAATAAATTGATGTCTGTACTTTTTATGGATTTGACCATTATGCCTTCATGTCAAATGACAACAAAGCAAAAACAAAAAAATGAAAAACAATAATAAAAACAAAATAATCTGAAAACCTCATCAGTGGGAATTCATTATACTGCAAGATAGACTTATCTTTGATATTCACATTTTACCAGTAACTTCCTTCTTATAACATTAATGTGATATAAGACCTTCCTCTCCCATTAATAGACCTTACCTGGAGTTGATCAAGAGAAGGTTGCTTAGGGGAGGCCTGCTTGTAGGAAGGCTTTCAAACCTGTAGTTAATTTCTCATTAGGCACTGAGTGATGAGGATTGTAATGCCTCTGCCCCTAAAAAAAGGAAAATGTACTCTGAGGGTAGCATTTGTTTTGGGGCTCACCCATTGGAAGAGTGTTCTTGTGATTTGACCAGATGAGACTCTGGGTAGCTGTTAAGGAACTTCCTGGCTTTGAAAAACCCAGATGTTGGTGTTTCTCTCTCTGGTAACTATGTATGTTTGGCCTTGGTTAGACAGTTGAATCTTTCTGTTGATCTGTTGATCTAATTTCTCAGACTTTAGAAGCCCTGTCTGTTGGTCTTTATTTCTCTGCTTGTATTTTCTCTATTTTCTTTGGATTTTCTCTGAAGTTCAGGGTGCTGATTTTTTTCCCCTTGAACTGATGTAATTAGAAAAGACTGTTGACCCCTTGAACAGCTATCTTTCCTGGTAAAACAGGTCTAAGAACCTGTGCTAGAAGCCATCATAAGAATGCCAGTGTGGTTGCCACTACACTCCCCTCTGATTGGAACTTGCAACTGGAGGGCAGAGTCATGGGCTTAAAAGTCTCCACTTAAAGAAAGGAGCCAACACAATCTTCTGCCCATCTCTCACCAACTGTACTACTTCAGTCATTTTGGAACTCATCCATCATTCCCCCAGTGGTATACCATCTCCCCCCTCACCATGTTTTCAGCTTCTTTTGCTTATGATCTTCCTCTCTTGCACTGAAAGCTCCTCAAGGGAAGAGACTTTCTTTTTATTTGTCTTTATATCTCCAGTGCTTATCACAGTGCCTGGCACATAGCAGGCCCTCAATAAGTGTTTATTGACTGACAATACACTTTTCTTGACCTTCTCTTTGTTCACTCACTCGTTAATCCTTTGATTCTTTATGATAATCTCATCTCTAACCTTTCTTTCTCCAAATTATTTCCCTGAAATTCCGTATATCTTCTTTGACAAATCTGGTGACTTTTTCTCAGTCCTCAACTCTCTTCCCTAGGTGCCACTGCTAACTACCATCTCCTCCTGGATGCTCTCTTCTCAGAGTTTTCATGATACTGACATTTCCTGGTTCTTCTCCTACCTATCTGGTTGCTTTCTTGTCACAGACCCACATCATGAGTTCTCTATTAGACATTTTAATTTGGTTTTCTATTAGATAACTCAAACTGAAGATACCCCAAACAGAACTTATTGACAGATTGTAAGCTTCTTGAGGGCTAGAGCTGTCTTTTGTTTCTTTCTATGTCCTCAGGCTTATTACAGTGTCTGGTACATAGCAGAAGCTTAATGAATGCTTATGGATTGTGCAGCTACACACCTAATGCCTGTTCTGTGAACTTCATAGTCTCTGTTTAGAGTGCCACCATACTTCTAGTTACCAAGGTTACAACTTCACTATCTTCATCAACTCCTCACTCTCACTTCCCCAAGATTTTCAAGCAATTCTCATTTTCCCCTCAGTGACATCTCTCTGATCCATCCCCTTCTTGTTAAATTTAAAGTGACCTTCCCAGTCTTCCCTGTACAATATCCCATCTCTCTTGGGGCTTTAAAAAGGCTGTAATGCACTTCATCTTCAATATCACTTTTTATAATACCTAGTAGTTTGGGGATCCCCAACATTCTATATGAAACCTTTATTGATTCACCCAGTCGCCAATGCTTTCCTTCGTCCTATTTCATTGCCTTTATTTGGTACCTGTACCAATATCAGTTGTTGTCTCTTGAGTTAGGATGTCAGCTCCTCAAGGGCATTGATTTCTACTTTTGATTTTGTATTCCCAACCTCTAGCATAATGCCTGGTGCACATCAGATTTAATAAATCCTTTTTGACTGATTATTTTTAATGGAACTATTCATACCTGGGTTGAATGTTGAAATAGATGGCCTCTATTGGCTGAAATGACTCTAAAATATGAGATCATGTGTTGACTTTTGTCCTTCCTTTTTAGAGGACCACAATGACATTGCTGTGTTATAGTTAAGGTTCAACGTGTCCAGCTGTGACTGAACAGACTAGCCCAAGCTCGGAAGGCTCTGACAGGGGTCAGGCATGAATAGCCATGTGAACATTTGTGGGGAATTCTCTAAATTTGTGCATCATGCGTCTCCTTGGAGCTCATAGAGCCCAGCACCTTCTCTGATGAGGGTACGCAATGCTGCCCAGTCCTTTGCCAGTACCTCCCATTTCTCACAATCAATTCTAAATTTCTTCAGAAAGGCTTTGAGGGTATCTTTGTTTTGCTTCTTCTGACCATAGTGAAAGTGCCTTCCTTACGTGTACTCGTCATAAAATAGTCCTTTAGGCAAGCAAACATATGTTTGGCATTTGAACAATGTGGTCAGCATATGGGAGTTGTGCCCTCTGGAGCAGAGTTTGAATGCTTGGCAGTTTAACTCAAGAAAGGACCTCAGTGTCTTCTACCTTATCCCGCCAGGTGATCTTCAGAATCTTCCTAAGACAATTCAAATGGAAACAATGCAGTTTCCTAACATGGTGCCAATAGACAGTCTAGGTTTCACAGGAAAACAATGAGGTCAGCACAATGTCTCTGTAGACTTTCAGTTTGGTACCCAAACTAATACTTTTTCTCCCCCACACTTTCCTTCAGAGCAGTGGTTCTCAAGCTGTGCATCACGACTCCTTTGGGCGTTGAACGATCCTTTCACAGGGGTCGCCTAAGAACAGAGGAAAACACATATTTCTGATGGTTTTAGGAACCGAGACACTGCTCCTCTATCCATCTCCAGGTGGGTCCTTCCACATGCACATATGTCCACATACAAGTATTAAAGGGTCACGTCATTAGGAATGTTGAGAGCCACTGCTTCAGAGCCTCCTAATCACTCTGGAAATATGTGCCTCAATCTCATTATCAATGTGTACATCCCTGGAAAGCATACTGCCAAGGTTAGTGAACTTTTTCACAGTATTCAAAGCTCCTCCATTTGCTATAGCCAATGGTTCTATGTATGGATGGGATGGTGTTAGATGGTGGAGCACCCGTGTTTTCTTGGTGTTGTTAGACACATGAGTAGTACCAAATTAACAGCAACTGAAACAAGCCTGATTAGCCTCCATTAGGAGGATTTCTCCAAACCATATAGATGATATATATTTAACTATTTCTTGACACTGCCCAATTTCAAGACTTGGGCTTCCCCAAATCTTCTTTTCAGAGAGTTCTGCCCACCACACCCCATGATCAAATTCCTCAAGTTCTTTTGGTAATCATCCTTTATTCAATTCAATTCAAAGATATGTTCTTTACTACACAAAAGACACTATTCTAGGTGATAAATGTGTGAATGAAATTAATTGATGAATGAAAAGGCAGTTATTGTTTCCTATGTCTGAATGGGGCTAAATACAAGCATGGAAACAGTTCCTGCCCTCTAGAAACTTACATTTTAATAAGGAGAAATAATGTACGTTGAGTCATGACAGCCAAGAAGGGGCAGTTTGTTTATTTTGTTGTTTATTTATAAATATAAATATAAAATGAAGAATACCAATAGTTTTGGAAAAAAATAAATTTATAATCTAAATTAAATAACAGATTACTTTGTTTCAACCAGCATGGTTGACTTGCTTTAGGTGTTTGTGAAATTCTATCTCCAGCCTCCATACCTCTGCTCAGTAAGCATGCTGTACTCACCTGCTGCAACAACTTTGAACCCCAAGCTTTCCTCAGCACACGTCTTATGGGCACCTCCTACTGGAAGCCTATTGAAAGTCAAAGAGATGGGATATTGGGTAGGGAACACTAGGAAGGTCAGTTTAAGTTTAACAAGAAGAAGATAGATATGTGAGATGTCACTTAGGGAAAAATGACAATTGCTTGAAAATCTTGGGGGAGTAAGAGTGAGGACTTGAGGAAGATAGTGAAGTTGTAATCTCGGTAACTAGAAGGATGGTGGCACCCTAAACAGAGACTATGAAGTTCACAGAGTGGGCATTAGGTGTGTACCTGATCAATCAATAAACATTCATACACACACACACACACACACACACATACACACACATATACACGTTTTTCCCTTGCATAATGTCCACTCCTTGAGACTCAGGTTTGTTTCACTGTTATCTTTGAATCTGTAGCACCTAGAAAAGTCTAGCACACAATTAGGAGATCATGAACTGCTTGTTGATCTAAATTCAATTCATGAATTACTTTCTGTGCCAGCCACTAGAGATACAAAGCAAGAAAAAATAAACTAAATGAAATTAAAATGACTCCTACCTCCAAGGAGCTTAAATTCTTCTTTGGAGAAACCACATATACTCAGGTAATTAAATGCAAAATATACATAACATAAATCTAAAGTCATTTGGAAGGAAAGGGTCATACCCAATGTGGGAATCAGGAAATGCCGTTTGTAGGAAGTGCCTTTGAAAGGAGCTGGGGTTTCTGAGAGAAGTATGTGCATTGAGAGAGCATACTAGGCGTGGAGCAAGACCTAGGCAAAGACCCTGAGGGCAGAGATGGAGCATGAAAAATAAAAAAAAATTTGAATTTCAGAGAAAATGAGAGTCAGGAAAACTGACTCTAAAAAGGACAGTAGGCATCCAGCTGCAAAGAGCTGCAAATATCCAGCTATCTAAGAGGATGATGTGATGTGGAAACCAACAAGAGAATTATGAAGGAAAATGTGATTCTGCTTACGAGACGTCCAAACAGTGAATTCTGGAAAAGGGGAAAGAGGTAGCAATGCCTTTTAAGGACTGAAGGGGCTGGGGAGAGAACCCCTCACAGCTTAGAAGAGGCCTTAGGGATCTCTTGGTTCCCTTACCACTTCATTTCAAGAGAAAGAAACTTTGGCTGAGGAAGTAACAGGTGCATTCCCAACATGACCTGGGTAATCTTAGACCAGTCGTTCTCAACCTTCCTAAATCTACAATCCTTTAATAGTCATATGTGGGTGGGTCTGCATATGGGCAGACCTGTCCGGAGATGGATAGAGGAGCCGTGTCTCTGTTCCTAAAACCATCGGAAATATTTGTCTTCCCATGGTCTTAGCTGACACCTGTGACCCCTGTGACAGGGTCGTTTGACCCCAAAGGGGTTGAGAACCACGGTACTATGGAATAAGCACTATAACTGGGACCCAATGGGATGGGCAATTTCCAGTTCGAAATTCCACATTCAGACACCTCCTCTTCACAAACACACAAACGCTCCTCAGAAGACAAGAGTAGGAAATTAATGAAAAGTAGTTAGTTTAAAATGACACATGTTGTGGTCATGATCTGACCGTAAACAGGAACATTCATCTGTAAGTGGTGGGTCCTCCTCAATCACCATACAGGCCGGTCATGGACCTGTGCACATAGCCAAGTCTTGCACTGACCAGGCTCCTGCTTCCCTAGAAAGTCAGTGTCAGCCAGCAGCGATCACAGATAAAGGCAGGATGAAAGGGGCACCACTAGGGATAGAGACAGGCAGAGAGACGGAGACAACCAAAGTGGGGGAGGGAGAGAGGGAGAGATGGAGAGATGAAGAGGGGGAGCAAGAGGAAGAGAACGCTGATGCCTGCCATACATGGAAAGGAATTGAGGAAGAAGCCCTAGCAGCTGGGGTGAGGGACAGCAAAGTGCACTCTGGGAGGCCGGCCAGAAGCCTGGCAAAGCTTCATTGCTTCCAATGGAAGAAGACACTAGAGACACAGAGATGGCTTCCCCCTTGTCTTGATGGGGGATAGGCCATCTGCCTGCCCTGTCTGAGTCCCTCCCTCCTGGGCTGACCAGCTCTCCTGTGAAGGAGCCTTGGCTCTGCCCAAACCAAAAGGAAGCAAAAGGCTGCCATATCATTGTTCCCATCCCTTCCATTCGATTATTCTCTCTCTATCCCTGCTCTTCAGACAGTTGCTTGAGGAGGGAGGCAGAACTGGTTCCCCTCCGCATTTCCACCTCAGGTCCTTACATCTGCCCTGTCTTGGAGGCTCCAGGATCAAATTACCCTGACTGAGAAGGGCTTCCTGACACTGGTTTATTTTTCTGGAAAAATATGGCGCTTACAGAAGGCCCAGGAAGAAAGGTGCTATGACCTCCTGGCTGCACATGTAGCATGCAAGCTTTTCATCCATTATGCACATTTTTAAATTTAATTTTTATTTCATCTTCAATAATATGTAAGCAAATTTTTAACACTTTTTTTTATTTTGAGTTCCAAATTCCCTCCCTCCCTTCCTCACATCCTTGAGAAGAAATTTGATATTGATTATACATGTGCAATCCGAAACAAATCTGGCACAATTAGCCAGGAGGGGTTCAGCCTGCATGGTAGGCAGGTTTGGCTCCAATCTGGGTGGGGCCCTCGGACATGTGACGTCCCACATCTAGTCAAAAAACAGTCACTGAGCAGCCACAACGTACAAGGAATTGGACTGGATGGCCTCTTCCCAAGCAACGTGCTTCCTGCAGCAGTCTCTTTCAGTTAAACCAAATAAACAATGAACTCACCCCAGAAGTCTGTAGTCCAGATCAGAATTTGATACTTCCAGAGCTCAGAGGTGTGTAGCCTCAGCCCACCCTATTTTATACATTAAGCCCAGCCTGAAACTGTGGCCTGGCCCCACGGTGGTCAGGAGGAGCCCCAGCTGGAGTCTTCAGAAGAGTGGATTGGCGGCAGCTGTGGCAGTTTCCAGATTTATCAAGCCAGAATAAATAAGGACTAAGTGAAAGGACTGTTTTATACATTGAAAGTCTGTATGTGTTTGTGTGAGATGCTGTGCATGTGGGTGCCCAGGTAAATTAAGTGTGTTGTCTTCAGCTTATTGAGAAGTGGCTGGAAGGAAGCATGAAGAGATTTCTCTGTTGTCTCCTCCACTCAGCCCTCTCCAGTAGAGGCACTGATTCCTGCATGGGGGTGGGGGG
>CM053593.1:3120173-3131111 GCA_028646575.1 Pseudocheirus occidentalis | reverse complement strand
CCTAAACATCACTTCCACGAAGTCCATCACATAGTTATAAAAATTATACAAGTTATACAAATTAGACAAAATGCCCTGAAGCACTTAGTGTTCTCATCTTGCCATAGGAATGTTCCATGATTAAGGTGCCAACTCCTCCACATGTTTGCTTCTTCTCAGAGTCTGTCTTTCCCTTCAGGGACCTCTCTCTAAAGTCATTCTACAACTTTTTATGTCTCTGCTCTCAAAGATGGAAGTTAAAAGCTTAAGGGTGCCTCCCTGCCCCCCACTCTCTCCTGTTGGCATCTGGTTATTATTCTCTCCCAATGTGCAAAGCCTTAAGCAAATACCAAAATGGCCAGAGCTGGTCTCAAGCATTTCTGCAAATTGCAACCCATGCATAGAATTTATCCTTTTCATATATCTGCTTCACAGGGCCTGTTCTCAACTCTGGGGTCACCTTCTCCATTAAGCTTTCCCCGATCTCTCTCCATGATACCTAACATCCTGCCTCATAAATAATCTTTCTATATATATCCTGTATTCAGGAGTTTGTGAAAGTTCCTATAAGGCTGGTACCATTGGATTGTTCTATTCTTTTCTCCTCACAGCCTAGAACAGAATCTTTCCCATCCTGGGGTAAGAATAGAGACTGAAGATATAATTTTATTCCAGCAGAGAGCAACTTGGTGAGGAACAATATCAATTCTAGTGAGAATCTTCTCCAAGATTTGTCGTCTTAGAGCACTGAGAGACTCTCTCCTGGGTCAGATAGCCAGGGTTTGTGTCAGAGTTGGGATTGCAGGTATTACTGGATCTGAGGACAGCTTACTGTCCATACTGCTTCATAGGATATAGGGGCTTATTAAATAGTTCATTTACTTAATCTATTAATTTAACTAATAAATGTTAATTATATAAATAAATAAAAATTAAAGTGTGTTAATACAGAATCATAGATTTAGAGCTAAAAATAATCTTAGAGGTCATGTAGTCCAAGTCCTTATTTTAAAAATGGGGAAACTGAGGCACAGATTTTTTTTTAATTGAACAACCCCAAAGTGATCCATCAAGCTTTTATGATGCAACAATAAAGTGCAAAACACTGTTCAGTGACAACTCCCATCCTCCTGGGCTTTCCATCATGCAGAAAGGGTAATGCTATCATTATATATCATATGCTTTACATGCATTTATCTCATCTGATCCTGACAACAACCATCTAAAGGAGGTGATAATTATTAGTCTCAGTTTACAAATGAGGAAAATTGAAATCCAGAAAAGTTGAATGACTTTCCATGGTCATCTAACTGGTGAGGGTGATAGGTGGGATTTGAATGGAGAACTGGACAGATTTCACTGTCTCTTTGTAGTGTACCCTGTTCCATAAAAACAGTTCTGGGGGAACCTTTTCAAATTATACTATAGTACAGGGACCAGTGGGACTCCCTGCTGGCTGCTGGGAGGAGAAGATGACTTTGCCTTCTGCACAGCTGAGAAAGTATAATTAATGAATGATTTACTTTGGAATTTATCCTTGATGTGTTTTGATTTTGTATCAGCTACTTTTTGAAGACATCCTTTCTCCTACCCAAAGATCCCACTTTCATAGCAAATATTTTTGAAATCAAAAGGGAAAAATCAGGTCAGTGAAGTCAATCAACACTTGGATTATTTATAATAATAAATGCATTATTGCACCCCCATGGGCTCCCATACTCTCAAGGGAGAAGGAATGAATTGTGCTTCCCTCCTGGCATGGGTCATCTCTTCTAGTGCAGGATGCAATTTCCTCATGCTTCATGGTTAAAAATTCATCACCTGGGAGTCAGCCTTTGGGAGATCAGCTTCTCTGCATGGAGCTAATCTAATCAGATGACAGTCACACAACACTTCATCGAGTCTCTACCTGAAATCTCTGCCGCTTGGTAAAACTTAACAGGGAATGTGACCTGCTATAAAATCTTTCAATGATGCAGAGTTTGAGTTGGATTTATTATTATTATTATTCTACTTTCGTATCTGTCACCTCTACAGTTTTAGTGGAGAAGTGTTAAAGTTCCATAGTCCAGAATGATCCTGGGAAGCAGATGGCTTTGAGTCAGAAGACTTGGATTCAACTCTAAGCTCTAGTATTTGTCTCCTCTAGAGCCTGATTCAACAGGTGACTTGATCTCTCTTACTCTGTTTCCTCCTTTGGAAAAAAGACAGGCATTTGCACTAGATGACTTCCAGAGTACATTCTAGCTCTGGAACTTTGAGAGTCGACCTGATTTTTTTCTTCAAAACCTACTTTGACATGTTTTATATATCAGTGATCTAATGATGTAAGTACTTATTCTAAGAGACAGATAATAGTCCATCTATGCTCTCTCACTCTTAGCTACTCTTGCCAATACCCTCTATCACTCTTTCATAAGAAACATACCTGGTGTTTAAAGAGCCTTACTCTACCTTTCTAAAGATTCTGTGTGTGTTATTTGAGCCCAAGGGCTGTACATCAATTATGTACCTTTCACCAACCTCCTTTGCTCATCATAATCCAGCTTATTGCTTGCTTTATGCCTCTTCTCTCATGTAATTTTCAAAGAACACCTTATTTTCCCCTTGAAGAAAGAAAACAAAACAATAAATAATATGTGATGCAATTCTTTCCATATAGTTGAAATATTTCCTTATTATTTAGCATAAATTTGATCTTGTCTTACGTTGATTCTGGTGAGTTTGATTTTGTCCAAGTTAGCATTTCTCTTCCTCTATGACATAATCAATAACACTTTGGGGATTTAATTTAATGAGGTCGAGTCATATGTTGCCTAAGCTTTGATGCATTAAAGATCATTGCTTCCCAAATCTATTCCAGTCTTCTAGTGGCATTATTTACACATAAAACAAGAAGGGAAATGGCATTAGGCCCCACTGCATGATTCATCTGAGAAGTCTCACACAGATGGTTAATTGTCCCTTGTGACCATCCTTAGCCATATTACTAACTCAAGTACCACTTAAAAGTCAGAACCACCATATGAATCAATAGCAGTAAGGGGACACTAGACACAAGAGTTAAAGATGATGGTGGTGAGTTTATACATTAGGTCCTAGAATTCACATTGGGAATCCTTAAGACTTTTTTTGTTTATAATCCCACACATTTTCCATATTTTTCCCTTAAATTTCCATTGAAAAAATCTAATATTTCATACTGGTTAATTATGACAACCTCTAGCTAATTCTTAGGAAAGGTGAAAAATGGAGTTTACTTCTGCCAAGGCATTTGGTCACCTATCCTTTCTTGGTGAATCAATATCTATTCTTTAGAGAAGAGTTGCTATAGCAGATCTTGCAATTCAAAATGCACCTCTTTCAACTCCCCTTTCTTTGCAGATTAAGGAAACCAATCAATCAATCAACAAGTATTTATGAAAGGCTTGCCATTGTAAAGCTACATACAAACAGCCTTCCAGAAGAATGCTGCTGCAAACAGCTTTAAAGTTTCAGATTGCCTACTATAGTGAACACTCTATTTATTCAATAACAAATCAGAGCAAAACATTCACAGAAAGTCAAGGTATAGCATTCACAATATTACAACTTATCACAGAAAATCAAAATACACATTCATCATGTCACAACTCAACAACTTATCACTAATATCGCCACATAGTTTTCACCACAGTGGTCATATAGTTTTGAACAAAGCACAATTATTTAGTCAATCACTTAGTAACTCACTCATTCAATAAATTTAAATCATTTAATCATCCTTAAGTAGGCTTGCCTTAAGGGTCACAAAATACAATAGTCAAAGTTCTCCATTCATGGGGCACACTAAGTTACAAATCAGTCACTATTCAATCATCAGAAAACACACAGGCCATCCTCCCCTCAGTCACAAGAAAATCACAATCTTTACAGTCAGTATACAATATCCAAGTAAAATCTCCTTTCAGCTTGACTCAGGGTAGGTTCTGAAATTCCCTGGATCCCCTTCCATGGTCCCAGCTCCTAGCTGGATTCACCAAACCATCACCCAGGTTCAAAGGCAGACAGCTCCCAGTTCCTTGTACAGCTCTGGGTGCTGTTCCTGTTCCACACTGAAGCTCACAGTGTCCAGTCCACCTTAAATCCTTCACAATCTCTGTTCTCAGGAAATCAAAGTTTAACAAAGTCACAAACAGACAAAATATCACCACCATAGTCATACTTCCTCAGTCTTTAGCAGCTCCAGCTGGCCCTTGAAAATCCTCACCAGCTCCTCACCAGTCTCTGCTAGCCCTCCTTCAGCACCATAAGCTCAATTCAAAATCACTTTATCCAGCCTCCATGTTGCTATCATGATTCTACCAGCTAGGGTTTTTCCTTATGTACCATATTGATACTCCCTGTTCAGCCACTTCCTGTCATGTCAGCAACAGGGGTTCCCTGTTCATCCTCTTTCTGTTACATCAGCAACTGGAGTTCATACCTTCTCTTTCTTTAACAGAAGCTTAATTTGAAACTAAGTTCTAAGTACCTGTCAGCTTTCTAATACAAAGGGAGCTTCAAATTTCATTACCATTACAACCATATGCAAGGCACTAGAGATACAAATACAATAAATGAAACAATTCTTGCCCTGAAGATTATATACTAATGGGAGAGACAACACATACATATAAGTATATTAAGAGTAAACATTGAGAAGTACAAATATTTACAAAATATTTAAAAAGGAAACTGGCAATGAATAGTGACTATACTGTCAGATTTTTGGTTAATACTCATTTATTTTTTATCATATTTTCCCCTTTTTGAATTTTTTTTATTATAAGAGAAGGTTTTCTGGGTAAGAGGAATGGAGAGATAGCTAAGGTAGGTAGGTAGACAGATGGACAGGTGGACAGGTGGACGGATGGATAGGTGGATGGATGGACAGACAGGTGGACGGACAGACGGATCAATGGAGATTGATTGACTGATGTTCTTCATGCTCAAAAGTACCAAAATGACATCACTTTGTTGGGGTTAAGGTATAGTGTGTCTGAATCAGATCAATAAGAGCTCAGAAGGCTCTACCACATGTTGGGAGCAAATAGTCCAAATTCATATTTGGAGTGAAGATGTCTCAAAATTTGCACATCTCATATTTCCTTTTAGCTACTGCTAGTCTGTTTTGCTCATAAAGCACAGAACCTTCTTTGATGTGAGCACTCCATGCTAGATGATCCTGTACACCTCATACATCTCACAACAGATTACAGAGTTCTTCAGAAAGACATTGAGAGTGTCCTTGCACAGCTTCTTCTAGCCTCCATATGAGAACTTGCCTTATGTGAGTTCTTTTAGGCAAACACATATTTGGCCTTCAAACAATGTGGCTGGTCCATCAGAGTCACATTCTCTTAAGTTTAGCTGAAGAAAGGACCTCAGTGCCTTGTGTCTTGTCCTTCTGGGTGACCTTCAGAATCTTCCTAAGACAATTCAAACAGAAGTGATTCCGTTTCTTGGCACGGCACTGGCAGACTGTCCAGGTCTCACAGGCATATCACAGTGAGGTCAGCACAGGAGCTCCTTAGAACTTCAGCTTGGTGGTCAGCTTGCTATTTCTTCTCTCCCACTCTTTCTTTCAGAGCCTCAAAAAATGAGCTTGCTTTAACAATGTGTGTGTCTGCTTCATTATCAATATTTACATACCTGGAAAGTATAATACTAAGGTTAGTGTACTTATCCACAGCATTCAAAATTCCTCCATTTGCTGTAACCAACAGATCCTTTGAGGGGTACACAATCATCTGTGAAGAAAAAGTCACATACCAATTCTCTCTCGGTTTATTTTTGGCTTATAGCCTTTGCCATTTAAATAATTTACTGTCAGTAAATAGTTGACCTTCATTTTCATCCTCTTGAATCATATCTGACAATACTGAAGACAACAGCAAGCTAAAAGCACCGGAGCAAGCACACAGCACTGCTTCACTCTATTGGTGACTGGGAAAGCATGAAATCACCATCCATACCCCAAAACTGTGAAAGCAAGCTGTCCTAAAACTGGCCTCCAGTACTGATGTATGGACAACCAAATGTTGCCCAAATTTTTCACAAGCCCTCACCTTGTATTATTAAAAGCCTTGTTCAGATTAATGAATGTTTTATGCAGACCACTGTTTTTCTCCTGGCTTTTTTCCTGGAGTTATCATGTAGCAAACATCATATTAACTATTCCGCAACCCCTTCTGAAGTCACACTGGCCCATAGGTAAATGACCATCTTCCATGTGAAGGATCAGCCAATTAAGGAGGACTCTGGCAAGAATCTTCCTGACAATGACTAAAAGAGAATGCCCTCACCATGATTGACACATGAAAACTGTAATAATGCAATATTCACAACACCCACAGTGGTTATGAATATGCTGTTATAGTTGTAAATCACAAAATGTAGCAGACTCTCCACATGGAGGGCAGAATCAAAGCCTTTATTCAAATACCAGAAAAACAAGTCCCAGAACCACAAAGCCAAAGTCATTACAATAGTCACACAGTTGGTAAAAATGGTGAATGCAGTGAACACCCACATTGCCAAGCCTTCACAACACAACAGGCTCCCTCAAGCAGGGATCCTTCTCTCACTCATGCTAGCTCTTTACCCTAGTTCTTGGAAGTTCTCAGCAGAAATTCCTAAAGGAAAGTTCTCAGCAGAATAAAGGCCTCGGAAGAAGCTCCAGCCTCCAGATACTTACTCCAGGAAATTTTGCCATTTCCAGCTGGGGCTTTACCTTATATATGCCTTAGCTCCTCCCTGGTCTCCCCCTTCCTGTTACATCAGCAACTTCCTCCCAAGGTGTTAACTACTTCTGTGTTAATTAAATAGCTTAAACAAGGTGTTAAGTTGAAACAAGGTGCTAAGTACCTGATTACTTGCCAATACAAAGGGGCATGGAAGATCTTCAGATTCCATTAACATCACAGCAACTTATTTCCTTTTGCCTTATTGAGATGGACAACAGAGTCATCCTTAAACTTCTAAGGGATAACCACCTGGAAGATTCCAGTCAGCTTCTGTATGAGCACTGTAAATCTCTGCTAGGATGGAATCAAAACCAGGTGTTTTGCCACATGAGGAGTCTAATGGTATTCCAAACCTCTTCTTTAGTTAGAAGTTTTGCTAGAGAAGCATTGACTTGAACCTGAGGTATATGGTCAGTGGTTTCAGTATTGGTGGATTATGATCTGTCGAGAATTCTATGAAAGTCTTCATCACATCTCCCCAAGATCATTTCCTTATCACTAAGCAATGTGACTTCTTCAGTGCTGAGTAGTTAAGATACATCATAGTTCTTTGGTCCATAAGTAACCATGATTGTTACAAACTGAATTTCATGCATCTTCTTGTTGAACCAAGATTTTTATATCTGTCTAAGCTTTGCTTGTACTTCACTTTTGAATTTGATGCTGCCTTCTTAGAGATGGAAAATCTATACTGCTGGCAAACCCTGTAGAGGTCTTGTGTTTTGTTTTTTTGTTTGTTGGTTTGTTTCTTTTGCAGCTTCTCAATTTCCCAATTAGTTTCATCAAACAAACCTTGGTGTTTTCAGGTTTTCTGGCCCAGATGAGTAAATGTAGTGCTGTACCCAAATCTTTGAAAACTGCCTATTTTCTGCTCCACTGTTGCCAATTGTGTATTGGCTTGGTTTTCCCTCCAACTTAGCAACAAATTGTGCACAGAGAAGCTCTCAGATCTATGACCTGGAAATTATTTCATCTTGGTGCCACTGCTTTTGTGGAGTATTTTGCTTCGAGAGGATGTCTATGATTTGTCCAGAATTCTGAACCACACATCTCCTTCATCACTCTTACATCCTGTCTGTCTCTTCTCCTTACAATGAAATAGTCTGTGAAATGCCTATGTTTGTTGTAAGGGTACATCCATGAAGTCTTATTACATTTAGGTAAATGACAGTGTTGATGATGAGAGGGTCATGAGACACACTAGTCTTCAATAGTGAGTGCCCATTGATGTTGCTGTTCCCAACTCCATTCCTCCCAAGGTCTCCCTGCTTTGTCTGATAATCTGTGTCTATTTTGGCATTAAAATACCCAGAATTACAAGCTTGTCTTCTTTCAACACAATGATAAAGAGGGTATCCAGGTCTTGAAGAAAATAAAAAGTAACTTCTTAAGAAGTATGATTAGTCTAATGTAAAAGTGAGATAATAAAAGCTCACAGAAGAAAATAATTCCTTAAAAATAGGGATTGGGCAAATGAAAGCTAATGATCATGAGATATCAAGAAACAATAAAACAGAATCAAAAGTATGAAAATAGAATAAAATATAAAATATATCACTGAAAATAATTGACCTGAAAAATAGATTGAGAAGAGAGAATTTAGGAATTTTTGGAGTGACTAAAAGATGTTATTTAAAAAAAGGAAAACTTATATTGACATCTCAGAACAAGAGAGTAAAATAGAAAATGAAAGAATCTAACAATCACTTCCCAAAAAAGATTCCAAAATGAAAATTCCAAAGAATAATATAGCTCAGTTCCAGAGATCCCAAGTCAAGGAGAAAATATTGCAAGCCACAGAAAGAAACAATCCAAATATCATGGAGCCAGAGTCAGGATTACACAAGATTTAAAAGTCTATATACTAAAGTATGATAAATATGATATTCCAGAAGACAAAGGAGATAGAATTACACCAAAGGATAGCATGTACAATAAAACTGAGTGTAATCCTTTGGAAATAAATGGATATTTAATGAAATAGATGATTTTCAATCGTTACTGATGAAAAGACCAGAACCACAGAGAAAAATTTACTTTCAAATAAAATATTCAAGAGAAGTATAAAAAAAATAAACACAAAAGAAAAGTCTAAAAGGAATTGATAACATTATAGTGTTTATCTTCCTATATGGGAAGATAATAATTGCAACTTCAAAGAACTCCGTCATTATTAGGGCAATTAAAAGGAGTATACATAGGAAGAGAGTATACATTGGTCATGATGGGAAGATTTTAAATATACATGTGTGTGTATGTGTGTGTGTGTGTGTGTGTGTGTGTGTAATTAAGGGATGAGAAAGAGGGATGCATGGAGAAGAAAGGCAGAAGAAGAATGGGGAAAGCTTTCTTACATAAAAGAGACACTAAAAGAAGAGCTTTTACAATGTATGGGAAAATATGAGAGTCGAGGGCAATACTTGAAGCTTATTGTCATTGGAATTGACTCAAAGAGGTAATGACATATATTCCCTTGGGTATAGAAATCTCTTACACTACATCAAAGTAAGGGAGTGGGAAAGATCCAGCCTCCCTGGGTGATTGTTTGATATAGGCAGATACTGCCCAATCAGTACACAACAAGTGCTCGTAAGGGACTTGGTTTCAGAAACTTTCAGCTTACAGACAGTGTGGGGGCTAGACAACTTATCAGGGTGAGACTTCAGGGCCCTTTGCTGTTGCTGGATACCATGCCCTGAGTGTGTTCACCTAGCAAGGTCCTGAGATATAACTGTGTGTGAGGAGGAGTGAATACATTTTGAGTGCAGTTGAAGAGGGTGGGAATGCTGCTGCCTGTACTCACTCCAAGGAGAGGTGGAATCCCTGGTTTTGCTCCTAGTGCAGAAGTGTGAAATGAAGCTTACAGATGCAAGGGGGACCACAGAGAAGATGAGCATTTGCAGTGAGAGTATATCTGAGGAATATAAGTTGTGCTTCAGGTGAAGAGGAATATCTGAAGTCAGGTCTTTGGAAAGAGATTAGAAAAAAACAGATTAAAAAATTTAAAAAAAAACCTGAACCTTGAGATATTATCCCCTACACTTCAGGAATAGAGCAATCATCACCATCATCACCATCATCACCATCACCATCACCATCATCATCCATCATCATCCATCATCATCACCATCACCATCACCACCATCATCCATCATCACCATCAGGGGCTCATCACGCTGGCCAGGAGCAGAAGCCAGCCCAGCCTGAAGCCGAGCGGCCAGGCCCGGGGTGGTAGGAAAGAGCTGAGCTGAGCCAAGCTGAGCCAAGCCAAGCCATGAAGCAGCCAGTCTGGAGCCTCCAGCACCTCCACATCTATTGGAGAGGGGCAGCTCAGCAGGAGGGGCCCATCCGGTAGGCCAGCAGGCCCAGAGACAAGACCAGCCCAGTCCAGAAACCACAATGTGGCCAGGCCAGGCCCCAGGGTGGCCAGGAGGAGCCATGCCTCCCAAGCCCCAGCATGAGACTACTTCAGAGAAGATCTAAAGCACCTGGAACAATATGCACATCCACCAAGACAAGATTAAAGGTTAGTGAAAGTGAGTGAAGCTTTCAAGCTAAATTTTGGGGAATAAAAGCAGTTAGGCCAATCTGCCCCTGTGACAAGGAAGCAGTGCAGGAAGGGAACTGCTGGAACAGGCGGGCGGCCCCCATTGGGCTGCTTCAGAGCCCCTGGCCTGCAGAGTCAGTAGAGGGGCTGAATTGCTTGATCAGGGCCAAGTGCTCTTGCATTAAGTGGCCTGCATCTGGATCGTGGTCTGTGGGGTGGTCCTGGGGTGCACTTTCAGCAAGCCAAAGCTGAGGGGACTTGCAACACCCCCCTAATACGTCCGGCAGCCTGGAAAACGCCAGCGCTTTGGAACCGAGCTTTCCCCCCTGGAAGCAGAGTTTCACAGAGCTAAAAAAAACCCAACCAATTAATTGACTGGCCAACATAAGGAAAGGAAGCAAAATAAGAACAGCAAAAAAAATTATACAATCCTTTTTTGCGAACAAAAAGGATCAAAGCATGGAATGGGAGGAAAACAACCCAGTCAGAACTCCCACACCAAATGCTTCCAAGACAATTGAAGAATGCCTAGAAGTTATACATCAACTGAAAAAGGACTTTAAAACCAAATAAGAGAAGTGGAGGAAAAAATTGGGAAGGGAAATGAGAATGATGCAAGAAAATCATGAAAAAAGAGTCAACAAC
>CM053593.1:3076061-3119673 GCA_028646575.1 Pseudocheirus occidentalis | reverse complement strand
GGGCTTGGGAAGGGAAACTGAAGTCCCACTTCCTGTGAGAAATGGATCAGATTGCAAGACTGGGGGATCTGACTGGCAAGGGGAAAGGTCAGCTAGCACCTGAGGAGGGGAAGTGGTAAGAAGAGAAGATACCCCTGGTGCTGCCGTTGGGGTAGGACCTGAGGCATGAGTGGGTGTTGCCTCAGTGGAAAGGGCTACAGAGGGAGGCACTTCAGCAAGACCAGTAACTGGGGCCTGAGCAGGGGTCCCTGATGGGGGAGGAGCCATGCTGGGAGATGCTGGGTAGGCGATAAGGATGGTGTAGGGGGCAGGAAATGAGGTGTGTTGGGCTAGAGAAAAAGGGAAGGGAACCCGGGGGGCAAGGATTGAGGTCCAGCAGGAGAGGCTGGGGCAGCTTCCTTTTGTGGGACAAATGACTGGGCCTGATGGGGGAGGGGCTGGGGCCAAAGTCATAGGAAGGGGATCATGTAATTGGTCCCCATTTCCCCTTTGTGGAGAGGCACTAGCTTCAAACATCTCGTACTCTTTCCTGAGAGCTGTGTTCTGAGACAGTTCAATAACATCCAGCAAATAGGCAGCTTCTACCCATTTTTCTTCTCTACAACAGTATGATTCTAACTGGTACGGAGTATTATCTTTTAAAGTCCTCCAAACAGGCCACAATTCATGGTTTTCTAGGCGATAGCTAGGCCAAACAGTATTGCAAAAAACTATGCCTTTTCCTTTTTAAGGTATCCAGAGGAATTAAATTTTTCCCAATGTTGTAACAGACAGCCCAAAGGTGAACTTTTGGGAGTCACGGGCATGGGGCCTAGCAATCCCTTCCGCCATAAAAGGTTTAAGAGTAAGCCTCAAAAAACAAACAAAACAAAATAGGACAAAAAAACTACAAAAAAATTCCTTGAGTTTTCCCAGTTCCCTAGCACTGAGAGAATTGAAAGAATCTGGCTCACACTTCCAGATGAGGCCTGTGTCCTTGTCCTCCATTCTTCAGAAGCTGGGCACGTGTCCATGTTCTCCAACACAACCAAACAGGACTGAGAACCTGAAGTCAGGCTGAGTACCTAGCTGTCTGACCTAATAGGACCTGAGAGATCAGGCCCACAAAACAAAACAAAAAAAATACACAAAAAAACCCCACACCTCCAAGCTACTTGGAGGACAAGAAAGCAATACGGAAGGAAAGAGGCTTAAGTATCTTCCAGTGCCAGCTGGAGAAGAGCCTGAGATTAGCAGTATTTCCGGGCATCAGGGAACCATAAAAATGAAGAGGTGCCCAAAGAGGGTCAGGGTTGCCTGAGACCCCAAAATACCAACACCCCGGGTCCTGCTGAAAGAATTCTACTCAAGTCTTCTCAGCCAAAGAAAAAGTAAAATTTATTGAAAGATATGGGATAGACTTTTACAGAGCAAGTCTCTGCTATGCTATCCTAAGGTGTTCTCACCCAGACCAAGTCTCTGGCAGGGCTCTCTGTGGCTCTCTCACTTGGGAAATCTCTGCCGCGCCATTCCACAGCACTCTCACAAAGATGGAGGGCAGATGGAGTCTTATATACAGAGGAGTCTAGGGGTGGTCCAGAGGAGGAGCCGGGGAGGGTCTTCAGGAGGAGCCAATGAAGTCTGACTCCAGTAATGAGTTTGGGGAGGGACTTCAGGTTTGGTTAATGACAATCAGGCTCCAGGACTTCAGGTGCAGTTAATGACAATCAGGCTCCAGGACTTCAGGTGGAGTTAGTAACAATCAGACTTGAAGAGGTTTCCCAGAGTATGTACCTCAAAGATCCAAGGAAAGCTCAAAGTGGGGGGGGGGGGGGAGGTCCCAGAGCCTACAGCTCATCCGTGCCAGGTCAGCACACTCTGCCAAGCCACAATGAAAGGTTTATGGCCTCAGGCAAATGCCTTATCAAATAGGAAGATTCAATCAGAGTTCAAGGGGGATTCCCTGAGCCTGTACCTCATCATTATGACCTAAATTTAAAGGAAGATAACATAAGAAAACTAAAAGAATTGAGAACACATTATCTATCAAACTTAAGAATAGGAGAATTTTTTAGAAATAAATAAGAGATAGGGATCATTTTGAAATGTAGAATGGATAATTTTTATTACTTTAAAGTAAAAGAAAAATAGTTTTCTATAAACAACATACAAACAATGTAGCCACACTTAGAAGGAAAGCAGAAATTGGGAAATAAACTTTATAAAGAGTTTTTATAGAACATTTTATAACTAATAGGGAGATCCAGAGTTCTTTCCTTTTCTTAAAACACTGATTTTAAAAGTTTATTTTTGTTGAAGGACTATGCTGATAATGAAATTCAATTAACTTTTTTGTTCAGACCCCACTCAAATTGGGGAAGCCATTGTGTTCTGCTCAGACTTGGGTGGGGGATAAATTTTTAAATAGATTGTCCAAAGCTTGGGGTTACTTAAGAAGTAAATGGTGAAATCAAAGTCCAGTCTCTTATTGTAATATTCATTCTCTTATTAATTGTTAAGCAATCAGATTTGATTGCCATTCTGGGAACACTCATCTTCCAGTGGGCATATAAGTCATGAGACAATGGAGTTAAATTTATAAGAATACAAATCATTCCACTATTGGAAAAGGTCAAAGGATATGCCCAGGACGTTTTAAGAACAACAAATCAAAACTATCTGTATGAAGGGGTCACCCATAAAATACAGAGGGTCAGGGTTAGGGGTGCTCAAGAATCCAAAATACCAATACACTGCATCCTCTGAAAAGACTTTGACTCCAGTCTTCTCTCAGCCAAAGAAAAGTAGTTTATTAAAAGTTCACTTGTATTGGACACAGAACAAGTCTGTGATAGAAAATTCTATGGCGTTCTCACACACATGGGGGCAAGATGGGGCCTTATATACAGAAAAGTTGTGGGACCATTCTAGGAGGGGTCTGGAGGAGGAGTTTGGGGAGGTTTTCAGGAGGAGTCAGATGAGGTCAGACTCCAGTAATGAGTTTGGGGAGGGTCTTCAGGAGGAGTTAATGAGGTCAGGTAACAGTTGATTTGGGTATAGATATTTTGATAGGCTCAAGAGTGGGAAGTAGATGGACAAAGGGGGACCAAACTAGAAACAAAGGTTTAGACAGAGCCACAAAGGAAGGTTTATGGCCTCAGGCAAATGACTCATCAAATGGGAAGATTCAATCAGAGTTTAAGAGTGTTCCCAGAGTCTGTACCTCAAAGATTCAAGGAGAGCTCCAGGGGGTTCCCAGAGCCTGCACCTCATAATTCCTCCCTCAAACAAATGGGACCCAAATTCTTTTGGGGTAAAGGGCAAAGGTCTCAGCTTCTGAAAGTGCTTCTTGATGGCAAGGTACATAGAGCTGTCCCTACCTCTCTGGATCCCATTCATGGAGATCAGACTTCACTTTTAGGGGGTCAGATTCCAGAACGTGGATGATGCCAGGTCCAGTGGGCTGGAGAACTTGGCTTCAGTCAGAGATAGCCTTAGTGGTCATCCAGAGGTTGATGTCTTGAAGCCTGGAGGAGACAAACCTGGCAAGGAGGTTAAGCAAAGGAAGACCAAAGAGGCACCTAAAAAAAATGAAAAAGAATCATTCCCCTGGTATAAAGACAATTTTCCTGATGGGAATTAAAGATGACTATGGCAAGGCCAAAAGGAAAAGGGCAAGCATAACTTCACCTCTTTTTATCCTTTTTGCTGGAGGGGGCTGGGGCCTTTCTAAACAGTAGCTTGAGGGCCTCCAATAGTTCACAGGTGTATTCTGTAGTCTCTGGGTGGGAAGCAAGAGGTGATACTGGTTTAATCTTAGAATTATCAGTCCAGCTGGGGAGACCTTTGAGTTCTACTGCTGTTGGAAGGGTGAGTATGACCCCATAGCGCCCCTTCCGTTTGACATCTAACTATTCTCCCTTTTGGGTTTTCCATAACTTTAAGTAGACCCAATTTCCAGGTCATACTGCAGAAGGACACTTCTTTTCATTGTCAAGAAGTTTGGGGATGTATTTATCGGCATATTCAGTCAGAGCATTCCTGACAGCTCCTGAGTTGCAAATTGGGTAATTAAATGCTGTTCTGGGTCCACTAGCATGTCAGAAGTTAGGAAGGGCTTCCCATACATAAGTTCAAAGAGACTAAGATGGACATTTTCCAGAAGTGTGATTCTAACTCTGAGCAGCCCAAATGGGAGATTCTCAGCCCAATCTTCTTGGGTTTCTATGCATTGCTTAGTAAGGACCCACTTAAGGGTATGATTCATTTTCTCTACTTTACCAGTGAATTTTGGATTCCAAGCAGAGGGGAGGTAGTGATTTTAAGTGACTTTGCCTGGGTTGTCTGTGAAATAAAAGCTGGGCTATTGTTGTTCTGTTAGAGCCAGGCAAATCAAAATGAGGTATAATTTCCTTTTATAGGCACTTTGATAGCTCCTCAGCCTTTTCAGTTTTGCAAGGGGAAGCTTCTATGCAATTATTAAAGGTGTCAATAAAAACCAAAAGAAATTTGAAACTGCTACATGGGGGCATATGTGTAAAATCTGGTGTCATCATCTGGGTGGGTACCCCTCCTCTGAACAGGTTTTAAAAAGGGAGGAGGTTTGACTTCCCCTTTGAGATTCACCTGAGCACAGGTAGGGCAGGTCTGATAGCTTATCTGATGGCTTCTCCTAGCTTATTGCCAGTAAAAAGGGGCTTTATCAGAAACTGGAAGGCGTTCTTCCCTAGGTGGGTGACCTAGTGTAAGCCAAAAAGAAATTTCTACCAGCTTTCCTCTGGAATAAAAAGTTGTCCTGAGAGAGTTTGAAATCACCCAGAGGAGGAAAGAGAGTACCCCCTTTCCTTGGCGAGGGCCTGTTCCTGAGGGCTGTATGAAGGTGTGAAGGAATCAGGGAGCTGTGGTAGTAAAGAATCCAGTATAACCAACTAGCGGGCAGCATTCTTTGCTACAGCGTCTGCCAGGCAATTTCCCACAGCCTGATCAGTTTACCCTTTCTGGTGGCCTTTGCAAAGGATAACAGCTACCTCAGAGGACTTTTGAACAGCGTGGAGGAGATGTGAAATCTCCTGTGTGTGTTTAATAGGGGAATTTTTTGCTGTCAGATATCCCCTTTCTTTCCAAATTGCTCCACGGGCATGTAGAATGTGGAAAGCATATTTTGTGTCAGTGAAAATATTTACTGTTTATTTTCCCCTAGCTCTAGGGCTCTGGTGAGTGCTACCAATTCTACCTTCTGGGCAGACGTCCCAGGGGGCAGGAGTTAGTATGGTTTGGTAGAGGCTGATCATTGAACATCCACTTTTCCTGACCCCTTGTTCAATAAAGCTTGAACCAACTGTTTACCAGACTGCTTTGGGATTCAAGAGAGGAGAATCTTTCAAATCAGCTTGGCTGGCATAAACACAGTCCAAGATCTCCTCACAATCATGAACCAGGATATCTGAGTGGGTCCTGGGAGGAGGGTTGTGGGTGAAGTGTGCAGCACACCAAAAAGGTTAGGTCAGGGGCATCTAAGAGCAAGGCTTGATATTTGGTGAGCCTGCCACTAGCCTGGTGGCCCTTTGCTTCCAAGATGCTCTGAACTTTGTGGGGACTTAGTATTTCCAGGCGCTGACCAAGTATAAGTTTAGAAGCTTCCTCAATTAGAACGGCAACTGCCTGAAGGTATGCAGGCAATCCTGCATCCACAGAGTCTAATTGTTTTGAAAAATAGGCGACTGGCCTGGGGTCAGGTCCTAAGGACTGTGTTAGGATGCCTAGAACCTGTCCTCTCCTTTCATCTACATACAGAGTGAAAGGTTTTCCCAAATCAGATACTTTACAGACTGGCATACTATCTGGACTTTATCCAAAGAGCTCAAGGGGGTTCCCAGAGCCTTCACCTCATCATGTAATTGTAGGGAAAAAAGTTCTATATCAGTTGTAATTAGAGAAATTTAAATTAAAATAACTCTGAAGTAACACTGTGTGTATATGTATGTAGCACCAATGCAATATTTATAGTACCCATGATCATTATAAAGACTATGACTCTAAGTATTGTATAACATTCAATCACAAAATATATCAAACTCTCCAGATAGAGGATAAAGTTGAAGGATTTATTTAGACACCAGAAAACTAAATCCCCAAACCAGTAAACCAAAATACCAAAGATATTCAGAAGCCACAATAATGCTGAGAGCCACAGAATCCTTTAGGCTTCCCACAAACCAATACAAGATCAATATTTACTCACAAAACTCTATTTCCTTGCCTAAGCTCCTCTGTCTCCAACTGTCCCCAACTATCAGACTTGCTCTGACCCAGATTCCTGTGTGCTCTAGGGGGCAGAGCTTATCTTCATAACAAGGAAGGTCTTCAAACTCCCCCTTAGGTCTAATAAGGGGCAGGGGAGATCTTCAAATCATTACAGTGTGTGTGTGTGTGTGTGTGTGTGTGTGTGTGTGTGTGTGTTAAATCTCAGTTGGAACAGAAACACTACCAGGTACTTTGGCACATGAAAGAAGCCTAATGGCATCAGAAACCTCTTCTTCAGTTGGAAGTTCAGCTATGGAGGGTTTGTCTTCAACCTGAGGTAAATGGTCTGTGGCCTCAGCATTGATTGATGATGGTCTGTTGAGAATGCTATGGAAATGTCCATCCATCTTTCTAGAATCCTTATCGCTAATCAATGTGATTCCATCAGCACTGAGTAGTGGAGATGACCCATAGGTCTCTAGCCCATAAATAGTCTTCAGGGCATCGCAGAAACACTTTGGATTGTCACTATCAGTATAAAACTGAATCTCCTCGGCCTTCTTACTGAACCAAGATCCTGCATTTCTCTAAATGTGGTTTAGACTTTACCTTTGGTGAAATGAAATGCTGCCTTCTTAGAGATCTCTGAATTATCCTTCTGATAAATTCTGCGGAGTTCTTGTTTTTCATTTAGCAGCATTTTAACATCATTTTCATCAGACCAGTCTTCTTGGTTTTGAGTGTTCTGACCTGTTAGGTCTCTGATACCTCACAGTGGGGAGGAGACTCCTAAAGAGGGTCGTTGATACTCCATGTGAGATGGACGGGTTGAACCGGTCCTCAGCTAACAGGAGTACAAGTGATCACCTGGAGGCAGCTGCACCTGCTTACAATAAGCAGGATAATCTCTCCGCCTTCGGGGTGAGACACACTGGCTCTCTGTGGCAGGGGAGGGGCCCTAAGGGGCCCTGGAAAAAGGACTTAAATACAGGCTACTTGGAGGCAGGGGCAGTCCAGCCAGTTCGGTGGAGCCAGGCCGGTCCAGTCCAGCCACACTAAAATAGAGGATGAACTCTCAATAAAAGCTAGAAGCAAGTCCTGTGTCCTGAGTTTCTCTGTGCAGCTGTTTCTCCCAGAGTGGACCGGGAGCCAGGGACGCCCGAGGCCTGTTGATGTGGGTATAGGTAAGTCCTATACATCCTGACCCAAAAAGATAACCCTCACCTGAATAAAAAACCAGTAACACTGACCCAGATGAGCCAATGCAGTGCTACAGACCACATCGCTGAAAGCTGCCCACTCTCTTTCTATTCCGCTGTCACCAACTGTGTGTTAGATCAATTTTTCCTCCAATTTAGCAACAAACTGTTCCCAGAGAAGAGCTTTAATCTGTTGACATTCATTCTTCTGGTAGTCATTTTGCCTTCTGGACATTGCTTTTGTTGAATATGAATATTTAGCTTAGAGAAGATATCTGATAATCCAGCACTTTGTGTCATGCATTGCCTTTGTCACTTTCACATCCTATCCGTCTCTGCTCTTTACAAACCCGTAGTATATTCCATGGCAATGCTTGCTGTGAGGGAGCATCCATCAAGTTTCATTGCTCTTAGGTAAAAAGAAGACAGTGTTGGTGATGAGAAGGTCATGTGATGCACAAGTCTTCAGTAGTAAGTGACCATTGCTGTTGCTATTTCCAATTCCATTCCTCCCAAGATCTTTCTGTCATGTCCGGTATTCTGAGCCTGCTCTAGCATTAAAGTTACCCAGAAGTAGAAGCTTGTTCTCTTTTGGCACAATGATGAGAAGGGGTCTCTAGGTCTTCATAAATTTTTTCTATGTCCTTATCAGGGTTTGTCACAGCAGGAGCATAGGGACTGATGATGGTGACATGATGTTTTCCTGCAGGTGGCAATGGCATTGTCACGAACCTGTCATTCACTTCCTTAGTAGGCATACAAACTTGTTGACTAGATTAGTTTTGATTGCAAAATCTATGGTGCTCTCCTTCGCTGCAGCCACTCCAGAAAAGCATGTATCCAGCTCCAGCTTCAGGAAGCTGATCTGCATTTGCCAGCTTTGTTTCACTCAGGATTGCTACTTGTATATGATACCTGATGAGTGGTCTTGCAACAGGAATTGTTTGGCTTTCAGGTCTGCTGAATTTTGTGTTGCCTATAAGTAAGTGTGCACGCATTCCATACAGCAATCATGAGTGGAATCATCTTTGCAGCTCTGTTTGTACATTTTTTCGGTATTTTGACCACAGAGTGGGATTCCCTGCCTACTGTGGTAATCAGGCCAGGGTTGGGTAAACAGATAGATACTCTTTAGGGCACCTCTTCTATCCCTTCCTCACACCAGGAGGTGAGTAGTGCTATACTTAAAAATTTGTTCAGGTATCCAGGGGGCTACCAAATCCCAACACTGCTTCCAGTGAGAAACTATGGTATACCAGGGCCATCTTCGTGCAGAATTGTGACTACAGATCTTGTGACAGTCAAAGGGGATTTCTCTCTTAGCCATTGCTGGCAAGACTCTTAACAGAATCCTCTATAATAGGCTAATCCTTCACCTGGAAGATAGTCATCTACCTGAGAGTCAGTGTGGCTACAAAAAGGGTCATGGAGTGGTCCATGTGGTGTTTGCTGCCAGACAACTCCAGGAGAAATTCAGGAGCAGAACACACAAAACATCTGTAGATCTAAGGTCTTTGATACTGTCAGTCATGAGGGTTTATGGAAAATTATGTCAAAATTTGGCTAGGTGCTCCAGCAAATAAGAGCACTGGCCCTGGAGTCAGGAGGACCTGAACTCAAATCTGGCTTCTGACACTTAACACAAAAACTAGCCATGTGACCTTGGGCAAGTCACTTAACCCCAATTGCCCTACCTCCTCCCCTCCAAAAAATCAAACCAAAAAAAACATGTTTTTGCCCAAAGAAGTTCATCAGCATGGTACAACAATTCCATGATGATATGTTTGCCCAGGTTCTGGAGAACAATGTTCTTGCACTTTCCCGTTCATCAATGGAGTGAAACAAGACTTTGCTTGCTCCCACATGGTTTTTAGCATGATGTGTTCAGTCACGTTGTCAAATGGTTTCAATACGGATGAACACAGCATCAAAGTCAGCTACCTCACTAATGGTAAATTCTTCAATTGGAAAAGATTATAAGCCAAGACCAAAGTGGAGGAAGTTTTGGTGCATGGTTTTCTGTTTGCAGATGATTGTGCACTTAATGCAGCCTCTGAAGCTGAGATGCAACAAAGTATGGATTAATTCTCTGCTGCTTCTGCTGATTTTGGCCTGACAACACCAAGAAAACATAGGCTTTTCCATCAGTCACCACCACACCATTCACAGTTGGAATCATTAGTTATAGCAAATGGAGGAGTTCTGAAGGCTATGAATAAGTTCACTTACCTCAGCAGTAGACTTTCCAGGGATGTCCACACAGATGATGACTTTGACACATATGTTGCAAGAGCTAGCTCTGTGTTTGGGAGGCTCCAAAGGAAAGCATGGGAGAGAGGAGGTATTAGACTGACTAGCAAACTGAAGGTCTCCAGAGTCTGGTACTGACCTCATTGGTGTATGCCTGTGAAATCTGGACAGTCTCCCAGTGCCACACCAGGAAACTGAATCCCTTCCATTTGAATTGTCTTAGAAACATCCTGAAGATCACCTGGCAAGATAAAGTACCAGATATAAGGTTCTCTTTCAAGTTTAACGGCCAGGCATTCAAACTCTGCTTCAGAGAACATGACTCCAATGGGCTGGCCACATTATTTGTGTTCAGCGCACACAATGTAAAACGTACGCCTGCCCAAAACATTGTATTATGGCAAGCGTTCACACGGTGATCAGAAGTGATACAAGGATGTTCCCAACATCTCTCTCAGGAACTCTGGAATTGCTTATGTGACATGGGAGACACTGGCACAGCACCACATGAGAAGGTGCTGTGCTCCATGAGCAAAACAGGATTGAAACAGCTCAAAGGAAATGCAGGATGCAGAAATTTAGATAATCTACCCCAAATGTTCACATGGACTATTTGTACCCAACCTGTGAAGGCAGAACATTCAAAGCCCTTATTGGTCTGATCACCCACCATCAGACACACTGAAGCTTGACTCTGGCATAATGCCGTGATAGTGATCCTCTGATAATTAAGTATAATAACCACCATCTGTGTGTGTATGTGTATAGATAGAAGGATAAATAGACATAGATACAGATGTAGATATATGTGTATACATGTAATATATGTAGATATCTGTAGGCATATATACATTTACATACTATATATATGCAATGCATATGTTTGCATGTAGTGTGTTTAGGTATGGATATAGGTATATATAGATTTGTGTGCGTATATATAGGTATTTATAGGCATATATAGGTGTGTGTATATATATATATATATATACACAAATACATACACACATACATATATACATATATACATACACATGCATATAACAGATTAGCTAATATTACAGAAAAGGCAAATAATAAATGTTGGAGGGGATATGGAAAAATTGGGACCTTAACTACACTGTTGGAGTTGTGAACTGGTCCAACCATTCAGGATAAAAATTTGACAATAGGCCCAAAGGGTTATCACGCAGCATATTTTGATCCAGCAATACTGCTACTAGATCCATACCCAAAGATATCAAAGAAAAAGGGAAAGGGCCTATATGTACAAAACATTTACAGAAGTTCTTTGGTTGTTATTGTTGTTTTTGGTGGCAAGGAATTGGAAATTGAGGGTATGTCCTTCCATTAAGGAATGACTAAACAAGTTGTGGCTCATAACTGTTATGGAACACTTTTGTTATAAGAAAAAGAAAAAAAACCACAAGCAATACTTTCAGTAAGTCCTGGGAAAACTTACATGAACTGATGCAAAGGGAAGTAAGCCACGACAGGAGAACATTACATACAGCAATAGCAACGTTTTATAATGAACATCTGTGAATGACTTAGCTATTTTCACCAATATAATTAACCAAGACGATTCTGAAGGACTTATGAAGAAAAATGCCATCCACATCTGGAGAAATAATTGATGGTGTCTGCATACAGACTGAAGCAGACTATTTTTCAAACTTTATTATTCTTCAGTTGTTGGCTTTTGTTTTGGGCTTTGTTTTCTTAGGTCTGTATTTCCTTTTGCAATATGGCTGTGAGGAAGATGTTTTGTATGAATGGCCATATGTTACCTTTATCAAATTGCTTACCTTTTAAAGAAGTGGGGAGGAAGGAAAGAGAAGAAGACAATATGGAACTTAAACTTGAAAAAAAAATGAAAACGAAATTGTTTGAATGTAATTGAGAACAAAATAAAATAAAACTTTAATGTCACTAAAATAAATCCAAATAGATCCATTCTATCCTAGCAGATATTCTTTCGCTTCAGAGAGTGTTCCCAATGCTTTTGACATGAAATAGAAATCACTTCAAGAATGTGAATGAGCTAGAAAGGAAAGAATTCCTTGGGTGTCCATAAGGGAGGTTCACATGACTGTGATGACTTTTCATGGCAGCCACTTTTTCCTTGGCTTCTTGAATTCTATCAGAAGCCTTCTGAGCAGCAATGGTATGAATAATTAACTTCTCTTCTAGATGTCTTTTATGTATTGCTTTGATCCTAATGGGAAACAAAACAAACAATGATAATTTAAAAATTAAAATACAAAAAATTATGAATAAAATAATATTTTGATAACATTACTAATAACTGAAAATTATATAGTACTTTGCAAAAACTCTTTAAAATACTATCTCATTTAAGCCTTGAAACAACCTTTTAATTATATTAGCTTCAGTTTACAGCTAAGGCAACTAAGGCTCAGAGAGTTTATGAAAAATGTTCAGAGTCGCCTCATACTGATAACAGATTAAACACTGTGCCTGGGGCAGAATAGACACTTGGGAAATATCTGACTTCCCAAGGTGGGTCTGGATGCAAGTGCTCCTTCTTTGAAGCCCCAAATTATATTCATCTCACACTGCCCAAATGGGAGCTCACTTCACTCCTCCAACAGTCATTTGTTTATAAAAATCAACTTTCTACAGTTAATTACAACACTCTGCACATTTCAAAGTCATAAAGAATTTCAGTAACTAATTCAAATATAATGCTTTATGCTTTACATATAGGAAGTATATTATTTTCTTGATTCTATAGACAAGGAAATCTCTGCTCACAGAATGAGAATGATTTGACTAAGCTTACACAACCTTTAGGAGCAGAGCTTGGATTTGAATCTAGGACAGATCCTCTCAACTCCAGATCCAGTCCTCTTCCATTGAACCACATAGCCCTCATGTATTACCATACTCCTCAGTACTAAAAACTCTAAGAGTCAGTCAGTCAGTCAACAACCTTTTAGGAAGCTCCTACTCTGTGTCAAGCCTGTGCTAAAAGCTAGGCACAAAAATCAGTGTAGTTGTCAGCCCCTGCTCTCAAGGAGCTCACAGTCTGAGGGTAGGAGCCAACTACGACAAACAGAATACAAGCAGGACAAATCTGGTAGGATTTCTGAAGAAAGCCTCTAAGATTATGGGTGAATGCCAAAGACTTCCTGGAGAAGGTAAGAGACTTGAAAAAAGCCAGAGGAGCCAGGAGGGAGAGATGAGGAGGAAGAGTGTTCTAGGCATGGAATGCCTGCACTTGGGCGATGGACAATAGTTTTCCAGGTCTAATCAGAAGGTCAGTGTCACTGGATGGAAGAGTAAATATCTGGGGTATAAGATGCATAAATACCAGAGAGGTCAGAAGGCACCAAGGTAGTAAAGGATTTAAAAGCCAAAAGGATGATTTATGTTTCATCCTGGCAGCAGGAGTGAGGCATTGGATTTGATTCAGTGTGGGGGTGACATGATCAAACTAGAACTTGAAGAAGGTCATTTTGCTAGCTTATTCGTGAAGTAGGGAGATTCTTGAGGCAGGCAGATCCAAGATGATTCCAAAAGATTCATGACAAAAACATGTGATCAACCTTCAGAAAGAGAACTGATGAACTGAGTATTGCTTTTTTTAAAAAAACTATGGTATGAAAATATTTTTGCATGGTTTCACATATGTGACTTCTCCAGTAACTGTGAGAGGCAGAGAGAGAGAGAGAGAGACAGAGGAAGAGAGAGAGACAGAGAGAGACAGAGAGACAGAGAGAGGGGGGGGGAGGAGAGACAGAGAGTCAGAGACAGAGAGATGGAGGAGAGAGTTTGTAACACAAAATTTAAAAAGAGAGGAATGTTAAAAATAAATTATAAATTATAAAAAGGGAAATAAAAAGTAATGAGTCTGTGAATATGTAGGGGATAAACTTCCTTTTAGTATTCAGTATTTGTTAAAAACAGACCCTAAGACATTAGTCCTTGTAGGTGGAGCCAAGATGGCTAGTAAAAGCAGAGACTTGCTTTAATTCTCCCCCAGACTCCTTCAAATACCTGTAAAAATGATTGCAAACAAATTGAGAGCAGGAGAACCCACAAAATGACAGAGTGAAACAAATTTCCAGCCCAAGAAAACCTGGAATGTCCACAGAAAAGGTTCGTTGCACCAGTCTGAGAGAAGAATGCAGCTCAGTGTAGGCTTCACCGTCACAGATGAGGCCCTAGAAAACCCAGATCAGGCCTTAGGGCAGTGAATCCCTGGCAGTTGTGGCCAGTTCCATAATTCTCGATCCACAATTGCCAATTACAACTTAGAAGGTTTGTAGGAAAGGTCTGTCAAACCTGGGTGAGAGAGGAGTGTGGTCTGGCCCCATCCCTTGGGTGGCACTGGCAACAGTGGTAGCTGCTTCTGGAGCTCTCAGCCCACTGGCAGTGGGGGATTGAGTGGTCAACCAGAGGAGGAATGTAGGGATCTCTTTGCTGCTACTGAGGAAGGATCCTCTAGCTTTGCCCTTGCTTGGACCTGAGTCACAGTCCTTGATGGCAGTCCTAGGTCAAGGAGGAGCACTAGCATGATGGAGCTTGTGGCAGTGGTGGAGAGAAAATCCTCCTCACAGTTTCAAGGTAAAAAAGAGTGCTTGGGGTTACTCACAGACCAGAGAACAGGCCAGAAGAGGAGCAAACACCTCTCCTTTGATTATACAACCTTTGAAGAACTGAAAATTTACAGGTCCCTAGAAATGTTTCTGAAAATAGCTGCACAAAACCCCTGAAGCTTGAGATAGTACACCCTCTACACTGGAAGTAGAATTCTATCCTAACAAAGAGCTAAAAAGTCAAGTAATTGGCTGAGGAAATGAGTAAACAGCAGGGGAAAAATCAAGACTACACAATCTTACTTTGTATGTACATATGTATATGTGTGAATATATATGTATATGGGTATGTGTGTATATGCATGTAAATGTGCATGTATGTGTCTATCTGTGTATGTGTGTACATACATGTATATGTATGTGTATGAATATGTGTACATGTATATGTGGATTGTGTATATGTTGCATGCATGTTTGTTTATGTTATGTGTGTATTGTGTGTATATGTGTGTGCATGTGAATATGTATGTGTAGGTGTGTGTATATGTGTATGTGAATGAGTATGTGTATGCATGTACATGTATATGTGTGTATGTGCATGTGTATATGCATATGTGTACACGTGCATGTGTATATGTGTATACATACATGTGTGTGCATATGTATGTGTGTAGATGTAGATTGTGAATATGTATGTATGCATGTATATGTATATGTGTATGTGTATGTATATATTGTGTATATATATATTTATATATTGTGTGTATGTGTATATTGTGCATGTGCGTATGTGTGTGTATTTATGTATGTAGTCATATATGTATATGTGTGTGGGGGGTGAGTTGAATATGAAGGGAGGATATCTAGAAAAATAAAGCAGTGAAATAGGAATGTACTGGGAAAAGGAGAAAAGTACAATGGAGTAAATCATTTCACATTAAAGAGGCAATAAAAAGCATTTACAATGGAGGGGAAGAGTGGAGAGGGATTGAGGGAAACTTACTCTGACTGGATTCGGCTTGAGGAAATAACATATACACTCAATTGGGTATGAAAACCTATCTTACCCTACAGGAAAGTAGGGGGAAGGGAAAAAGGGAGGGGATGGTAGAAGGGAGGGCCAAGGGGAGGAGCAGGTAATCAGAAACAAACACTTTTGAGAAGAGACAGGGTCAAAGGAGAGATAGAATAAATGGAGGGAAATAACTTTGCTTTTTACGTGACTGTTATGGAAGTATTTTATATGACTGTACATGTATTACCTATATCAAATTGTTTGCCTTCTCAATGAGGGTGGGTGGGGAGGGAGGAAGGGAGAGAATGCAAACTCAAACTTTTAAAAACAAATGTAAAAACTGTTTTTTACATGCAACTTAGAAATAAGCTATACAGGCAATGGGTTATAGAAATCTGTCTTGCCCTACAGGAAAACAGAAGGGAAAGAGATACTAGAAGGGGGGAAAGAGGGATAGAAGGGAGCGCAAACTGGGGGAAGGGGAAATCAGAATGCATGCTGTTTTGGGGACAGGAAGGAGAGATATGGAGAGAAAATTTGCAACTCAAAACCTTGTTGAAGTAAATCTTAAAAACTAGAAAAATAAATTAATAAAATAAAAAAGAGAGACTACTTAGGCTCAAAAGAAGAAATTAGACCTTGTGGGATACAATAAATTACTACCTTTCCTTAAATTTTGTGACCCAAAACAGGTGGTCAGTGAATAGAAAGCAAAGCAGCATGTAGACTCCAATGCTGGCATTTATCAAGACCTCTGACTCTCAATGAAACTCTAGTAAATACTAGAACTGAGTAGAGTGTCTAAAGAGACCTGATCCCAGCCTATGGCCATTTCTGTTCCAAGTCAAGATACTTTTAAAGAAATTACTAGGTGACTGGTACTGTCAGATTCTCAATGATGATTCCATCAGGGGTCCCAAACTGGTCTATACCTCTCACTAAAGCTTTGAGTCAGATGCCAGGCTCTCTAAAAAGCAGACCCATCTCCTGTTACCAAAGCAAGGTCCTCCAGGGTGTCCCACACTTCTGGAAGTAGAGGCAGTGACCTTCAGAACCTTTATAGTGAAGGAGGAGGTCTCGTACACCAGGGCACAGATGCTTAGATTTCTGATTTCCCTGAAGTTATGCTCTCCTTGTTTTCAGCATTAGTTTGCATGGTAGGATACTGGATGTCCAACTGGTGATTTCCAGTTTTCTTCAATATCTTTTCAAACCGTCTTTTCCTCCATCGCCTTTATATTCCCCACTTCAAATGAGAACTTTGTCTCCTCTTTCATAATGACATAGGATCGGAGTGGGAAGGATGACCTGATTGTAGACAGAGTTTGAAGGGACCTCATTGGACACAGTCTAGTCCAATCATTTCATTTGGCAGATGAAGGAACTGAAGAACAAACGAGTGGTGACTTTTCTGAGATCCCACACAAGCAGGAAGAGACCAGAGAGAGCACATTTGGTGCAACCTTTTCATTTTAAGAAATGACTAAACAGAAGCCTGGAGACCATCAGTGATTGTCCCAAGGCCACAGAAGTACTGAAATAAAAGGAAAGAGACACTATGATGGCACAAAAGTGACGTGTATTCAGCTGCAATTTAGTAACCAAGCTGAATTTGAATCTGTGTTCCCAGTCCAGTGTGTGTTCCCTTACACCAAGACGCCTTTTCCTTTTCCCTCTTACAGAAATCCCAGTGGACTGGTGAGGTCCAGTCACTGAAATGAATGTAGTCAACAAGCTTAGCCAGTGATCAAGAGTGAGTACCAGAATTAGTGGCATCTGGTCTCCCTGCACTCAGGCTATATCTCTGTCTCTGAAAACATCTCTAATGACAGTATACCAGATACTGGAAGAGAGGGGGGCCCAATGGCAGAACACACTTGAGTTTGGAGTCGGACCACCTGAAATCGAAACTTGCTCAGTGACCTTAGGCACGACTCTTAATTTCTCCAGGCCTTTTCAGGAAAACGAGGAGGTCTGACTGAAGTCCTCTGGGCTCCTTCTCACTTTAAATCTATGAAATGGTAATATAGACCTCTCCCTATCTTCCTAAGAAGGAGATCTGACTTCCTGTGTGCTTTCACGGGTAAATTTACTGTAGCATCAGAGAGAGGAGACGATTCCACAAAGATCCATTAAGAGGGCTCACTTGACTCTTTTCCCAACAGCTTAATGATGGCCACACATTCAATTTACTGGGATAAAAGCAAAGCTAATTAAATTTCCTTGATGTTAATTTGCATTAGATTTAGATTTTGATACCCTGCACTTGCATTCTTCCATTTTCAAAAGCCAAATAGTTCATTAAAATGAGCCACTGTAGTAACTTTAGCTTGTTCCCAAAGGTTACAAAGACGTAGGAAACAGTGTGTATTATGATAGGATGAATTTAAGTCTAAAAATAAAGAAAATGATCTTGTATTATTGGCTTAAATGGGTTTGTATATTTTTGTAGTAGTTTCTAAAGCACTTTTCATACTTACGGAGAGCACACTTGTAATTAAAGTACCACCATGAATAGTCTTAAGATAGCTTATGAAAAAGAAAAGGCAGATGTTTTCTTTGCTTTTGTCAAAGGAAATCATGTTGAAATGATTCAAACTCATCCTTGCTCCTATTTAAAACTGCTTTTGGGAGAACAATAGTTTTTTTTAAGAGAAAACATTTAGAATTTAGATTAAACAGAGTAGCTATAATTAAGGGTCTGCAAGCATAAATATTACAAACCTCTATTTGCTGGCATTTACATAATGTGACCATTCCAGATCTTCTGGGGATAAAACCTGGTCATAATGTTTGTAGACCAATAAAATGTTGACTATCTAAAGCATGATTTAGTAAAGATTTTTCCAGGTTTGATATTTTTAAGTTTTCATCTCTCTTATCACCATTTAAACAGCAGTTAAAAACTGAGAAACATTAATTTACCACCCAGGATGGTTACACCTGCAAAGCGAGGGTTCTCTCCTTGAGAAATCCAAAGCTTAATTAATGAAAAAATATCCATTGCCCAGTTTTACATCCACTAAATGCAACTTCTGCCACATATCCGGTGCTCAATAAAGACTTGCTAATTAACCCAACTTATTCAGGTAACAAATAACAGAGAAATATAAATTTTGTTCTTTTTTTTATAAATGAAATTAACATCTGAAATTTCAACAATAGATCTCTTCCTAAATCTCAAGAATAGTCAAAATGAGTCTTTTCCTATAGTCTTTCTTATTTGTTTTTCTTCTCCTCATCCATTCATTGCTTTCCATTATGACCAACCCAGACTAGTTGTACTACATTCCTGAAGTACTGAAATACATCATTTTGTGTCAGTTCTCTCCACTTTTTGTGCACATTGTCCCCTGAATAATATTCCTACAGTGCTCCTTGTAGCATATCATTTCCTTCTCCAAAACCTTCAGTGACCTCTCACTGTGTTCCAAAGATAGACCAAGCAGCTTCACCTGATAATCTGGACCATTTATAATCCGATACCAACAACTTTTCCACTTTGATTCTCCACTACTCCTCTTACGAATTCTCTACTGAAATAAGATTGTTTTACCCAATATCTATGAAAATAGTCTTTTCGTTCCTAATTCTAAGGCATTAGTCACAATATTTCAGAGATGGAAGGAACCTCAAAAGTCTTTCAGTCCAATCCATGCCTAACAAAGCATCCCCTCTGCCATGTACCTTTCCAGTGGTTATCTGCGCTTTACTTTTAAAAATGAACTGAAAGTCATCATTTGCTTTCTGGGTAAAGCATTGCATTTGTGACTTACTCTAATTGTGCAAAAGATCTCCTTACATACAATCTAAATTGACCTGTTTGCACTGACTTCCAATCATTGCTCCTGGTTGTGTCCTCTGGAACCATGGCTAAACCCTCTTCTCCTTGAAGGCACTTTTATGTTCTCCTGCCAGAAGGTAAAATCTTCTCCCCATCGCCACCTTTCTCCAGGCTAAACCTCCAGAATTTCTTTATTTTTTATATGTCACAGAATGACCCTCTTCCTATTTCAGTTCTTCCCTGCATACTCTCCAATTCATGGAACATCTACTCACACTGAGGCTACCTGAACTGAGCACAATACTCCATAAGTAGTTTGACTGGGGAGGAGGACAAAGAGATTTTCCTATATGCTAATTCTTTTAATCTAGTCTATGGCCACATCTACTTCCTTTGTTGTCACATGACTGTGTTTCCTTAAAAGGAACTGACAAAGCAAGAAAACTTCACTTTTTTTTCCCCAGATAAACCGCTAGTCCCACCTTCACTATTTTGAAGTGTTCAAACCCTTCTCTCTACCTGAAACACTTTCTCCTTCCTTTCTAAGAATCTCAAATCACAAACTGCCTTCAATGCCTGACTTAAATTCCTTGTTCTCAGAATATGCATTGTGAGCTCTTCCTTCTCTGACATAATCATAACAAACATAGACACAAATATTATCCCATGCTTCCAATAAATAAATAAAGCAATGGAAATATATTAAAGCACTCCCTTATTAGATGATAATAGGAATTAACTTCATTTTTTGTTTATTTTTATTTTTCTTTGTTGTTAGAAAAAAAACTAGAAACAAATCAGATGTCCATTGATTGGAATATTACTAAACACATTGTAACAAAAGAAATATAATGCATGATTGTAACACATAGATAATTAGTAGAAGAAACAAAGCTTATGGAGAATTAAAAAAAAGTATTAGAAGATTTATATAAATTGATACAGAGTGGAGACTCAGATAAACAATACATGATATATGCAATAAAGAAAACAAGACAAATGGAAAGAAAGAAGGGGAAAAGAAATATTGAAATGGAGCTCTGCATAATTATAATCTCCAAAAATATTGGATCAGGAGACAAGTTGAAAAAATTTACATTTTATTATTATCCTTTCAGATATAAGGTGATATAGGTGATAAATGTATACACTGTCAGATTAGTTTGTGGGCAGAATTTGCTGAACTTCTTTTCTTTCCTTTCTTAAAGTTATTTGTTACAAGGTATGGCTTTTTAGGCAGAAGTTAAACAGAAAGTTATGTTTAAAAAGGTAATGTAAAAACAGATAATGTAAAAACAAATTTTATCAATAATGATGTTACAAATAAACAAAAAAGAACATATAAAGTTGTTTTCTTTCCTCATCCTTTTTGCTGGGAACAGCAAAGGCACAGAGTAATGGTTTTACTAGAGAGACAGAGACAGAGAGAGACAGAGAGAGAGGGAGGGAGAGAAACAAAGATATGGACAATATAGATATGACAGGTAAACATTCAAGAATGCTACAATAATATAAATATATATATTATTTTTATATTATATACATATATGTATGTTTATAATATATGTATACACACATTTATGTTTCACTTTGTATTCAGATATCATTAGTTCTTTCTCTAGGGATGGATAGCATTTGCTATCATTAAGTCCTTTGGAGTTGTCTTGGAACACTGTACTTCTAAGAACAGCTAAGTCAATTAGCTGATCACCTTACAACATTCCTGTTATACAGAAGGATTCACTTTTTATCAGCTTGTGTAAGTCTTTCAAGGTTTTCTGAGAGCATCCTGCTCATCATTTTTGTAATACAATAGTTCTGCTCATAATCATATACCACAATTTGTTCAGCCATTCCCCCATTTGATGGGCAACCTCTCAATTTTCAATTCTTTGCCATTAGAAAAAACCTGCTATAAATATTTTTGTACATATGTCTTTTTTTTCTTTTTGTTATTTCTAACTCTTTGGGGATGTAGATCTGGTGGTGGTATTGCTAGGTCAAATGCATGGGTGTAGTTCCAAATTGCTCTACAGAATGGTTGAATCAGTTCACAACTCTACCAACAGTGAGAAAAATGCCTCGTTTTTTCCCATAATCCCTCCAACATTTCTCATTTTCCTTTTCTCTTTTATTAGTTAATCTAGCAGGTATAAAGTAGCACCTCAGAATTGTTTGGGTTTGCATTTCTCCAGTCTACAACAAGTTAGAGCATTTTTTTCACATGGTGATGGCTAAGATTACTTCATCTCAAAACTCTTCACATGTTTTGATTATCATTTGAGGAATGGTTCTTATTTTTTATAAATTTGATTCAGTTCTTTTTATGTTTGAGAAATGAGGCCTTTATTAGTGAAATGTATTTCCTTTTTTTCAGTTACTATAGTTAATTGTATTCTCCTCCATCCTATTACTCATTTTATTCTATTCTCTCCCTTCTTTCATCCTGTTCCTCTTCAAAAGTGTTTTGCTTCTGACTGCACTTCTTCCAATTTCTCCTCCCTTCTATCACCCCCCATGTTCCCTTCACCTCCTTTCTTGTAGGGTAAGATGGATTTCTATACACAATTTGACGTTTATGTTATTTGATCTTTGAGCTAATTCCAAGGACAGTAAGGTTCACTCATTCCCCCAAATCTCCCCCTTTTCTCCTCCACTGTAAAAGCTTTTTCTTGCCTCTTTTATGTCAGATAATTTACCTTATTCTACCTTCCCCTTTCCCTCCCTCCTAGTACATTCCTCTCATCCCTGAATTTTATTTTTTTAGGTATCACCCTTCCTATGCAACTCACACCTGTCCCCTCTATCTTTACATATTCTTTCTAACTGCCCTAAAAATGAAAAATTATCTATGAGCTACCAGTATCATTTTTCCATGTGGGAATATAAACAGGTTAAACTTATTAAGTCCCTTTTGATTTCCATTTCCTGTTTACCTTTTTTAAGGATTCTTGAGTCTTGTATTTGAAAGTCAAATTTTCTATTCAACTCTGGTCTTTTCATCAGGAATGTTTGGAAGTCCTCTTTTTCATTGAATGCCCATTATTTTTTTCTCATGAAGGATTATACTCAGGGGATTCTGTGTTGTAATCCTAGCTCTTTTGCCCTCTGAAGTACCATATTCTAAGTCATTTAATGGAGACTCTGCTAAATCTTGTCTGATCCTGACTGTGGCTCCATGATACTTGAATTGTTTCTTTCTGACTGCTTGTGATATTTTCTCCTTGATCTGGGAGCTCTGGAATTTAGCTATGATATTCCTGGGGATTTTCATTTTGGGATCTCTTTCAGTTGGTGATGGTGGAGTCTTTTAATTTATATTTTACCTTCTTGTTCTAGAATATCAGGGCAATTTTCCTTTAAAGTTTCTTGAAAGATGATGTCTAGGCTTTTTTCTTTAATCATGGATTTCAGGTAGACCAATAATTTGTAAATTACCTTTCCTCGATCTATTTTCCAGGTCAGTTGTTGTTGTTGTTGTTGTTTTTGGTGAGATATTTTGGTGTCTCCTATTTTTTTTCATTCTTTTGGGTTGTTTTATTATTTCATATCTCCCTTTGTGATTTTTCACAAAGTCATTGCTTCCATTCGCTTCATTCTAATTTTTAAGGAACAATTTTCTTCAGTAATTTTTTTTACCTCCTTTCCCATTTAGTCAGTTTTCTGTTTTAAGGAGTTCCTTTTCCTTCAGTGACATTTTGTACCCTTTTCCCATTTGGCCAGTTCTGGTTCGCGTCAATGGATTGTTGCACCTCTTGTCATTTGTCCTCCTCTGTTTTTTTAAGATGTTATTTTCTTTAGTAGTTTTTTTGTGTCTCCTTTACCAAGATGTTGACTCTTTGTTCATGATTTTCTTTCATGAATTTCATTTCTCTTCCCAATTTTTCTTCTAGTTCTCTTACTCGATTTTTAAAATATTTTATGAGCTTTTCCACGGCCTGAGACAAATTCCTGGTTTTTTTGAGTCTTTGGCTGTAGGAGATTTGACTTTTTTGTCTCCTGAGTGTGTGTTTTGATCTTCCTTGTCACCGTATTAACTTTCTATAGTCAGAATTTTTTTTCTGTTGTTTGCTTATTTTCCCAGTTTATTACTTGACTTTGAAGTAGGACTGTTCTTCTAAGGCAGAGGGCGCACTATTCCAAGCTTCAGGGGTTTTGTGTAGCTGTTTTCTAGGCATATTTATGTTGTCAGTTCTTCCATGGTGGTAAGATCTAAGGACAGGCGTTCACTACTCTCCTGGTCTGTACTCTGTTCTATGAGTGACCCCAAACACTCTTTGCTACCTTGGCACTGTGAGGAGAGTCCCTGCTCCTCTGTGGCCACAAGCTTTGGTGTGCTAATAACACTCCTCCTCACTCTGGGACCGAGACATAGGACTACAACCTGAATCCAGGTATGGGCAAAGCAAGAGAATCCTGGCTCAGTGCTGGAAAAGAGATCCTGGAATCTCCTTCTTATCAGTTGTTTGAACCCTTTACCATCTGTGGTCTGAGAGCTACAGAGGTAGCTGCTGCCATTGCCACTGCCCATTCAGTCACTCCTATGGCCTGCTCCTGGTTTGTTGAGTCTGTGGTTACGTTGGAAGGCCTGTGCTAGACTTCACTCCACTCTCACGTGGCTGCTACAGATCTTTCCTACTGACATTCTAAGTTGTCTTTGGAGTCTGTGGGCTGAGAGGTCTAGAAACTGCCACTGCTGCCACTGATTCAGTTGCCCAGAGGCTTACTCCTTATTTGCTAGAGCCTGGTCTCCTCTGGCATGGCCTGTTCCAGACTGTGCTTGACTGTACTCCTCTCTTACCTTGGTGCAACAGACCTTCACTGCTGACCTTCTAAGTTGTATTAGGCTGGAAAAATTGTTGTACTTCATTTTGTGTGTATTTGTGAGTTCTGCAGTTCTAGAATATTTAGAGTCATTATTTAAAGTTATTTGGAAGGGGAGGGGAGAACTCAGGTGAGTCTCTGCTTTTACTCAGCCATCTTAGCTCCTCCTCCCCCACCATGGAATTAGCTTTAAAGAAGTGACGTACACAGAACCATTCTTAGCTTAGAATTTATAATACAATTTTTGTGTCCAACATTCTGTTAAGACACATGGTATTTCAAAAGTCTTGGTGCACTTATAAGCGTCTTAGTGTTAAGATCCATCTTTAGCTATAAAGCTTAAAAGTGCATCAAGATTTTGGGGACAATGTGGGTATGTGTGTCTATACAAATAATTTATATATGTGTATGTATTCTAGAATAATAGCTAATAAATATAGCTAGCATTTCCATAATACTTTTAAGATTTGAAAAATACTTTTCAAATATTAACTTATTTGATAAAATGTCAAAACGCTTACTTATTACATAAAAATTCAGAGAAAGTTAAAGAAATCAATGTATAGTATGCATCCATCCTCAAAGTAGCTTATACAGAGTCTACTGCATCAGAATTACACCTACCTCCCTGTCTTAATTTTTTTCAATAATTCCTTATGATATTTCTCTTTTTCCCTCATGTTCTTCACTAGAGTCCTGTTCTTTACCAGACAAACTTGTTTCCTCTTGTATCTGTCAAATTGGAATAGTTCCTTGTTCAGTGTGGTGAGTTGATTGCTCATATTTTCCACCATCAGATGCTCTTCAGTTTTAGTACTGACTTCTTCTAGAAATAAATTTCTCCTTTCTTTGAATTTTCTCATCAGTTTTGATGTGGTATCCTGAAACTTTTGCAAACTTTGTTTAATTTTCTTGCTTTGCTCTTCATTTCTTTTTTTAATAAAGTAATTTTTCTCTTGAATATATTCTTGAAGATTTTCATTAACCATTGCATCAGCAAAATGCATCATGGCTATAAAGTCTTTTTTATTTTGGAAGTTTTCCATCTTTTCTATGTTTTTATACTGCCTGTCAATACTATAAAGTGGGGCAAAGTCAATCATGTCATGTGATCGAGTAAACTCTTTCTTCTTATATTTTTCCAAGTGACAGCTAATTTTAAATTTGGATTGGCCATCAGTAAAATGACATAATCGGTAAATTGGATGGTGGTGGATTTCTTGTTCTATTTCTTTAGGTTTTGAAGAATACTTATAAATGGATGGTAGAGACATATGGACTTTGATCACTGGCATTCTAAAATTAAGACCCATTTCTTGATCTACTATCTTTTCTTCTTCTGAGACCTTAGGAACTGCAGAACATAAAAAATAAATACAAGTTGTATTAGTAAAGATATATATTACCTATGTTATATATGTGCACACTAATCAATTAAAAGCAATCTTCTTTTACTATTTTCATTATTCTCTCACAATAACCATGAGTCACACTGATGATAACACCCTCATTAATTCCAAAATAAACTGATGGTTTAGTCATCAATAATTAGTCATCAAATAATTGTTCTTTCTGTATCCTATAGAAGAATAATGTATCTTACTGGAAGACAGATACCTAACTCATGATGCAAGTTCTTCCACTTTTAGATGTCTGCTTGAGAGTTTTATTCACAAATGCATTTGTTCATGTGATGTGTTACATTCCATGGGAAATGGGGAACATATTTGACAACTAAATATCTATCAAGCATTTACTATGAGGCAGGTATCATGTATTCTTATATATGATTCATAGTTTGCTAGATATTTTATATATACATATCAATATACAGACAGATCAAGATCTAGCTATAAAAATCTCTCTCTCTTCATATATATATATATATATATATATATATATATTCAGAAACATAGACATTTATATTGATTTTATATCTAAATTTCGACATTGATATTTATTGATATCTACGTATGTTTTGGATATAAACCCTTTGAAATTTTGTACATTGTTTTATCATTATCATTTTCTTTTCCATAGTTATTAATTGTTCCTAGGATTTTTTCTTTAACCTATTCATTATTTGGGATTTCACTGTTAATGCTCCATTTGTGTGTATGTCTTTTGTTTGTTATGTCTGAAGCTATGCCTTTTTTTGTTTGTCTGTTTGTTTTTTAATCTAATTCTTCTTTTTTTATTTTATTGTATGTGAAATCCAATTACATTTTAAAATTATAGAAGTTAGGCTTATGATTTCCTGTTATCTCATATTTTTTCAAGTTATTATTTTTACATTCTTCTCTAAACAGTATCATGTTTTTTCAGTTACTTTCACTATTTTTTATATGTTGGCTCTATTCCCATTGACTTTTTTCCCTTCACTCTCTTATCCTCTTCCAATTTGTTACTCCTTTGTCTTTGGAGCTTTGCTTTCCCTTTGGAACTTTGCTATTAGCTTCTTTTTTTTTGCCTGTTCTTATCTGATTATTTAATTCTCCCTCTCTTTTATTTTCTTTTCAGTCCAATAGATTACTCCCTTTTTTAGCTAAAACTATTCATTAGATAGTTTTTATTTCATTTTTTGCCCCTTTCTAGAAAGAAATTCTTACCCTAATTCTCTGCTACTCTATACCACACACACACACACACACACACACACACACACCATTCTCTGATTCATGGCCCCTATAATTATTTAGTTGATTTCTATCCACAGCATTACTAATATAATAAAATATTCTAAGGTATCCATTTTGTGTCTCCTACCTCCACTAAATAATTTCTATCTCTGTTTTTAAGAACTTGTACCAGGGGTTGGCTAGGTGGCACAGTGAATACAGCATGGGCGCTGGAGTAAGGAAGAACTGAGTTGAAAAATGGGCTAAGACACTTAACACTTACTAGCCATGTGACCTTGAGTAAGTCACTTAACCCCAATTGTTCTGCCTTCCCCCCTCTAAAAAACAGCAAAAAAAAAAAGAACTTGTCCCAAGGGGCAGAACCATAGTGACAGAGAAAAGGTAGAAATTTGCTTGAGCTCTCCCTCAGGGTCCTCCAAATACCTTTAAATAATGGCTCAAAACAAATTCTAGGGCAGTAGAATGTACAAAAGGACAGAGTGAAACAATTTTCCATCATAAGACAATTTAGAATGCCAGCAGTAAAGGTCTGTTGTACCAGAGTGAAAGGAGAGTACAGTTCAGCCCCTCCAGCACAGATAGGGGTGAAGCAGACCAGAAGCAGGCATTGGGAAAAATCAGTGGCAGCAGTGATAGTTTCTGGCTCTCACAGCCCACAAGACAGTAAAAGGGTTGTAGAACTAGTCAGAAGGACATTAAAAGGGGCCCCTTTCCTGGCACTGGGGATAAGGGGGACTGGACTCTGTTGTATTGCCCACACCTGAAATTGGATCACAGTGCTATATCTCAGTCACAGGGCAATAAAGAGTACTAAAAAGCTTGTTGCTACAAGGATGTCGTGACCTGGTTCACAGTTCCACAGTGAAAGAGTGCTTGAGATCATTCACAGACTAGTGCACAGTTCAGGAGAGTAGCAAACATACCTTTCCCTAGATCATACCACCTTGGAAGAATCAATAACTTGCAGGCCTCCAGAATTAACTCTGAAAACAACATAAAAATAAAAAATCTTGAGGGTTGAGATGGTGCCCTCTCCACTCTGAAAGTATAGAGTTAAAAGTTAAGGAAAAGGCTAGAAAATGAGCAAATATAAAAAGGTCCTGACTATAGAAAGTTTCTAGGATGACAGGTAAGATAAAAACACATACTCACAAGAAAACAACAGAGTCAAAATTGGATAGTGCCTCAAAGAAAAATATGAAGTGACCAAAGCCATTGCAAACTTCAAAAGGGATTTTAAAAATCAAGGGAGGGAGAGAGAAGGAAAAAATTGGGGGAAAAAATGATAGTGACACAAGAAAATTATGAAGCAAGATTCAACAGCTTGGTAAAGGAGGCATTAAAAAATTGAAGGGAACAGCACCTTAAAAGCAAATAGTAAAAAAAAAATCAGAAAAATCCAATGAAGAGAAGAATACCTTAAAAAAGAGAATTGTTCAAAAGGAAAAAAAGATATGCAAAAATTCCCTGAAGAAAAGAGTTATTTTAAAAGCAGAATTGGTCAAATGGAAAAAGAGAGAGAAACAAAAATCCACCATAGAAAAGAAATCTTAAAAAGTAGAATTGGCCAAATTGAAAAGGAGATTTATAAAAAAACACCTCATTGCGGGGGCAGAGGCAAGATGGCAGAGTAAAAACAGGGACTTGCTTGAGATCTCTCTTAAACCCAGAAAAATACCTGTAAAAAATGACTTTAATCAAATTCTAGAGCAGCAGAAGTTACACAATGACAGAGTAAAACAGATTTCCAGCCCAGGACAATCTGGAAGGCCAACAGAAAAGGTCTATTGCACTGGGCTGGGAGCAAACCATGGTCTGGCATGGGCCATGCTGGCATAGACAGGACTGGAGCAAGCCTCAGGGCACTGAATCACTGGCAGCTGTGGCAGTTTCCAGACGTCTCAACTCACAAATGTCAAATATACCTTCAAAGGTCATTGGGAAAACTGTCACTTGGGTGAGAGAGGACTGTGATCCAGCCACAGCCCCAAGCACAGCCCGTGGGTGGTGGCCACTCCTTTAAAAGTTCTTGATCTACATTGAGTGAGAGAATCAAGTGACTGATCTGTGTTACAGTCCTGGGGGAGTGGTCCTGTTGCAAGGAGGAGTACTATTAAGGCAGAAGTGGCGGCAGCTATGGAAAGGGAATCATCCTTGTAGTTACAGGGCAGAAAAGAGTGCCCATGGTTGCTTATGTATCAGAGTGAAGGCCAAGGGAAGATTAAACACCTCTGCTTTGATCATACCACTTTGGAGGAAATGGGAATTTATTGGTGGCCAGAGATATCTCTGAAAACAGCTGCACAAAACCCCTGAAACTTGGGGCTGTAGACCCTCCATTTAACAAAGAGCTCAAAAGCCAAGTAATTTTCTGGAAAATGAGCAAAGAGGAGAAAATAAGACTATAGTAGGTTATTTTCTTGGTGAAGAGGTAGTTTCTTATATCCTTGGTGATTTGGAAGATTAAAGCATACAACAGGAGGAAGACAGCAAGGTCAAGGAGCCAACTTTCAAAGCCTACAATAAAAATATAATAATAACAATATTATTATTATTATTAACATATAAAAATATAATAATAAAATGGTCTCTTACCATGGAAGATCTCAAAAAGAATTTTGAAAATCAAGTAAGAGAAGTAGAGGAAAATAGGAAAAAGAAATGAGAATAATGCAAGAAAATCATCAAAAAAATGAGTCAACAGTTTGCTAAAGGAGACCCAAAAAATGCTGAAGAAAATAACACCTTTGAAAATAGACTAACTCAAGTGGCAAAAGAGGTACAAAAAGCCACTGAGAAGAATGTTTTAGAAGCAGTACTAACCAAATAGAAAAGGAGGAATAAAAACTAACTGAAAAAAAATTCCTTAAAAATTAGAATGAAGCAAATGGAAGCTAATGATTATATGAGCAATCAAGAAATTAGAAAACAAAACCAAATTAATGAAAAAAACACAGAATACAATCTGAAATGTCTCATTAGAAAAAACACTGACCTGGAAAATAGATCCATGGGAGGTAATTTAAAAATTATTGGTCTACCTGAAAACCATGATAAAAGAGAGACAGACAGACAGACAGACACAGAGAGACAGAGACAGAAAGAGACAGAGACAAACAGAGAGAAAGACAGAGAGAGACAGAGAGTCAGAGTGATACAGAAAGAGACAGGGAAGCAGAGACAGAGAGGGAAAGAGAGAGAGGGGGAGAGAGAACCTAGATAATCATCTTTGAAGAAATTATTGAGGAAAACTTCCCTGGTATTGAACCAAAGGTATTAAAATAGAAATAGATATAGAATTAAAATAGAAATAGAAAGAATCCAATGATCACCACCTTCCCAAAAAGAAACCTCTTTGGAATATTGTAACCAAATTCCAGAGTTTGAAGATCAAGGAGAAAATATTATAAGCAGTCAGAAAGAAGCAATTCAAGTACTGTGAAAACACAATCAGAATAATACAAGATTTAGCAGCTTCTACACTAAGGTATTAGAGGGCTTGTACAATGATATTCTAGAGGTCAAAGGAGGTAGGATTAAATTCAAGAATTGCCTACACAGCAAAACTGAGTATAATACTTTGGGGGGGTGGGATAGAATTTCAGTGAAATAGAGGACTTCCATGCATTCTTATTGAAAAGACCAGAGCTGAAAAGAAAATTTGACTTTCAAATAAAAGAACCAAGAAACATGAAAAGGTAAACAGGAAAGAGAAGCCATAAGGGACTCATTGAATTTGAACTCTACATTCCTACATGGAAAGATGATATTTGTAACTCATTAGACGTTTCTCAGTATGAGGGTAGTTAGAGGGTATACATATATATACACACACATATGCCTATATGTATGTGTGTATATGTGTATGTGTTTGAGTGTATGTGTATATGTACATATGTCTATGTATATGTGTGTGAATATTATATGTGTATGTATATAGATAGAGATAGATAGATAGATAGATAGATGTGTATTGTGTATATGGAGGGAAATAGGGAGTGGGGGTGAGAGAGAGAAAAGAGAGAGAGAGACAGAGAGAGAGAGAGAAAGAGAGAGAGACAGAGAGAAAGTGCACAGGGTGAGCTGAATATGAAGGGAAGATAGCTAAAAAAAATAAAAGTGTTGAGAGGAATATACTGGGAGAAAGAGAAAAGGAGAGGTAGAATGTAGCAAATTATCTCATATAAAGGAAACAAGAAAGAGCTTTTACAGTGGAGGGAAAGAGTGGGGAGGTGAGAGAGAATAAGTGAACCATACTCTCATTGGATTAGCCTTAAGGAGGGAATAACATTCACTCAATTGGATATGGATATCTATCTTACCCTGCATTAAAGCAGGAGGGAAGAGGATAAGAGAGGGGGGATACTAGAAGAGATGGCAGATTAGGGGAAGGATAAATAAGAAGCAAACACTTTTGTGCAGAGACAGGTCAAGGAAGAGAATGAAATAAATGGAGGACAGGACAGGACAGAAGGAAATGTGGTCAGTCTTTCACAACATAACTGTTATGGAAGTGTTTTGCATAGCTACAGATAACCAATATTGAACTGCTGGCTTTCTCAATGAGGGAGGGTGGGAAGAGAGGGAAGGAAAGAATTTGGAATGCAAAGCTTTAAAAATAAATGTTAAAAATTGTTTTTGTATGCAATTGGGAAATAAGATGTACAGGCAATGGGGTAGAGAAATCTATCTTGCCCTACAGAAAAATAGAAGGTAGGGATGTGGGGGGGGGGAATAGAAGGGACAGAAGATTAGGGGAGGGTGTGGTCATGGCACACATTGACCTAGGGTGTGGGAAGGAGGGAGATGGGGAGAAAATTTAGAAATCAAAATCTTGTGGAAGTTAATGTTGAAAACTGCAAAGAAATTATATAAAAGAAAAATAATTTATATAAGCAAAAAAGAAAAGAAAAAACTTCACTGAAGAAAACAGCTTAAAAATTAGAATTGGGAAAGTGGGAGTTAATGGCTGCATGAGACATTGAGAAATAGTCAAACAAAATCAAAAGAATAAAAAATAGAAGAAATGTTAAATATCTCATCAGAAAAAAATGATCTGGAAAATTGATCAGGAAGAGAGAATTTTGGAACTATTAGACTACATGGCAGCCATAATTAAAAAAAAATAGACCCAGACATCATCTTTTAAGAAATTATCAAAGAAAACACTTTGATATTCTAGAACCAGAGGATAAAATATAAATTGAAAGAATCCACCAATCACCTCCTGAAAGAGATCCCAAATGAAAACAACTAGGATTATAATAGTCAAGTTACAGAATTCTCGGGTCAAGGAGAAAATACTGCAAGCAGCCAGAAAGAAGCAATTCAAGTATCATGAAGCCTTAATCAGGATCATACAAGATTTAGCAGCTTTTACATAAAAGGATCTGAGAGTTTACAATATGATATTCCAGAGAGTAAGGAGCTAGGTATTTCAACCAAGAATCATCTACCCAGAAAAACTGAGCATAATCCTTACTGGGAGAAATGGATATTTAATGAAATTGAGGGCTTTCAAGCATTCTTGATGAACAGACCAGAGCTGAATAGAAAATTTAACATAAGACAGAACAGAAGCATAAAAATGTAACTAGAAAAGAGACATCATAAGGGATTGAATAAGGTTAAACTATTTACATCCTACATGAGACAATGCTTGAAATCCCTAAGAACTTTTGCTTTGTTAAGGCAGTTAGGAGGAGTATACAAAGACAGGGAAGAGATGGAAGTTTAATATGATGGGGTCATACTAAAAAATCTGTGACCTATAAGAATATGAGTCATTTCCCAATTGGTAAATGCTCAAATGATTATTAAAAAGCATTTTTCAGGCGAAGAAACCAAAGTTGTCTATAGTCATATGAAAAAGTGTTCTAAAATCACTATTGATTCAAAAAATGCAAATTAAAACACTTCTGAGGTACCATGTCCCACCTATCTGATTGATAATATGACAGAAAAAAAAGATAAATGCTGGAAGTGATGTGGGAAAATTGGGATACTAATGCACTGCTGCGAGAGTTTTGAACTGATCCAACCATTCTGGAGAGCAATTTGGAACTATCCCCAAAGGGCTAGAAAAATGTGCATACCCTTTGACCCAGAAATACCACTACCAGGTCTATATCCTAAAAAAAAATCAAAGAAAAATGGAAAGTATCTATGAGTACAAAATATTTATAGCACCTCTTTTGGTGGTGGCAAAGAATTAGAAATTGAGAGGATGCCCATCAGTTGAGGACTGGCTAAATAAATTGTGGTATATGGTTATAATAGAATACTATTGTGCTGTGAGAAATGACAATTAGGATATTTTCAGAAAAATCTGGAAAGATTTACATCAGCTGATGAGGAGTGAAGTGAGCAGAATCAGGAGAACATTGTACACAGTAATAGGAGTATTTTATGATTTTTCAACTGTGAAAGACTTAGCTGTTCTCTTCAAATACAATGATCAGAAACAATTCCAAAGAAATCATGAAAAATGTTATCCAGTTCCAGAGAAAGAATTGATGAAGTGTGAATATACATTGAAGAATGCTATTTTTCTTTTAAAAAATTTGTCTGTGTTTTCTTTTATAACATGACTAATATAGAAATGTGTTTTGCATGACTGACCATGTATAATCTATATCAAATTGTTTATGGTCTGGGGAAGGGGTAGAGGAAGGAAAGTGAGAATGTGAAATGCAAAATTTTTAAGAATTTTTTAAGAATTGTTTTTACGTACATTTGGGAAAAAATAAAATATTTTTCAAAAAAAAGTTGAGAAAAAGGGATTCACTCAAAGAAGAGGAAATGGAGAGGTAGAAACAGGTAAACAATAAAATGTGGGGGGGGAAGCTTTTACAATGGAGAGGAAGATGGGAGAGTTTAGGAGAGAGCACTTGAATGTTACTCATAAAAATTAGCTCAAAATTAGAATAGCATATACTCAGTTGGGTATAGAAATTTATCTTACCCTATTAGGAGGGGAAAGGAATAAGAGAAGAGGGGTCATTGATAGATACAGAGAAAGAGAGAGAGAGAAAGAGAGAGAGACAGAGAGAATGAGAGAGAGAAAGAGAGAGAGACAGAGACAGAGAAAATTATTCTTTAATTCTAATCACCATTCCTCTTTATTTCCCAATTTAAAACCCTCTCTTCTGGCTATCACTCCTCTGGGTGTGTTGCTTTCCCCATTAAGATGGAAGTTCCTCTGATATTTGCATTTTTACTTCCTCCTTCATGATGTTTATTTATATTAATTTCTGTGTAGATTTATCCACCCACATCTTGAAGAAAAAGACTGTCATTGTCTTTGCATCTCAAGCACTGAGAATTCTGCCTTACAACAAAGGACTCAAAATTTATTAAATTGAATTGAATCAAGTGCATTTGGGCTTTGAAATGACCACCTATTCAGTCTTCCAGACAGAAGCTCCTAAATACCTCCATTTTAGAAACGTATTTGACAAAGACTCATGTTATTCTTGTGAACATGATGGAAAGATCTGAGCGATATCAGAGGTGTCACGTGCCTGGCTATCTGAATGGCTACATCCATTGAGGAGTTCTCAAATCTGAAATCTCTTTTTTGGACAGAAGTCTTTTTTGAATAGCCTTGAAGATCTTTCTTTGGCCCTTAGCTATTTAACACCTATCGATCTTGGTCAAAGGCACAGGCAAAAACCTTAGTCAATTGTCAAATCACACTAAGGTAAGACGAATAGCCAAAATCTGAAATGACAAATTTGAGATCGAAAAAGTTTTAAAGAACTCAAGTGTTTGCTGGGATATAAACAAATAAAGAAGAAAAACAACTGAGGATAAAATGAACCTACACAGAGTTTGTTATGAAACTTGACTAAGCCAGCCTTTCCTGAGAGGACATGCAGAGGAGAGTGCAAAGCAGGCCACACAGCTGGGAAATGGCCATTGGCTGACCCCTTCAAAGAGATCTCCTTTTATTTGATAAAATTCAATTAAATATGAACTGATTTACTCCAATTTAAAAGGCACTCTGCTAAGATCCATGGATGTAAAGTGTGTATTTTAAAATGATTCCAGATCTGCAGGACCATACTTTGGGAGATGTGACATGTTAGCAACTGTGTGCACATGTGTCTGTTTGAAGATGAGGAGAGCGATTATCAGAGGTAAGTCTGTAAAAAGCCAGGAATTCAAAGGCACTCTTTAATAAGCTGTGTTATAATACAAATAATAAAAAATACCAAAAGAAGAGAAGATTGACCCTTGAACATATCAGGTTGCCCCATTATGGTATTTTTTTTTTTTTGCTTTTTGGAGGGCAATTGGGGTTAAGTGACTTGCCCAGGGTCACACAAGTAGTAAAGTGTGTCAAGTGTCTGAGGTCAAATTTGAACTCAGGTCCTCCTGACTCCAGGGCTGGTGCTCTATTCACTGCGTCACCTAGTTGCCCCGTGGTAAATTTATGGGAGGGTATAAGGAAGAGATACATGCGATGGGTGGGGGTGAATGAAATGCAAATTGCACATCAGAGATAATTTTTACATTGAACAAATCACAAACCCATTCCAGGGAATATTGGAGAAAACAGAAAAAGTACCGCAAAAATGAGAAGGGAAACTTATTAATAATGCATTCAGATTTTTCCCCTCAAATTTATCTAGGTAAGAACACAAATTTGAAATTCTAAAAAAAAATTACAAATATTTTAATTGTATATATGATGGAACCAATTCATACATTGGTGGAGTGAATTTAGGGTTATTTTTTACACACAGATGTGTGCATGTATATACGTGCATAAATGCATATCTATGTGTGTGCATATATACACATGTACACATGTGTGTATGTATACATAAACTCATACATACATGCATAAATACACATACATGTATGTGGAATTATGCCGGAGTTAAAAAAAAAAACTTTTTAGAAAGACTCAAACATTCCAGCAAACAATTTGGGAAATCAGAAGGGGGGCGGGGATGTAGTTAAAATTACCTAGAGCACAGACGAAATGAAATCAGCAAGGTATGATGAATTGGATGAATTTGGAAGAGTAATGTAGGCATTGGAAAATGTAATGCATTTTATTGAAAACCATAAAAATTCTTCCAGACCCATCTAATTTCAGAGCCATAAGTGGGTTTAGATAAAGGCAAAGTAGGTAATTGAGATAAAATTACCAAAGATTGCATAAATCTGATCCTGGGCACTCTAGTGTAATGACCCTTCAATAATTAACCCCCTCAACCTTACACTTTATACAGGAAGTATCAGTTTCTTCTCAGAAATATCTTTGAGTTGAATAGCTGGTCCTTTTCCTAAAAGATGTGAATTTCCTTCTATAATCCTTGAACAACGCACACTGTCCTGAAATAAGCGGGGGAGGTTTGGCTGGTTCCCCAGTTATACTCACTAGCAAGGCTTTTTCACTAGGACAACACATCTTTTCAGGCTCAAATTGCTACCTGAGGTGGATCATGCCCTTCCAACAAAATGATGGAATCTGTATACTTAATTCCTTACATTTTCATTGAAAAATATATCTTCTGGACAAGTTACAGTAAGAAAATTTATGGAGATCTCATGTCCCTTGCAAACACTTATTCTACAACAACAGGTAGTTTTAGGGGAAAGGAGAAAAAAAGGCCAATATTTGCAGAGGTGAATATAAAAGAGAAACTGTGCTGGAAGAATCATGGCTTCAACATCAGTTCTGGAGGCTGAAATCCAAAGTGCCTAAACTGGAGCACAGGTTGATTTGGGCTAACGCTAGCTAGGAAAAGGAGAGGGGAGCTATAACATATCATGTCCAAATTCACTGAATTCATTTCCTTCTCTATGCTTATCTGATAAGATATTTGAAATCTGGAGTTTTTCCCCAAGCCACGAGACATTTGTCTTTGAAATTTTTAAGCTGAGCTCAACATTCAGATGAAGTGTCTTGTCTTTCTATGTGGTTATGGCTTACTCTGTTACTGAGTGAAAAGAGATCAAAAGCAAATATGTGCCAAATTGTGGTTGTAGGAGGTATGGAAGCCAGACCTTTGATGCCTCCCGCCTTCTTTGCTCCTCTTCATAAAACAATGGTGGCTGAGTCTACTACAAATGGACCCTCACTACAGGAAGATAATGCTTTGACACTTCCTGAAACAACCTGTTCTCCCTCTCATGACAGCCCCTACTCCAAACATTTTCATTCCTTCTCAAAGTCTACCCTAACTCCACCCCCAAAAAATTCCATTGGTTCCCTCTTTCCTCCAGGATGAAACCAAAATACTGCTTGTTATGAATGATCCTTCACAACCTGGCAGTTCCTACCTTCCGGTCTTCTTACACTTGACTCTTTTCCATGCACTCAACCATCCAGCTATACAGCCCTTGTTTCCAGTGCAGTACATTCTATCTGCCTTTGGGCCCTTTCCCTGCCATTCCTCTGACCTCAACCTCCTGTTTTCCTTGGTTTGTTTCAAGGCTAAACTCCAAGCCCACTTTCTACAGGATGTACTCTCACTACCCACTGCCACCATTCTGGTCCTTTGAGATAACCTTCCATTTACATCGTAGATATATCATGGATGACCATAGTTGTTTCTACCATCTCTCCTAAGAAAACCTGAGCTCTTCGGTGGCATGGGATCCGTTTTATCTTTCTTCACATCTCTAGAATTTAGCAGAGTACCAGGAACATATAAATCCCTAATAAATCCATGTTGGTTGATGTATACTTATAGAGACAACTTGTTTTGTATTATTTCTTTCCCCATAAGCTGCATGTTTATGAAATTCTAAAATAAATACCCAGGTACTGCCAATGGGCCAGGAGATCACTGGTACTAACACACAGGCACTATTCTCTCTAGGCACAACTCCTCAAATTCGAGACAAAGGAAGGGAAAGAGAGAGGTGGGAGGAGAAAAGAGAGGGAGAGGAAGAGAGAGAGAGAGAGCGGGAAAGAGGGAGGGAAGGAGGGAGGGAGGGAGACAGAGATAGAGACAGAGAGAGGGACAGAGACAGAGAGACAGAGAGAGACAGACAGAAAGAAGGTTGCTAGACCTTCCTCATTTTCCACATGAGGGATTTAAAAGATATATGTTCATGTTGTCAGAGTAGAATATTTTTATATTATTCAGGGAAGGTGAGAGACTGAGAAATAAGGAATTAGAATTATTGCCTCTACTCTCCTCTTTTACCCTGCTTACCAAGGGAAAGGAAAAAGAAAACATAATGGTTGGGGAAATTAGAACTCTATAGTTACACTAAATTTTGATGGACTTGGATAAATTGATATTGTTTCTTCTACAATTCCCAAAGAGAAAATAAAATAACAAATGTAATGCTCTTAGAATAAAGCACAGTATGAAATTAGCTACAAAATAATTCAAGTACAGGCTTATGCAACATCAATAAGATTTAAGTAAACTTTGCTCGGAACGTAGGTGGTCTTTGTCTCCTACCACACTCCATATCCCAGGAGAGCCCAGACTGTAACTCAAGGATATTATCAACATGTTAAACTACCTGCCCAAATCTGTCCATACCTGGTGATTTTTTTGTGAAGAATGAAAAAGTCTCCTGAATGAATTAGAAAAAGCCCAGTTGTTCTACTTGGCAATGGGCCACATGCATGATCCTGTGCTAGGGTATATAGGATTCAAAAACAAAAACCAGCCTCTGCCTTCAGACACCTTATATTCTTTTGATGTGTCTGTATAATGTGTATTAATGCAAAAGTACATGGAAAATAAGACCATGGAATCTCAGAGGAAAGGTAGTGAAATAACTGAGATTTTGAGAAAAGGTGTCAATGTCCAGAGTAACACTAGTAGTGACGTAGTCCGAGCTGGTTAGGGAGGTCAGCTTCAGTCTGCCCAGCTCATCGGTTTTGATCAGTTTGAAACTTCTGTATACGTTTGTGTGTGTTTGCATGAATGTGTGTGTACATGAATGTGCATGTGCACACACGCATCCACATCATTATGAGAGGTGTAGTCTCACCTAATATTCTCAATGCATGGTGTATATGCTTTAAAATTTGTGCTGTGATTCAATCCAACAATAACTTCTTTTTGTTCAGATAGTTTACTGGAGGGAAAAACAAAAAGATTCCCATGACTGACCTTTCCTGTGCGTTAACTTCTGAGGCATCTGCGGGTACTCTTTTTTCCGTAATTCTGACAATGCATACGAAATAAAGGCATTGTGTCTTGATGCGGATATTCCATGCAGTTTTGGAACCATTTTCCCCTTGGGGACAGCTTTATCCTATTAAAAAAAAACAAATAAACAACCAAAAAGCTGAAGAGATGTTGTCCTTAGCTGCAGGCTTATTTCCACTATTGGCCTTAGCTGTAGGCACTTAACCTGCCAGCAAACCCACATAGTTCATTGGAGGAAAATCATATCCTTGACCATTCCAAATACTAAACTTCTGATTGTGATATCTTCTCATCTCCCCATCATTGCTCCAACTAGATCTTATTTTTCCTTTACACAGTTGTTGGGTTGTTTTTTTTTTTGCTTTTTTTGTTTTGTTTTGTTTTCTGTGTGAGTAGAGGGTGAGTCTCATCCTGACCCCACACTTAGGCAATCTTGGACTAAGCCCCAGTTTGATACTAACCAATCGTTCTCTCATCTTCTACCTAAGAAACATCAAAGATGCCCAGCCTTTAAATAGCAAAGGTGCCTTATTCTTGGGTTAGCTAGGTGGTGCAGTAGACAGTCTGGTCTAGAGACAAGAAGATTCATTGACATGAGTTCAAATATTGCCTCAGACACTTGCTGTCTGTGTGAACCCAGGCCAGTCCCTTAGCCTTTTGTGTATATTTCCACATCTGTAAAATGAGCTGAAGAAGAAAATGGCAAACCACTTTAGTATATTTGTTGAGAAAACCCCAAATGGGGTCACAAAGAGTTGGACATGGCTGAACAACAAAGTCCTCATGAGCGCCCAGGCATGTGAGCATTGCTGCACAGACTCAAGTTCACAAAGTGGAAACGCACAGGATATCTTGGCAAGTTACCAGCTCAAAGTCATTCAGCAAAGCAATGACTCCCCACAAGGATAAGGTGATTCTGGGCTACATCAGGGTCATGAAGAGCCTAGAATGAAGATGGCAGTGGTCCCACCTGATTTTGTCCTGTTTGACTTAAATCAACATGCAATTTTCAAGCCACTAGGGATACAAAGATGAAAGAAGCCATAGTCATCGCTGTCAAAGAATTTAAAATGTTGTAGAGAGAATGAAAAAAGAGCTAAGTCAATAGGTTCCCATGAACCACTTAACCCACCAAGTCTCAGCCTCCTCATCAGTAAAAATGTGGATAATAACAAGAGCTGCCTACCTCACCTGGTTGTTGAACCAAACGAGCAGAGGAGACTGGAGCCCGGCTTCCCTGAAGGACCTCCCGTTGAGCAGATGTCTCTACCACTACTGGGTGGTGCCTTCTCTTCATTTTACAGTCTTACTAGGATCAAGTCCAGTCAACCAGCATTTCATTAAGCACCTTTTATGAGCCAGACCCTGTGGCCAGTGCTAAGAATGAAAACACAAGCAAAACGAAAGACAACCCCCAGCTTCTAAGAGCTCACATTCCATTGGGAGAGACAAAGACCTTTTTCTGCTTTACCTTCTTATTCTAGATTTGCAGGGCGATTTCCCTGAATAATTCCTTGTAATATTGTATCAAGATTCCTTTTTTGAATTGTAACTAACAGGTCATCTGCCTATGCTTACAGTGTCTCTCCCCAATCTGCTCAGGTCAGGTGTATTTCTGTGAGATGTTTCACATTCTCTTCTAGTTTTTCCTGTTATTTTGATTCTGTTTTATTATTTCTTGGTATCTTCTAATGACATTAGCTTTCCCTTGACCAATTCTAGTTTTTTATTTATTTAGCTTATTTGTTTGTTTGTTTTATTATCTTCTTGCTTAAGTTTTTGGTTCTCTATTTCCAGTTAGTTTGTTTTCATAATTTTCTTTTATTTTCTTGGATTTTTCTTTTTTCCTAATTTTCCATAAGTTCATGTTTTTAAAAAAAATTAAAGCCCTTTCCAAATTCTTCCAAGAACTCTTTTGGGGCTTCTTCACTGAAAAAGGAGTGGCTGTTTCAGTTCCACTCTCTTCCTCTGAATTAGAATGCACATCTTCTCTATCCCCACATCTATGCTTGGGTTCTCTCTCCTTTGCTCACTCATTTTTATTTTGTTATTAGCAGCTTCTTATTACAATCAATTTCCAGTCCCAAGGTTTGGGGAATGATACTCCATGCCTCAGGTCCTTCTCATTGTTATTTTCTGAACTCTGTCCTGGGGCCCAACTTTGGCCACTCCTCTCCACCCATAAACCACAGCTAGGGTCCCCATCCATGGTGTCCTACAAACCATCTTGCTTCCTATCGTTCCTCTGGCGGCTACAAACTTCAATTGTCCTGTCTCCCCTGGCACTGAAGCCAGGGACTCTGCTCTCCTTCACATGGCCCACCTTCCTCTCAGGGGTATCCTAGCTCCCGCTCCTGATCCTGCTTCTGCTCCCTGAGAGCCAGGGCCCCAGACTTTGTCTGGTCAGCACAGCTGTGCTTAGCATCCCCCAACAGTGGAAGGGATTTTCAGTCTTTTCCTCTGCATCTAAAGGACTCCTATGCTGTCCCTGGGTGAAAGTTCCTGAAGATGAGACTGTGCTGCAGGCTGCCTGGCCACAGGGCTGGCTGTTTGTTCTTCAGAGTTGGCCTGGAGGTGTTTGCACCTCACTCAGACCAAACCTCCACCCCTGGAGGGTGGATTTTTCCTGGGGTCTTTTCAAGTTGTGGTAGGAGGGTGATTTTATTTCTGGTTCTCTACCTTCACCTGGAGGTGATATTCTTTTTCGTGTGTGTGTGTGTGTGTGTGTGTGTGTGTGTGTGTGTGTGTGTGTGTGTGTGTGTGTAGGAAATTTGGAGAGCCTCAAGTTTTCTGATCTACTCTGCCATCTTCCTAGAATTCTCACTATCATAGAACATAATTAAGCACACAAGAGATATAAGGGTAATGATGGCAAGAGATATTTAAAAGAAGGGTTGATTCTGGCAGGGTCTCTCAGAAAACACTGTGGGAAAGGTTATGCTTGGAGGACAGAAAATGAAGCAAGTGAAGGAGAGAAGGGAGTGCATTCCAGGCAGTATCTCCTCCCAATGAATCTAAGTTCCTTGAACACAGGGCCCTCTTCATTAAGCCCTAGCATCTAAAAGGTGAGGGTCAGTGGGGTTAGAGTTAAGATGGGGGCATAAAAGCAGAACTCCATGGCTCCTCCCATAACCACCTCAAATACCTATAAAATATGACTCTAAACAAATTTTAGAGCTCCAGAACCCACAAAATGACAGAGTAACAAAGCTCCCACTGAAGGCAGCCCAGCAGGCAGATGGAAAGGGTCCATCACAGTGTGCTGGGAGCAGAGCCCAGCCTCATGCAGATTTAGCCCCAGGCCATCCGGGAGAAACCACTGCTGGAGCTTTCAGGAGAGCAGATCACCTGTAGCTGTGGTGGTTTCCAGAATTATCAACACATAACAGCCAAGGACAAAAGGAAAAGGTCAGTGGAACTTGGCTAAATTTGGGGGAGAGGGTCCAGCCGACTGCCTCCAGAGCTAGAAGTGGTCTGCCACCTCCACATGGCTGCTTCAGAGCTCCTAGCCTGCAGATTGCAAGGGGTCAAGCAATCATTCAGAGGCTAAGTGCTCTTGCCTTGACTTGCCTGAATCAAGGATCACAATCTTGGGTGGTGGTCCTGCAGTGTGTGACTAGTGAGCCAAAGCTGGGGGGACAGCAGACAACAGCCTCCTAATAGCTACGGCAGCTGCAAAAACCCCAGCAATTTGGGACAAAGCTCTCCCCTCTGAAAGCAGAGTTCTATGAAGCACAAAAGTCAAGTAATTGACTGACAACATGAGCAGGCAAAGAAAACAAAGAAAGCTCAGTAATCCAACTTTAGATTCCTTTTGGGAGAACAAAAAGGATCAAAACATGGAATGGGAGGGAGACAACACAGTCAGAGCTCCTGCACCAAAAGCTTCCAAGAAAAATGTAAACTGATTACAGGGCATAGAGGAGCTTAAGAAGGATTTGGAAAATCAAATAAAAGAAGTGGAGGAAAAATTGGGGGAGAGAAATGAAAATGATGTAAAAGGTTCTTGGACATCATAGTCCTTTGATGAGAATTGGCTGAATTGAATTGAATTGAACATGAGGCAGATTTGAAGGGTATTTTTTAAAGTAAAAAATAGTAAGATTTGAGAAATCAGAGGCTCCTAGAATAAAGTAAAGGCGAGACTGGGAGACACTTATGCTGTATGTGGACTCAGGTCCCCTATTTAAGAAGACTAGACCACATTCAAAGGGAGGAGACCAGGATGGTGAGAGTCACCTGCACCCTTAAGGCTCAGAGCTGGGCAAAAATGGGATGTGTGGATGTCCTCTTCAACATTCCTCCAAATGAAGCTGTACAAATCTCAAGGATTGTGGTTGAGAAGATCTGTCCTTCTCTTGTGGGGCCAGGAGCGCACTTTCTCCCTGACAGGATGTCACCCCAGCTCATGAGGTGCCTCTTGGCTCTTTCCCTTCCTAGACCGCCAGTCTCCTTCTCTGCACCCTTTAAAGTTTGCAGAACACTTTACAAATAGCAATCAACTCTCTCCATCTTCCCCACAACTGTGGGCCCCAGGGACTGTCATATCCCCATTTGACAGATGAGGAAACTGAGGCAGCCAGCAGGGAGGTGACTTGCCTAGGGTAAGGAAGCAGATGATGAACTGAAGGTGAGTCTGGCCGCAGGTCCTCCTGACTCTGGGCCACTCCCTCAGGGTTCAAGCCCTCCAGGTCCTCTGCTGACATTGATGTGAATGACTTAGCTTGAAACGCTTCTGGCAAGACTAAAGCTGAAGGAGAGTTGGTGCAGGGCTTGGTGCAGCCTCAGAAGCCAAGATGCCGACAAGGATGGTAGGCTTTCCTGCCACTGGAGCCCAGAGGGGGACCGTGCATAGAATCATCAGCTACCCTAATGGAGAGAGTCGCATGCTGTGCAGAAGTCTGTGTCCTGGGGCAGTATTACTTTCCGAGGGTGCACATAGGTGCCTGTCATCCATCGCCAGAGCTAACCAGCTCG
>CM053593.1:3051736-3075561 GCA_028646575.1 Pseudocheirus occidentalis | reverse complement strand
TACCCGATAAATTAAAAAAAAAAAAAAAAAGAAATCAGGAGAGAAAAGGTCTTGGGCTCCCTCCCAAGCTGAAGGTCCAGAGAGCCGTGGGCTGACCTGGCTAGTTTGCTTCCAGTGCCATGCCATGTGCAGAGCCGTCTGAATGGTCTCAGGAAGAGTCTGAGGGTCAGCTGGGAGGTGAGGTGCCAGGCACCCAGGTCCTTTTGTAAGCTGAGCTGCAAACCATTCAAACTCCACCACAGAGTGCTGGGTCTGAGGGACTGGCCATGTTGTTACTTCAAGGACTCTACCTAGCAGCAGCTATGCAATGACACTCTAAAAGTCTCTCTGCAGAACTTTGGAATTGCTTGGCTGACACTGGCACAGGACTGCCTAGCATGGCATGCCCAAATCTATGAGCACAATGCTTACTAAGAATTTCAGTAGCTCAAAAGAAGTGTGAGAAGCGCAAATTTAAAGACATCTGGGCTGGGTGTGTTCACAGGGACTATTGGATGCCTGCCCTGTGGTAGTGGATTCCAAACTCTTCTTAATATGATCAGCTGTAGTTAGACACACTGAACCTCGAGCCCAACATAGTGATGCCATTTGGTCCCCTTGGAGAGTGGGGGACAAAAAACACCCACCCAAACAGCAGCTGCAGTATCCAGGAAAGAAACTGGGACAAGACCCACCAGGGGCTGGTTTGCTGCATTTCCTGCAAGTAGAGGACATGAAAAGTTGGAGACGGGTATTACTTGAACAGTCCCAGAACCCTTGAAAACATCAGCAAGGCCCTCTTCCGGGATTTCTGTAAACATACAACAAGAAAATCCTCCTTCAGGACTTCTGAACCAACAGCCAGGTTCCAGGACGTCTGTAACAACAGCACTGTCCTTCACTGGCAGATGAATCTGGTGAAACAACATCAAAACAGATGAATACCATCATCATAGCCATGACTCCTCAGTTCTCCGCAGCTCCAGGTAGCAGTTCTCATAAGTCCTACTTTTAACTTCAACTGGCCCTAAGCACTCTCTCTCTCAGCAACTCTGGCCCCCCAGCAATTCTCCTCTCTCTCTCTGCCTCCATGATAGTGCTCTCCAAAAGTTCTTATGGCCTCCTCTCCTTGGGCCTTCTCTCTGCTGGGGCTTCTCTCTAAATCCATGGCACCAGCTCCTCTCGGTTCAGTCCTCTCTCTTCACATCAACAAGTCCATTCCACAAGTGGGATTCACAAGCTCTGGGTTTTAACATTTAAATGGGAAGATCAAGCCGATAAAGGGGGATCTTTAAATTCCATTACCATTACAGGCATCCTGACCAGTCTTTATTTTGTGGAAGGTCTGAGGATGAAAGATTCTTTGTCTTCATGTTGCCAAGCCTAGTATCCAGGCCATTGAACAAGAAGATTAGGGATTACATTCCTACCAGCATCCTAGGGAAATGACTACACAAATAAGCTTAGCTTAGATTTCCATTTTGTCTATCAATGATCAGATCCATTTTGTAGCTTCTGAAGTTTTGAGAGGAAAGGATTTCCTGAGTGCCCAGATTGAGGAGTTCTGGTTTCTGATAGAGATTATGTTATACTGAGTAGCCCTGCAACCAAGGGTGAGGCCCAAGGGGTGCAATAGAAAGAGTACTAAATGTCTAAATGGAGAATGTGGTCTTGGCAAACCTTTCTGGGCCTCAGTTTGCTTGTCTATGAAATGAAGGATTGGGCTTGTTGTCCCTTAAGGCCCTTTCTGGCTTTAAGTCCATGGTCTATGATCCTATGATCTCATCTGGGCCTCAATTTATTCATCCCCAAGATTTCCTCTATGGTCAGTCAGTCAAGCATTTATACAATGCTTACTATATGTCAGGCACTGTGCTAAGCACCAGAGATACAAAGAAAGGGGGAAAAAAGTAATCTTTGACCCCAAGGACCCCATATTCTTAGGAGGTGAGAAACCTGTAAATAACTAGGTACATGCAGAATAGAAAGTCGATGGAAGATAATCTAAGAGGAGGAAGCATTAGATTTGAGGGAAGATGAAGGGTTGTACATGAGGAACTCCAAGGAGGGCATGTAACTGGGTGATAGAGTTTGTGGAAGGGAGTAGGTTGGGGGAAGGTGTAAGTTATGAAGAGTTTAAATGCTGAGTGGGGTACACTCTCTGCACCCTCTGTGAAGACTCCTCAGAATGAGAAGGGAGAGAAACTATCTGGAAACCAGAGACAGACTTCTGTAAGACTGGACAGACCTGAGTCCTGGGTTTACACAACCTAGGACCCTTCCCCCCTTCCCTTGTTGTCATCAGCAGTAGAGCCCTTTCAGGAGTTTTAGACCTCCACCCTTGCTTGTGATATTTTCCCCTCCCTTGCTTTGGCCTTTACCAAATACACCATGGATGATACCTTGGCTCCCTGTCCCTCCTCCCTGCCAATAAGGAGATAGTGGCGGGCTTCTTTGTTATCTGCCATTGCATTAGATTTCCTGCCAAGACTGCCAGCTGATGGAAGAAGGGACAGCCAGGGGGAGGGAGCTTGACTGTGTTAGGGTATAAAAATTCTTGTTCTGTCTCTTGTAACACGCCTCCACTCCTTGATCCCTGCCATGGAGAGGACCACCCTCTTCCTGCGGGGGAAGAGAATAAAACTCCCTGTTCCTTCCTCAAAAAAAAAAAATTCTGTCTTTCTCATAATGAAAAATGCTAGCCACATCCCAAGAAAGGACTGACAGAGTCAGAAAGTACGTGGCAGGAGATGATTGTCACTTTTTTGTGTGTTTCCTTTCCTCTTTTAATCTGTTTCTTCCTTCACGACATTACTAAAATGGAAATATGTTTTACATGATTGCACATACATATCCTGTATCTAATTGCTTACCATTTTAAGGAAAGGGAGGGAGGAAGAAAATTTCGAATTAAAATTTCTTTTAAAATGCATTCAAATGTTAAATATTAAAAATTCTCGTAGCTGGGAAAAATACAACTTATTAAAAAGAAAAAAAACCTATCCTTTGGGTAAAGTTTGACACAGATGCCCTCTGAGTTCTAGGTCTCTTCTAGGCTGAAGTTAAATTGTTCTTTGAACTTTCTACTATAATTTAATAAATTTAAATGGCTATAGCCTACTTCATTAGGTAAGCACATGGGGATGGGGGATCTCTGTGTGAAGTAACACATGTAAAGTGAGTTTTAAGCATAACACTATGTATAAATGCGCTGTTAGAATTGTTATCATGGTAATAGTCAAGATATTTTAAAAATTGCTTAACTGCAACTAGGCCTCCTAACACTATGAAATTCAGGAGGGGCTTTATGAAGCAAAGTGGAATCTAGCAAACACATCTTAGCCATGCTTTCCACGCCCTCCTCTCCTTTCCTTCCCTTTGACTCTTTTAGAGATATTTCTGGGATCTAAGGTAACCTTTTGGCCACTGAGCTAACTTGCTTAAGGTAGAAGAGACACAAATGATTTGCTGCAGCTTTAGTAAGGGCTGGAGAGATCTTTGAAGTCCCTGCCCTTTGCTCATTATACAAGGTCATACATATATTTGGGCTCACAACTGGGAGATCTGGGTCTGTAGAGCAGCGTTCTATCCCACCTGGGCCCCAAGCCTCAGGAACTAATCATCCTTGCTCTTCAAATGCTGGGCATCATCCAGTTCAGTCTCACACTCATCAGCCTAACAGCTGACTTTCAAAAGAGATTTTTTTTTGGTTTTTAATAGAGAGATGGTCCGAGTGAAAATGGAAGTACCACAGGCTCTCTTCAACACACCAAACTTGGGGCTTTTCTCTGATAATTTCAGACAAAAGGGACTTTGAAAGAGCTTTCAGGGATGGGAGTATCTCTGAAGAGGGAGAATAGATGGTTCCTAAAAATCAAATTACATGTGGCATTGCAAAGGGTCCTGGCCCTTGATGAGGGATAGAGAATCGGCTGTTGTATAGCAGTCTGACAATGTCAACTGAAAAAAAAAATGTAGAAACAGAGAAAGGCCTGAGTCTCTCACCTTAGGTATGAGATAATGAAGGCTCAGGCAAGTTCAAGGACTTGTAGGGACTCATCCAGATGGTTAAAATAAGGCAGGAGGAGGATTCAAACCCAGAGTCTCGGCATCAGGCTCGGTTTTTGTGCCATACTTCCTCCTCCTCTGTAATAAAGATGCTTCCCTCCCTGCTCTTGGTTCTTGATCCTTGCTATCTAGAGCTGCAGAGGACCCACCTTCTAGCAGCTAAAAAGGACAAGAATTTCATGGCGTAGAGGTCTGTAATCTCTGTGCAGGCTGGTCTTCCTTCTAGAAGGCTCAAGGCCTGTCCCTTCCCAATCCAGGACCTCAAGGAAAATGAGGTGGTCCCTCAAAAGAAAAGCACAGAGAAGACCTGGGTGAGGGCTTGCAGGGAAAATAGAACAGAAACAAGGTCTGATGAGGAAGGCCAAAAGGATCAGGACAGAAAGAGGGCAAGTGCGATGAAGAAGGAGAGAAGCTTCTTGGTGGGGGAAGGGAAGGGACCTGCTGGGCCTGAAGCTCATGCCTGCTTCCTACGAAGCCTGCTGTGCACTCAGACCCCTGGGCTTTGGTGTGTTTGTTTGTTGTTGTTGTTTTCCCCCCAACAACGGAAGGCTGGTCCTGTCTCTCTAGTCCGGTCCTTGTGAAGATGGTCTGTGGACTCCAGACTTCACCACGAATCTTTGCATTGACTTTTACTTTTTGAGAATTTAACCAGAAATCAAGATGAAGGGCCTCCTAAAGACTGTGAAATGTCCACCTTCATGATCTTTTTGATAAGCATGAAAAATGTGAATTGCTTGTTTTTAAAGTTTCCAAAGACATTCAGGTGATAGGTGTTTTCCATGACAGAATTAGAATACGAAAAGGTCTTATCAAAGGGCAAAGAAGGACTAACTCGAACAACCTCAAACTGAACAGCTATAACAGTGATCTAGTGGGTTCAAAAAACCAAAACAAACAAAAGACAACAATGACACTCCTCTAGAATGAGTCAAATATCTCATTTGGAAAAGACATTCCAGGAGGTCCTCATACTTGAGGACTTCCCCATGTACTTGGATAGCCCCTTAAATGAGCTGCCTTCTTAATTCAGCAGATTTCTCCAGCCCTACAACCTGGACCTTTCTTCCAGTCAAGCCATACACAGGCTTGGTCATCCCTGGAATCTCATCACCACCCTCAAGTATTTTCCCATTTGAAGTTTCAAACTTCCCAGGTCTGATCATCACCTTCTTACATGCCGGAAGTCATGTCACCAGATATACCTACTTCTCCTACCCCTGAGGAAAGTTTTAAGGAAAAGGTCTTTCCCCAACTTCTGATCTTTGTGCCTGCCCATTAAAAGACACCACAACCCACTTGGATTGCTTTTTTATCCACATTTCAATCAACATGAATTTTGCCTAATTCACAAAGAGAGTAAAGGTTAGCTAAAGATAAATGTAAATTTAAATTAATGCCCAGAGTCAGATCTCTTCCTACGTGTTAGGAATTCTCAAAGGGATTGTGATTGTGCACCTAACTTCCATTTGCTATAAAATGACTGAAGTTGCAGAAGATGGAATCATGTAGACATTGTATTCTATGATTTAAACACCAAATAATCATTGTAACAGGGTGTGACTGATTGTATTCCCAGAAATAAATGAGGTAAGGAGGAAAGGGCAATCAAGACTTGAAGATGTTCATTTTCTCCCTCCAAATGGATGTCAGAACCCTTGGAATGGATCACAGTTCTGAATCTCTCCCAGCAACTAGTCCCTCTTTGGAGCCCATGTGTTGCTGAAATCAATCAGTCAATCATCAACCTATAAGCATTTACTGAGCACTTATTATGTGTTAGGCATTGTCCTAAGGATTAATTATACTGGAGAAAGTGTTCATCCTGCTGCCTGGGTCTACTGCCAGTTTATGTCATCCAGTCATAAATGAACCATGATTGACTGCCCACCAAAGCTTTCACTCTCCATAGCTGTTCAAATTGGCTCTTCTTCTTTCTCCTCCTTTTTTTTCCTCCTCTTCCTCCTCCTTCTATACTTCACACCTTCATCTTCTACTTCTTTTTTGAGACTGGATCTCTACCTTATCTGGACAAAACCAGTTTCCCCTTCCATAGGCATCTCAGTATCCCTCCTGTCCCCAGGGGTTGATGCAAGACTTGGTGGGTAAGCTGCAGCTCAGAACTCACAAACTCAAGCAATTCCACCAGACTTCCCGAGCACTAGCAAATACAGGTGTGTACAACCACACCCAGTCCTTGCCTTCTATTCCAAACCACTTATCCTAACTTTCCCTCCTTTCAGCAAAGGATCAAATTTTTTTTCTTCACCTGAAAAGAACTGAGGCCATGTGTCCAGAAGTCTTCCTCGATTATGTAACAATAGCCAACAAATCACTAAGTACTGATTGAGCTTCATGTACCAGGCACTGTGATAGGCTCTAGGAGACAAAGGCAAAAGTAAAATGCCCATCTCCCCCGGGATCTTACGTTCTATAAGGGAGACAACATAGTCACATACGAAAGACACAAACAAAGGAGGGGCAGTTTGTGATGGGAGCAGAAAGGCCTGGCAGCTGTGGGGAAAAGCAAAGGCTTCATACAGAAGGCAAAGGTTCTTATTCCTATCCAATAAAAAGAATTCTGCTACCAGGGAGACCCTATGTTTCATTGTGCTTCATTCAGAATCATTTAGATTTCATTTTGCAAAGTAAATCTTCATTTACATAGATCTAAACCAATTATAATATAAATAATTTGAGTAAAGTAAAGGACGTGGAACAATCATCATATCTACATTCAATGAAATCTGACCAAGGAGTCTGAGTTGGTGATGACATACTTTGAGCTTCAGGACCAGTAGAAGGTCCTTACCATCCCTTATGAGCACATGTTTATAGAGCATCCATAAATCTGAGCAATCATGAATGGTTTAAGTCACATGGAGAAGGGGAGAAGCATCCTCAGGCATTCAATTCCATGAATCTACCTCTCCAAATGCTTTAGGGAGCTAACTTCTGTCTTATTAGAACTACCACAACCATCCGCAGTTTGAAAAAAGCAGTCAAATTCCAGTTTGCATTTTAGGGACAAGATAACTTTAATGTAGCTCCGCAAACCAGATGGTAAGGAATGATTATTGGGACTGCCTCTTCAAAAGGGACCTTTTCTATTTGTGTCAGCACAACTTTGGGATAAAATTGTTTTGGCAACTGCAGTAGCCCGTGTATTCCTCTACTCACTTCCCATTTCTGAAGAAGCTCTGTAATTAGAGTCAAGAGATGGAGGTGAAGAGAAAAAGCACTTCCTGTGTGAGGGGCAGCTAGCACTCAGTCCAGCTTTGTTTTGGGAGTGTGACAGCCCATCTGAACTTTTACAAGATGCCTTTCCTGCCTCCCAGCCTCATCAGTATCTTAACTCCCATCATAATATAGAGAGATGAGGCAAGGAGAATATTTGGAAAGCCAGCTCTGGTGGCAGCTCAAGAGACATGTTGACAAGCTAAAAAAGGATAGCAGCTGTGACTGTGGGGAAGGGAACACTGAAATGCTTCCATTTCCATTATGCATGTGTGTGCATAGATGTGTGCGCATATATACATACATGCACATCCATGTTTTTTATGTTGTCTCCCCATTAGAATGTTAACTCCTTGTCAGCACCAGCCATATTCCTGCCTTTCCTGGGTGGTTTTCCATAATGACCCAGCATCCTTTGCCAGTATTACTGTGTATAATATTCTTAATTAATCAACAAATATGTATTAAGCACCTACTCTGTGCAAGCACTCAAGACAAAAATACAAATATAATGAATAATCCCCAGGGAGAAATAGTGAATGTTCATAAAACTAGTCATGAGCCAGACAATGATATTTTAAAAAAGATAAGAATTCAAAATTCCAAGCAAGTCAACACACATTGTATTATCCATCACAACATTTCACAGAGTGAGTAGCAAACTCCAAGTCTAGGCTTCTTTTACCAAACTCTTCTCAATAGTTGTTGGGATAAAAGTAAAGCAGAAAATGGGAGCAGCAGTAAGACAGTGCTCCATTTTTCATCTGAAGCTGCTCCTAAACCTTTCTGAATCATTCCTCTCCAAGTCCTGAGAGGTGACTAGCAAACTACCTTCTTATAATCCTAAATCCAAAGTGTTGAGCTGCATCTGGGGGTCAGAATAAGCCAGTTTATGACCTGGATGACTGAGAAATAATCAGAAGAAGAAAGAAAATGCTGCGGAATACAAAATTTTTAAAAAACTGTGATCCTTTTTCATAAGTGGAAATACCCCTGGAAGAGATAATTGCTTCAAGATGGAAGCAAAGTTTCCCTCATAGACTAGATCATGCTTTAGGTCTGCTTTTTGTATGTAGGACAAAACCAATATGTTTATGCTGCTGTCATTATATCGGTCACCGTTTAGTCATTATTTATAGAGTTGGAAAGGAACTCTGAGCTCATCTGGTCTGATGACTTCCTAAAGCCAGGATCCTCCTCTGATATTCCTACTAAGCTGCCAGCTGGTCTGCATTGTAAGATTTCCAGAAAGAAAGAGAGAATCTGCTCCCCCCTGGACTGTCCATTTCATTCATGGAAAGAGCTGATGGTTAGAAACATCTCCCTTATATAAAATTAAAGTGTGGGGGGGGGAGGGTGGGCAAACATCCCCTTGCTTCTGGCCATCAATCCTCTCTGTGTCCTTGAAAACAAGAAGTCAGTTAATCAACATGAAATAATGTGCCTGGACCCGTGCCAAGAACTGAGGATAAAGAAAGAGGGAAAAGACACTCCTACCCTCCAGGAACAATTTAATAGGGGGAGCAAAAAAAGGAACAAATATATACAGCCAAGATGCACACACATACATGTATGCATATGTATGTGTATACACATGCCACATATATGTATATATGCATGTGTGTATATATATATATATATATATATACACACACACGTATTGTATGTGTGCATAAATTTGGGTCTTAATGGGAGCCAAGGAAGGCAGTAGGTGGAAATGAGAAGAGAGAACATTTCAGGCATGGTGGACAGCCAGAGAAAATGCTCTGATTGCACAATATTGGTCATGTATAATAAGTGTAATCTTCTTGCCACTAAAATATTTGCAGAAAGCGATCATACACTGTCCTCTGTTTCTTTGGCTGAGCTCTATATCATGAAAAAACATAATACAAAGACAGTAGATCCTGAAGTCAGAGGGCATGGGATTAGGCCCATCCTATTTTTAGCTTTTCTCATCAGTATGACCTCAGGCAAGTCAAATCTTCATGCCTCAGTTTCCTTGACCATTGAGCTAGCTAACCTCTGAAGTCCCTTCCTCCTTGAAATCAATTATCTTGTGGTTTTGACAGCCCTCATCGACTTAATCATCTTCTGTTGTTTGAGGTCGGTAGGGCCAATTTCATTAGTGAAAGAAGGAGTTAACAATCGGCCACTTTGATGGTGACATTGTCCATAAATCTAGCAATGGTAACTTCAATTTGAGCTAACTAGCTCATGAAGGTGGCGAGTCAAGTAAGAACAAGGGAAAAAAGGGCTAAAACAATGAAGGGTCTGGGAGGAGAAGGAGAGAGGCAGAGGCCTGAGACACAAGGGAAGAGCACCCAGCACACTGGCCCTGGGGCTCGCTGTGATGGAGGGCTATGTTGCTGCCAGTCTCATACCTTCATCCTTCTTATTGCACAGAAGTTGCTTCCTCCATCAAAGGTATAGTGAATCCCCTTGCCCTCCAAAGATCCCCCATGGAGCCTATTCACCAGCACATTCTTCTTTCTCTTTCAGCTTCTCCTTTGACTAGTTAAAGTTAATGAGTACACTCACAGTGCTTGGTTGCCCCTAGGTTAAACACAAGCATGGGGTGCCCCCTAAAGGCCCTCGGAATTACTCTATGTGGGGGCAGCTAGGTGACATGCACAGTAAATAGAACACTGGCCCTGGAGTCAGGAGGACCTGAGTTCAAATCCGGCCTCAGACTCTTAACACAAAAACTAGCCATGTGACCCTGGCCATAGTTACAACCACAATTGCCTTACCTTCCCCCTCACAAAAAAAGCAAAAATAAATAATAATTTAGAATTACTCTGTGTATATCTAAGGAACACTAAGGAAGATAGTGACCCCAGTACTTAGGAGCTCCCCCATCACCTTGCTGGCAATTGCCTAGTTTGATGTATCCATCTGCTGGGGCATGGACTCTCCCAAAGGTGTTTCTAAGCACCTGCCTTAATAGGGGCTCCTTTATTTCTCACACTCTAGAGCTGAATGGATCAAATGAAAGGCTGAGATCCTTGAGAGCAAGGGTGCTGCTTCTGCCTACAAATGCTCAGTGTTTAGCAGAGTGTGCAGCACATCATAGGCCCCTAGCAAATGCTTCTTGATGGCTCACTTTCATATAAGCAGAAACTCTAGATTGCAAGGACTTCTCCAACACGCCTCCCTCCAATGCCTTCCCGAGATCACTTTCCATCTTCTGTGAATAGATCTTGTTACCTGTGTGTGGTCTTCTCCTTTAGATGGTGAGCTGCTTGAGGGCAGGGATAATGCATTTGCTCTCTTACTTTTCCAACACTTAGTATAATATCTGACACAGTAAGTGTTTAATAATTGCTTGTTGACTAACTGGCTGAATGATGGTTCAGTGGGATGGGTCTGGCTGCAGAATCATAAAGCCTCCTAAATTTTAGCCCATGCCAACTATTTCCTTTTCTCTACTTTCTACTTCTCCCACTGGACCAAACACTGACTGCCTATGGCTTGTGACTCCCTCTATCCCATCCTTCTGACTTGTTTCTAGATGACTTTTACAGTTTCCAAGCAATTAAATTCATCCTCAAAGGATGATCATTTGTTATCATTGAGAATATCAACAGGAAGGGTCTGAAGGTAATTCCTAAAGAGGGTTAATGGTATTTTTAGTGTTGATGAAATTGCTGAAATATATGTAATATCAGTGCAACTTCCCAAGATGATCACTCCCATTTGAATTCATAAACTGTCTTGTGTTTATTTAAAATCAGTTATAGTACATTAAGGTGAAGTTGTATGATGCAAAAAAGTATTCAGATATAAAAATATGAGACAATATGCAAATAAAATCAATTGGCTTGAATCAAAACCAGTCACTCATATTAAAGCAAGTATGTTCCCAATAACCATAAGACAACTGGCCTTCTTGGATATATAGATATCTATAGATGATAGAAAGATAGATAGATAGATAGATAGATAGATAGATAGATAGATAGATAGATAGATGGATAGACAGACAGACAGACAGACAGATAGACAGACAGATAGATAGAGAGATAGATGAGAGAGAGATCCTTTGTCATGTGAAGGAGGAAGCACAAGTTCAGTGTGATCTCACACTCTGCTGGAATAGTTTATCTTCCTCTCAAATGTTCTATACAGAGCTTAGCAGAGCCTCTCTATGATTCTGAAATCTGAAAAAAGAAATTGTGCTTGAGGTAGAACAAGAAGAGTTTGGAGTGATGGCAAGCTAGAGCAAGAATTTCTAAGACAGAGATTCTTGACCCTTTTATAGACACTTCCTCTCTACCTCCCTCCCTCGCACATACAAAGGGGCTTGTGAACATGGATGAGAAACTCATTACACTGCTCTTGTCACTAATCTCTAATGGAAATTTAGCATTTTCCACAATTATTTAAAGGCATGATTATAGGAAAGGGTCCATAAACTTGACCAGATTGACTACTGAAGGTCTCCAGGTCAGGAAAAAAAAAAGAAAGAAATCTTTGTAGAGCTAAAGAATTGTAAGCCACAGAAGAGTGAGGAAAGAAAACATGGGAAACAGATGGAGCTTAGAGATGAAAGATTTTTCACACTTTTCTAGAACTCTGACCAGTGTCTATAGAGTGATAGACAGCCACAGACCTCTAAAAACTGAGAAAACAGACTGAAATTGAGAAATACATGAGGCAAGTATTCAGTCAAAATGCTGAACTTTCTAGATGTGAGAAGAAAGCTCTGGGAAACCAATTCCAGAAGGACTGGGCACAGAGCCTTGCTTTACAACTTGCACAAATTAGAAGAAGAATTAAGGGAAAGATTGAGAATGGCAGAAGGAGACAATTTGGAAGAAAGAACTAATAAAAAAAAGGCTTCATTCCCTGAATTTGATGCATAAGACCAAGACCAATGCTCCACTACTAACTTCTAAAAGGCTTCTAAACGTCTCCCTTTCATTGTCAGTGTCTCTCCTGAATATGGTTTCATTATTCCACATGCTGAATGAGATCTTTCTGTGTGAAACATCTAAAATAGTTCAAGAAGGGTCACATGCTAATCCTAGGGACTGGTGTGAGTTTATAAACCTGCACAGAAAGATCTCACAGCCAGCTGGCAGGGGTGAGCAGATATCTTTCACCATAACTGATTGTTTCAAAGTTAGTAAGCATATTTAGTTGCAAGATCCAGTGACCTTTTCAGAATCCCCACCCTTCTTGACCTCCTCAGTCTTTCATGCTGCCACCCAGTCTCTTGTCTCTGCTGCTCTAGGTTTTTATAAAACCTCTTTCCTGGTCCTCTTCCTCCTCCCTGTCTGATGACTCCTTTTCTGCTTCTTTAGCTGGATCTTCTGACCATGCCAACTTCATATTTGATGAATTGCAGTGGCTCCTATCACCTCCAGGATCCAATGTAATGTCATTTGTCCTTCCACAGCCTTTATAACCCTTTCCAATCCTCTTAGCCTTTACTCTCCATCCCCACCCCCACCCCCATCCTCATATACTCTAGAATCCCATGACATGCTCTCCTTCCTATTTCTCCCACAACATGCTCTACATCCAGACTCCAGGAACTGGTTTTGGTTGTTTCCCCATGTCTAGGATGACCTTTGTTCTCATTTCTACCCTCCTGGTTCTCCTGGCTTCCTCCAAACCCCAGGTAAAACATCTTCTCACTGACCAGAAGCCTTTCCTATCTCCCTTCATGTTAGTGACTTCTCCATATTGATTAGGTTGTACATATCTTTTTGCATAGGTGTTTTCACATTTTCTTCCCTAGACTGTGAAGTTCTAGAGAGGAGAGAATGTCTTGTGATGTGATATGGGTGAAGTGAGAAATCTGAATTGTAAATGAAAGCGAGATATATAGTGGACTGATAAAAAGAAGACAATGACAGCAACCTCCAAAGTTACTTTGTCAGTCAATGGTAGAGAACTTAAAAAAGAAATGGATGAATGAAAAAGCTTATCTTAAGTGATCCCTTTGAGCCAGGCTGTGATAGGTTTGGGGGATACAAATACTAGGATGAGACAGGTCCTTTCCTAAAGGAGTTCATCTTAAGATGGGAGAAACTCCTTTATTTGGGAGTGGTGATCAAGGAATGAAGTGCTGTAAGCTTACACATATGCCTTTACCAGGGAACAATGTTAGCATTGATTTGGTTAATTAATGCAGAGTAAGAAGTAAAAAGAGGGAGGAACAGGGTCAACACAAGGAGAGGGTCAGTGACAAGGTTGAAATGTCCATTAACTGGATGACTGTATAGTATGCAAAGCTTCCTCAAAGTACTCAATAGAAATGCTGCCCATGGGCAGAGTGTAGCTGAGCATTTCAAGAAGTTCAAAGAAAAGTAAGTACGCCACAGTTATGTGAGAAGGCAAATCTGATCAAGAAGTATGACAGCAATTTCAAGTGGAATCCTGATTCTGTGAGCATAAAAAACTTCAGTGAGAAAGACTAGGGGCAGAGGAGAAGACTCTTCAAGAAAATAATGGCTTCAGAGGTGGTTCTATGGTGATTTTAGTTTGGAGAAAGTTCACATTCAAAAGACAGAAAGTGGAGCATCATTGAAGGAATAATAATAAAAAACATTCCTTGGTCCTGAAAGAAGAATACCACAAAGACTAAAATTCCAAAATGAGGTGAGGCTTACCAAAAAAAAAAAGGGAGGGGTACAGAAACCAAAGGGCATTTTCTAGCTTTGGGGGAGCTACAGCACAGAAGAGATCTTGTAAGTGTTTATGTTGCTGAGGTCCTTTTGACAATCCAGGTAGAATGCTGAACTCTTCAAGATTCCTGGCTTTCTTTTGTCCTTCATCACAAATAATGATTTTTCAGCCTGAAATGGATTCTGTAAAATGGAGTGTATAAAACAGAGATGAAGCTGAAAATTAATTCTTAGTCAACAAGGAAACATTACAAGCATATTCATTTGCCTTCATTGCTCTTGAGTAACCTGGCCAGCAGAATTAGAGCACAGGGTTAGAGATGGGGGTCAAATAGAGATAGCAGCTCAAAAAGAATCTTTCTAGACTGTAATTAAAGAGCCATTATATTTGATCTCTGGGAAACAACAAAGAACAGAAATCCTGCAAGGACTGAAGAACAGCAAATGTTCCAACACAAAAAAGAGAGGTGGTGTCTGATTCTACAGGGGGTAATGGTAATCTGGGAATGTATGACTTGGGAGCACAGAGAAAGGGAAATGGGAGTCACCCTGAGCCTCATGGCAAGAGGTTCCACCAAGCCAGAAAGGGACAATTCAGTAAACTTGGAATTCAGAGAAGTATTTGAGATTATCTTCTAATAGCTGTGTAGACAAGATAGAGAAAAGTAGGCTAGGAACCAAGCTGCTGATTTCACTGGTGTAGTGGGAACTCCCAATGATAAAACTTTCTCTACCAGTACAGATCTTTGCCTTCTCTTCAATGTATAATCTTAGTGAGTTCCTTAGAGCACTAAGGGATTAAATCAGACCCTCAGTGTGTGTCCTGGATAAGCTTTAATCTTCATCTTCTTGCCTGGAATGCCAGTTCTCTGTCCATGACACCATGCTTCTTCTTTAGTCTAACAGGTTTCAAGTCTCTTTTCTGTAAGAACCAAGTCACATCAAAGTTTTATATTTCACACAGCAGCAAACATACCATTTTACATGAAATAGGCCTTTATTGTTTTGTCTAATTTATTGATTTGATTAATTTGATTGAAAGAATTTTCCAGACTGAAAACTGATTTGTGAAGAGGGTTCACTGATGGCTCACCATGAAGTCACTAGTAACAGATCCCAGACGTGTTCTTGAGCCTGTTATGTGTGAGTCACTAGTAACAGATGCCAGACGTGTTCTTGAGCCTGCTATGTGTGAGTCACTAGTAACAGATCCCAGACGTGTTCTTGAGAGTGCTGTGTTTGGTCTTTTTACCAATGACTTGGATGAATCAATGAAGGTCATGATTCTTCAGTCTGTGGGCAACAGAAATCTAAAAGGAATAAATGATGATGTGGATGTATTGGATGAGAGAATTGGCATCCAAAAGATCTTGATGGGCTGGTACAATGAGAAAAATGTAATAAGATGAAATTGGGATAAGGGATAAATGGAAAATCTTGTACTTAAAAAAAATCAATTGCATATGTACAAGATAAGGGAGATTTGGTAAGATCACTCATGGGCCAAACACTGAGGGCTTGAAATGTCTTTGACCTCAATATGGATGGAGAGTCTGATGTATCAGTATTTTTTGAAAATGCCTTGCATTAATAAAAATTTTGTGTCCAGAATGAGGAGAGTTACTGTTTCAATATATTCTGTCCCAATTGTCTTCATCTGGAGAGATGGGTTCAGTTCTAGTCATAGTTTTTGGAGATAATAGACATGGTAGAGCCTGGATAGTTGAGTGAAATAACTAGGTTTATGTAGCCCAAGGAAGAGATAACCCTGTGGGTCTGGTTTCAGTTAAGTGGGTGGTTAGAATCAAAGCCTTTAAATATCTGAAGAAGCGGCATTCTGAAAAGGCATCACATTCATCTTGCTTGGCCCCAGAAGTTACAACTACAACAAAATGATGCAAAGTTACAGTAAGGTCAATTTTGCTTGAAATATGAGGATTGGAGTGGGAGAAAGAGAGCTTCCCCCAGAGGAAGAGAATGAGTGGCTATTAGTAAGCTATCCATGCAGAAGCTGAATGAACTCTGATGAGGGATTCTATAGAGAGACTTTAGGCCAAATGCAGGCATTGGATAAGAGGAGCATTAAGACCCTTTTGCCCTATGAGATTAATGGATTCTAAACTCTAAATTTGTTTTGTTTTAGAATCAGATAAAGGAAGGAGAAAGGAAAGGGAGGGAGGGAGAGAGGGAGGAAGGAAGTTTCTAGCTTAAGATCTTACCTGACTCTCTTTCAATACAAGCATGTGTTAGGTGGGGGAGGGAAGTGTGCGAAATTTGGGGGGAAATGCTATTAAGATGAACATGGGTTTTTCTCTTTAAGCCTCATTGTCATATTTTGGTATAAATGTTTTAAATTGGGGTGATACATTTTCTTTCGGTGCCATGATGAAAGAGAAAAGGGCTATTTCAGTAATAAACACAAACAGAACATGCCATTCCTTAATACATTCTGTTCTTTAAGAACTCTTAGACTAATGCTTTTCGCAGACAAAAGGAAATCACCAGTCATTGAAAAACAGAATTTTAGTATTGAAAGGAGCCTCAGCAGCCAGCTAGTCTAAACCAAGAACAAACTCCCTTCCATGACACAGTCCAAGAACTGCTCGTGCTGCCCTTGATTGGAAACCTCCAAAGACAGGGCATCTCAGCCCATCTTGGGGCAGCCCCTTAGGATTCTGTTAAAAATATGGGGGTGTGGGCCAACTGGGTGGTGCAGTGAATAGAGCACAGTCCCTGGAGTCAGGAGGATGTGAGTTCAAATTCGGCCTCATACATTTAACACAAAACTAGCCATGTGACCTTGGGCAAGTCATGTAACTCCAACTGCCCTGCCTTCTCTCCAAAAAGAAAAAAAAAAAGAATGTGGTTGGGGGTTGTTGCTGCCCCTTTTGCTATTCTTTCCCCGTTAAAGTAAAGTCTAAAAGTGCTTCTGGGTAAATCCTCATCCCCCCTGTTGCTGGTTCTTCCCCTGCATCTGAACTCAATGACTCTCCTGACTGTATGTGACAACCCTTCAAACATCTCTGCAGAGAGCTGTCGTATCTACATCCTCTCCCAATCCCAGCCATCTCTTCCACAAGCTTCCACCACCAATTCTTTCAGTAAATCCTTATAGGACATAGACTCATGGCCTTTTCTCACACTGTGGTCTTGCTCTGGGTCCTTCCTGATGACATATCCAGAACTGAAGCCATATGGTGCTGTAATTCTCAGAGCACAGAGCCTGGAGTTGGGAAGACTCATCATCCTGAGTTCAAATTCAGCCCTAGATATTTACTGTGTGGCCCTGAGCAAGTCACTTCACTCTGTTTGCCTCAGTTTCCTCATCTGTAAAATGAGCTGGAGAAGGAAATGTCCAACCACTGCAGTATCTCTGCTAAACAAATCCCAAACAGGGACACAAAGAGTTGAAAAGGACTCCAGACAAGGCGGACAAGAGTAGAGTGCACATTGGCCATTACTCTTTGTTCACTGGAAACCTTGCCTTTCTTAACCTAGCCCAATTTCAGCAGCATCCTCACGCTGCATCTTCATATCAATCTAGACCACTAAAGCCCAGGATCCTCTAAATCAATTGGCTTCCTTATTAAAATGGAAGCACCTGGAATCCTTTATAACCTGTCTCTGACCTCTGCATTTCTTCTCCCCAGTCGAGAATCCTGTCCGACTCTGCCGCTCCACCCCTGGCTGTCCTTAAGAACCTCCCAGTTGCAATTGCCACCCTCTCAGTTTTATCATTTTTACACCAGCTGCCAGTTCCTCATTTCAGGGCAGGCTCAGAATAGTAGCTTCCTTCATTGCCCCTTCCCCTTCTTGAAGAATTAGTGCATTAAAGTAAACCAGGGCTCTTCTGTTTTTAGCAAACTATCCCAATGCTCTCTTCTAGCCTGGGGAATGATTAATGATTCCAGATAGGGAAACTGAATACTTCCCTACTCTTCATGTCAGGGTGAAATATTACCACATCCATATTCCTGAGTTTTCTTCAGCAGGGAGTTGCCAACCACCACACCTGGCCTTTTAGATTTCAGTGCACCCCACCCTTGACACAATATAAAAATGCTCCCCTACCCATCCACCTTTGGGAAACTGTGGCTTCCTTCAAAATGAGGCTCCAATGCCGCTTTCTTCAGGTGTCCTTTCCTGGTGACCCTAGCTGCTGGTGCTTTCCTGTCCTTCATGGCATTTGTCTTGTTTGTGTATGTCTTGAATATGTCCATAAATGTGTGGATTGTCTTCTCTATGAGAGGGTAAGCTCCTTGAGAGCAGGGCTTGTTTTGTTTTTGTCGTCATAGCCCCAAAGCCAACTATATTTCCTTTAACATTGTAGACACTTAAGAAAATGTTTGTTGATTGATTGGTGGTATCTCTTCTCATCAAGCAGGTAATTCCTCATCTCTACTTCTCAGAGCACTACAAATTCTTCCTTCTACTGGAATACCCTCCCAGCCATTCCACAGCTACAGAAGCTTGCTGGCCCTCTTCTCTTGCTTTTCCCTATCACCTTCTCCTGTCCTTCAACCTTCTGAGGAAGGTTTTGCCCTTCGCTTCTCCTCTGGTTCTTCAGATCCTTTTGTCCTCTTTATTTCCCTTTCAAGCACTTCCATGTTTTCAAGGAGCGCTTCATTCTCTTTGAAAATCTGAAGAGTAGCAAGTCATTTCCCCATTCCTCTCAGCTTCTACTTTAATGGAGATGCTAATCTGCATTTTTTGCAAGTGTATCTATTACTTTTCAGTGGTAGAAATGCAAAGAGCCCACTCTAAAAGTTATTAGGAGACTCCCAATTGTTCTCCATACTTGTTGGAAGCAAGCTCTTTCCTTATGCTTTGTGCTAATGGCTCTTGTAAACAAAAAGGGATCTGCTTCCATCTTCTATCCCCATTGAGCCCTGGAGTATATGGACAGGTTAGTTTCCTTCACGTATTCTAAGAGCTGACATGTACAAAAAGATCAGAGCATCATAACAGCACTTTATAGAAGGTACCTTAAAGATATTGAGTCCAAACCTCTTAGTGCACTAGCAAGGAAACCAAGGTCCAACCAGGTTTAGTGACTTGCCAAAAATCTTACAACTAGTAAGTGTCTGAGACAGTATCTGCATATGGGGTTTTTTTTATTCCAAGGACAGTCCTCTCACTACTGCACCACACTACTCCAGATTGGATTAAGCTTATTTTTTTAGACCCCCATAAGGAAGAAGTTTAAAAAAAAACTTGATAAGAATTGCAAAGAGAAAGAATCAAATTCAATATAAAAGTGGAAAACAAAACTTGCCAGTCTACTTCCTTAGTGAATTCTTCATCACTGGAGGATTTCAAAAGGAAGCCAACAGATTATTTTTGTGGATGTCTAGCTATGAAGGTAAATCGCATGACTTTTGGGTTAGTCAGTCAATAAGTAGCTACTATGGTGCCAGACATTATGGTAAGTGTTATGGATACAGAAAGAGGAAAAAGACAGTTCCTGCCTTCAAGGAGCTCACAGTCTAAGAGGGAGACGATAAATAAACCAAAATGTACAAAGAAGTTACATATGAAATAAATCGGAAATAATTAAGAGAGGACAGGACTAGAATTAAGAGTGGTTGGAAAGAAAGCCAGAGGAGCCAGGGTCTAGAGAAGATGGGAGACAGCCTTCCAGGCACAGAAGACAGGCAGAGAAAAAGCCTGGAGCTCAAAGATGAATGGTCTTTTTTGTGGAACACCAAGTGTCAATGAATGAACAAGTATGCCAGAGGAGGGTATAAAGCACAAGAAGACCAGAAAGCTGTGTGTCTATGTGTGGGAACAGTGGAGGAGGATGTTTATAAAGGGCTTTGAATGCCATCTAGGGATTAAGGGATCCAGGAATTAGGTATGTGGCTGACAGAGAGATGCTGGAGTTTGTGGAAGAGAGTGGTGACATATTTGAACCTGTGCTTTAGGAAAATCACTTTGATGATTGAATGGAGGATAGAAAGGAGAGGAGGAAGACTTGAGGCAGGCAAAGCTGCCAGCAGCTACTTCACCTGCTCAGGCATGAAATGTGATGGCCTGTAACAGGGCAGTTAGGGGCAATCTAGGTATAGATTACATGAGACACTCTTTAGGTCAGAGGCAGCCTGGTCTAGGGGAGAGCACAGAGCATTGAGTCAGAGGGACTTGGTTTGAACATAGTCCCTTAAAGTGACCTACCAGCTGGGTATCTCAATCTGAGTCTCCATTTTTTTCATCTATAAAATGAGTGACTGAGGTCAGAGGATCTCAAAGCTGCTTCGTTCTTTAGATCTCAAGATCCTTTGATTTGTTGCTCCTTCTAACGCCGAGGTTCTGTGGCTGCTGTTTGGAATCTGGTATTTTCATCTAGAGATTAGAAGGCTTGTTCATTACTGATAAATCACATCTGGCCAAATCACTGCTAGACAGAGAAGGAAGAAGGGACATGGCATGCTACCATGAATACCAATGAGCTAGGACGCAGGTGCAAGCAGTGGCTAACAGGGAGTGTATATGGACAGCTAGAAAGGGCTGGGACAGGGATGGAATGACAGACAGAGGGAACTCCAAGAGCCGTTCTGTTTTCCCAGTCCAGAAAAACAATTATTATTACTGGAAAGACCAAAACAAATGTGGTCACTGAGGAAGTCATGTAGAAAGTAGGGGAGACCTTTAACAATGCTCCTACTTGGCCTAAATGAGCTCAAGTCATCAGGATATGACCAATGATAACTGGGAAAGTTTTCTTTCCAATATATTTAATATTATTTGTAAGCATCATTGTGAGTACACTTGAATTAACATAATTATGTTCCAAGTTTCCAAAAGAAGCTCATAACCCAGTTCTTGGGCTGCTGTTACTGATTTTTAAGACAATTTTGGAGCATTGGGACTTTTCTGATCTTCCTCTGCCCCACCCATTGCCTTTCATAACAACAAGCTATAAGAGGTCGGCCTAAAGTATCAGAGCCCCACTTCTGCCATTAAAGGGAAAGAAGTCGTAAAATAAGCAAGGGCTTCTAAGAGGGACACATGTAAGAGAAAGTGTGTGAGAAGGGAAGCCTGTGATGTTGGAGATCAAACAAGAGAATGGATTTGAAAGCACTTTAAAATATCTAAAGCATGAAAATAAGGAGTTATTGATATTATTATCAATAAGACTAATATCAACTTTTTCTCATTTTTATAGGGGAAGAAGAATGGAACAAGTATATATTAAGGGCCTACTATGCATAGAGTAGGTAGGTGGCTCAGGGGACAGAATGCTGAGGCTGGAGTCAGGAAGACCCGAGTTTGAATCCACTCAAACACTTACTGATTGTGCAACTCTGGGCAAGTAGTCATTTAACTCCTATTAGCCTTAGGTCCTCATCTGTACCATGGGGACAACACAGAGAAAGACATGGGAAACCATTCCAGTGTTTTTGTCTAGGAAACCCCCTGGACTTTGTCACGTAGTCAGCGGTGACTGAACAACAACAAACTGTGTCTGACATGGCCCTAAGCTCTTTAGAAATGTTAACTCGTATCCTCACAGCAGCCTGCGGAGAGAGGGGACATTATGATCCCATTCCACAGATGAACAGAATGAGGCAGACATAGATGGAGCAACAAGGTCTGAGGCTGGATGTGGCCTAGGGCCATCCTCCCAACCTCAGGCTCTGAGTTCCACACACTGTGACACCCTCAGAGGCCTATGGGCCCTCTAAGAAGTCCCTCTCTTTCCATCATCCTTCCACTGGAAGGTTCTTGGGCTGTCATCCAGATGGGTAAAATGACTGGTTTTGTAAATCAGAGGGTGTTTCTGGGTCCAGCAGCTCTGGATCCATGGGATCTCTGTTCGCAGAGAGGTCAGTGGGGATGTTTCACACCTTGTCCTTCTCCTAGGTGACTTGATGATGGCAGACTGAGATATCTTATGGTCTTAGACAGTCACTGTCTTCTTCTTCCTTTTTGCAGCTTTTCTCCTCATCTTTGGCTACACGTTGATGGTGCGATGGTGTCTGGTGAGACCCTGTTCTGTCCAGGGAAGGCACCATGGAGACATCCTCCTCTGAAGCCAAGCTCCCGTTCTCCCCCTGTGAAGAAATGAAGCCACCCTCATCTTCTCACTCATTCTTTTGCATCCTAGATGCAGGGGGTGGGGGCTTCAACGATGAGAGAACAAGCCACAGGAATCTAGCATTTGAGATCAGGATTTATAGACCCAACATCAATACCTAGAGGAAGAAAGAGGGTGCTGGAGCCCTGGTGACCGGGGGAAAGATCCACCTGGCCATATTGTAGCATCTGGACATGATCTTATTAGGGTCAGCACAGTGTGGGAACTGAGGTGAGCATGCCCTGGAGGTGTAATGAAAAACAGGCATGCCTTTGTTCTTGCTTTATCTGTTAAGTCAACATATCTGTGAAAGTTGATCAGTGATGATAGGTTAAAAGTTATTGGGGCCAGCTAGTCAGTAAATGGACATTTATTAAGGACCTACTATGTAAGAAGCACCATACTAAGTGCTAGGAATACAAAAAGAGGGAAAAGAAGAGTCCTTTCCCTCAAGAGACTCACAACTGGGGAGTTAACTGCCCCCTGACAAATGCAAAGGACCTTGAGCTGATGGAAGTGGAGAGAAGTGAGAAGCCAACACCCCTCAAGGGAGCTAGGAATCCTGAGAGGGAACACATCGTGGCCATTAGATAGCGGAGTCATAGAAATATCTGGATGAAGGCAGCCTGTGGTGGTTTCTAGCTGTTCCCTCACCAAATTGTAAACAATGAGAGAGAGGTTATTTTTTTCTTATCTGGACTATGTGTCTCCTTGATGACAAGTACTGAATATGTATTTTTAGCTAAATGAGTCAGTTAAAAAGCACAGTGGATACAGCAACAGACTTAGCATCAGGAAGCCCTGAGTTCAAATCTTCCTGAGACACAGTCTATGTGACTCTGCTCCCCTCCATCAGTTTCAGTCTCTTCAGGGGTGAAGCAAATCACATTTCTTCTCTCTGCCACTGTGTAACAGCAATCAGTTTAGCAGGTACTTAGCACTTAGTAACTTAGGACTAAGTATGAGCTCTGTCCCCTGTTGAGAGGCTGTGAACTCCCCTGTTGACATGGAAGAAGAGGATTGGTGGAGAGAGAAGGCCAGTGTTTGTATATAAAGAAGAATTCTAGAGACAGAGAGACAGAATTGGAATTTTCCTGTTGGAGGAAGCAGGATTGTCTCAGCATCTGGGAGCTGGGCTGCTGGACTGAAGAAGTGAGTTAGAGTTTTCTTGAGAGGGGGGGGGCAGACAGAGAGAGAAAGAGCGAGAGCGAGAGCGAGAGCGAGAGCGAGAGCGAGAGAGAGAGAGAGAGAGAGAGAGAGAGAGAGATAGTTTCTTTCCCAGCATCTGGAAGCTGACTGAAAACTGAGATGGAGTTTTCCTGAGGGACCAGAATCTGGTAAAGGTCACCCAGAAGGCCAATATTCCTTCTGGGTCCTAGAGCCAGCTGAACTGCTGGAGGACTAAAGAAGCATGACCAGGATAAGACTTTGTTTGTTGATGGCCTGGCTGATCCTTGAGTTCCAAGCAAGTGGTGTAGGGTTTGAGATGTGCCGGATCCTGTGAACTTCAATGTGTGCCTGGGACTGCCCTGAGGACTGAACAAGGACCTGGGAGCTGTCTGCTTCTGAATCCAGATGACTGTTTGGTGGATTCAGGAGGGAGCTGGAACCATGGAAGGGGATCCAGGGAATCAGAGAGACCACTCAGAGGCAAGATGAAGAAACGGCTTTCCCTTGGATGAAACTGAGGTTTGCTGGACACCAAGGGTTGGAGGGTTTGTGTGGTTTTCTAATGACTGTACTAGTGATTAATGATATTTAGTAATTGTGAATCTAGATTAGTGACTGATTAAGTTAATGGTTGCCCCATGAGTGGAAGTTTGATTATT